>VZRZ01005265.1:2036691-2069737 GCA_013398175.1 Climacteris rufus
GCCCGCAGCGCCGCCGGCCCCTGAGCCCTCCCCGCCCTAGCGCCGGCCAGCCCCCAGGGCTGGGCCAGCAGCGCGGGGGAGGGCCCGCGGCGGGCCGGGGTCTGCCGGGGCCCTTCCCGGTCCCCCGGCCGCGGCTACCCCTGGATGCGCAGTCTCGCCTAACCACGGAGCGGGGAGGGTTTGGGTGCTTCCAGCCCTCGGGGTAGCTCTAAGCCTCTGCCTGCTGCCCAGAGACACTCTCTTGGAATGGGGAGGGCTTTGAGGCTGCAACGGGCTGGGTATTCCCATGGCCATCGGCGTGGGGGTCAGATGGGGTACCCTCTGGCTAGCAGCTTGGTGGGCAGGCAGGGTATGCCCACAGCTGGGGCAGAGGTTAGCGGCTAGCAGAGTGGAGGGCAGGGATATCCCCACAATTTGCGGGTTGGGGAGCGGGCTGGGGTAGCCCCATGGTTCACATGCTGGAGGTAGGAGTACCCACATGGTTTGCAGGCTGGTGGCAGGGGTACCCCTCATGGTTTGCGTGTTGTAGGGCAGGCTGGAGTAGCCCCGTGTCTAGCGGGACGCAGGACAGGTGTGGGGGAGGCCGGACACTGAGCTGCTTGCTGGGCGCCAGGGGATGCTCACAGCCTGACCCCGCTCCCCCCACGGCAGGATCCTTCCATGGCTGCCGGGAGCACGTCAGCTGCTTTGGTTCAGACCGAGCCTTGTAGGGTAAGGAAGCCTGTTTCTTCCCAGTGACAGCAGCGGCCGAGCTGGCAGCCAGCCTGCCGCGGCGCCAGCCCTCGCTCCCTCCCCGTCTGCCTCCCTCCTTGCCTCCCTCCTTCCCTCCCTGCCTCCCTCCATCCGCCGGCCGTGGCACTCACCGGGCCGCACGCTGAGGATGGCACTGCAGCAGGTGGCCCCCACCTCGTTGGCCGCGGTGACAGTGTACAGCCCGGCGTCGGCCACCCGGGCGCTCCGCACCAGCAGCGTGTGGCGCTCGCCCTCCGCCTTGATGGGGCGCGTCGTGCTGCTCCGCAGCGGGACCCCGTCCTTCCTCCAGGACACTGCCGGCAGAGGCGGGGGTCACGCGTGGGCAGGAGAGTCCGAGCTCCCCCGGGGGTCTGCGCAGGCTCCCGGGGTAGCCAGGCGCTCCCCTGCCTGGCCTGAGAACCCATTTGCTATGGGGAGCAGCCCCGGGATCCCACGGTCCCCTGACGGAGAGACTGGGGCTGCACCCTGTCTGCTTCCTAGCATCCTCCTGCCCTCCAGTGGAGGCTGGAAGAGGGAATTAAAGTGGTTTCACTTTTGCCCGGCTCTGGCGACTGGTACCGGCTTTGGATTCCCAGCTGCCCCTGCCCAAGTCCTAGCTACAGCGTGCCTGAAGTCCATCAGCCGTGAGCTTCTGCCCCCGGGAAACCACCTGAGCTGTCTCAACAGCAGCCCAGAGCACCAGAGAACCATGGAACGGTTGGGTTGGAAAGCACCCTGATGATTATCTAGTTCCAACAACACCTCCCCCGCCATGGGCAGGGATGCCATCCACTAGATCAGGTTGCATCACTTGTCCCTGCCCGCGCAGGGCTCAGCAGCCCTTCTCCCACTTTCCCAACAGCCCAGCCCAGCCCTGGGGGACAGCAAGCATCCTGCCCTCTGCACCCTCTCCTGGCAGGCACTGCCCAAACACTCCTGTGCCGGGGGGGCACATCACCTGCTGTGAGATACCCAGCTCAGGCATGCGGCACAGGTGAGACATGGACCAGCACAGAGCCCCCCTGCCATGCTCGTACCCCTGATGCCCAGCTCTAGGGTGGCTCACCTTCTGGCTGGGGGTTGGCTGTGACAATGCACTTGAGCAGCACCTCTGCCCCCACGACCACTGCCATGTCCTGGATGGGGATCTCAAAGATGGGGGCTTCCAGAGGGTCTTCACCCGCTGAGACATAGGAGTCATCTGAGGACTCTGCACAGGGAGAGATGGGCCCCGTGGCTGTCAGCAGGGTGGAGTAAGGAGGCCCTGTGCCATGCACGGCTGCATGCAGGCAGAGTGTGGGTCTCCCAACCCACTGCTCATTCCTGCCACCACATGCCCCACACCCTCGCTGGGGCATTAGCAGGTATGCAGGCCATGCAGTGGAGGGAAAGGCCACATCAGTGTCCACCACTGCACAGAGCAGGCAGTGGAACAAGGTAGGGGACCACAGGGCAGGAAGCATACAGCCTGTTGTACATCCCCAGGGAGCTTAAGAGATGAGGTGACAGCAGGCTGTGGAAAGAGGAGGGTTGTATAGCTCACTTCACCCCCTGCTCTGAACTTCCCCCAGTCCCTCTTGGGATGCTGGCTGCTGTACCCCAATACATCTGCATCCACCTCCCAGCTCCTCCCCCTTTCATGGCCCTGGCACACAAAGGTCCTGGGGCTGTGCCAGGAGCCTCAGGCACGTGGGCCTGGCACTGCTCTGTCTGGAGCAGAGCCTAGAAGAAGCTCCCTGCCCAGGTAGTCTGGTCTAACTGCTGCATGCTGGGATGGGCAGGGCACCTCTCTCCAAGCCAAGTCACCACAGCATCCCCTGGGGAAGCTTGGGCTGCATGCCCTGCCTGGACCACTGAGCACAGCCCAGACCAGGACAAGTTGCTCTGTGCCCCACACCAGGGCTGGGTGACAGAAGTCAGCACCCTGTATCTTTCTTGTGCCAGGCAAGGCATATGGAGAAGACAGCAAGCACCATGACCTCAAGGCCCAGCAAACTGACAGCCAGGCCAGTCTGTCTTACAGCACTGCTTGGTGCCAACTACCCCAGCCTCCAGTCATGTCTCTCTGCTCCACCCCTGTGCTCTCTGGCACAGCCTGGGTTCCCCACGCCTCCCGGGGGCAGGCTGGAGCTCCCGCATCCCACTCAGGGGCTGGCCAGGCCAGCTCTGTGCCCACAGGAGGGCAGAAAGCCATGCCCCTACCTAGCTCCGGAGAGGTGGGCCTGGCTCGGCGTCCCTTCCCCTTGCTCCGTGTACTCCTGCCTTCTTGAACCATCCGGCCACTCTCTTTCTTCTCCGACACTTTCATTTGCCTTCTCTCCACCTCCCTGCCCACACCATGCTGTCCTGCCCAGCTTCGTTCCAGACGAGCCTCCTGCTCCATGCCTGGCTTTGCCCAAGGCAGGAACCGCACCTCCGTGGGTGTCTCCGGCCGCCGGTACAGTCCGTGGGGCACAGCCAGTCGGGCAGCCAGAGCTTCGCTCACTGCCCCAGGGCCACGGGCTCCAACGGCAGGGCCTCCATCTGGGCATGGGCTGCCTTCGGTGGGACCCGCCTGCGAAAGGGCCACCCTTCCCTGTGGGGTGGCTTGTGCTAACGGCCACTGCTCCTTCTTCTTCACTTCCCCAGTGCCTTGTTGCTGCAGACCCCTCTTGGCAGCTGCATTATCCACTGAGCTGGGCTGTCCAGCCGCCCCACCACCCCCCGCCGGGGTTCTCTTCCCGCGCTGCCCCCCCGGCTCTGGCTCCCCATCGGGTCCCACCAACACCACGCTGGAAAGTGCCAGGTGCTGGATGACATGTGTGCTCTCTGCTGGTGGGCAGGTCTTGGGTGGCAGTGCCTTGCGTCCGCCGGCGCCCTGAGAAGAAGAGGTGCGGGGGGCACGGGGTGCAGGGGGCTCGCTGGCCGCTGGGGGTGAGGGTGCTGGGGGCAACCCAGCTTTGCACAGCTCCTGGGAGCGCCGCAGCTGCTGCTTGGAGACTGTCCGCTTGATGCGGGTCAGCTCCTCAGCAAATTTGTGCTCAATGGCATAGACACGGTTGGCGAACTTGCCCCGCTCGTCAAAGGATGCGGCTTTCTGCCGGAAGGCCAGACGCCGGCATGCTGCTGTGCTGCCCGGCTCCCAGTGGCCACCGTCCCGCAGGTCCTCCCGTGAGCCACCCGGTGTGCTGGCACGGCGCAAGCCAGAGCCAGGCTGGTCGAAGGAGCGTGTCTTGCGCAGGGGCAGGCCGGAGCGTGAGGGAAAGGGGCTGTCCGCCTGCTCCAGGCTCCTCTGCCGCTCCTCAAAGTACTGCAGCCTCTCGAAGATCCTGGAGCCAGCACGCACCAGCTTGGGTGATGCCCGGACAGAGATGCGGCCAGAGGTGTCACTCATGGGTGTCTGGGGACGGGACTCTTGTGTGCTGCCCTGTGAGTAACCAGAGGACTTGGGCTTCTTGATCTTCTCCTCGTACTCCTCAGGGACGATGTCCTGGTACTCGACCGGCACCGAGGACTTCTTGCGAGGGGTCACGGGTGTGAAGGAGGGGACGCCAGGGCCACGGGCAGCAGGCTGGGACATGACGCCAGTGGGTGGCTGCAGGCACGTGCCAGCACGGGGAGATGGTGAGCGGACGATGGGTGGCTTGGCAGTCAGCGGCAGGGCAGCGGGGGATCTTGGGGGCTCTGCGCCGGGCTTTGGAGAGACAGGGCCTCTGTGGAGGTCATCTCTCCGGTAGCCCCCCTGGGGGATGCTGCTGCAAGGGCAGAGACAGAGGAGCATGGCTTATAGACCACCCTCATGCCTGGCTGCATCCCACCTCCCAGCCTGCACTGCAGTGCCCAATGGGGCATGGCAAGGGGGGCAAACAGCCAGGGCAGCCTTGGGACTGGGGAGACTCAAGGGGTCCCAGCAAGGGCATCTGCTCACCCCCAGACCACTGGGAGCTGGCTGGGCTTCTGGAACAAAGCCAAGTCCCCCTTCCCAGGGGTACTCATGTGGGGCAGCAGGGTGATGCTGGGATACCCAGTGAGTCCCGTCCCCAGGGCCTCCATGCAGACAGGACCAGGGACTGAGGGGTGCCCCAGTTTGGGGTGTCCTGGTGTGCTGAGGCAGTGTATCCCGGCCTGAGAAGTCCCCAAGGCTGCAAGCCCTGCCCGTGCACATGCTGCTGTGAGCACATCCTCCCATCCCACTGCCCCCCAGAGGGGCTCAACAAATGCAGAGCAGAAATCATAAGGTGGAGATGAGGTTCTGGTGGAACAAGCAGCCTTAAACAAAAAAAAGAGCGGGATGGATGTCAAAGGAGCAGGACTGCAGGTATGGGAACCAAAGGTGGCAGGAAGGGACGGGGGCTCTGAGCACATCAGCAGGACCTGGGGAGGCAACATGTCCCTGGCCCTGGCTGCCACCCCTGTGTAGTGGGGACTGTGGGTGGCAGAGACTTGCCAGTGGGTGTCCCAGGCTGCCGTGCACCTTTAGTTCCCCACACTGTGGGCTGCACAGAGCGCCATGGCTGGGTGGAATGGGAGAACACCCGTGGCATAACCTGAAGGTGGGATCCTGCAGCTCAAGCAGTGGCACAGGGGATACCCCCAGCCTCAACTTGGTCACAGCAGAAAGGAACCCCATGCGACATCACCCCAAACCTGGGTCGCTCCCACCTTCTCACCAAGAACAGGTTGCCTACTGCTCAGAGACCCCACTCCTCATCTGGGGTGGTGAACGCAAAGAAAGCCCAGGCGGAGGGAAGGAGATGGCTGCAGGGGTTGGAAGGAGATGGCCCCAGCACGATGTCCCCTCCGCGTGCTTCCTCTGGCTACTTACACGTGGAGCGAGAGCGCCCGTCCTCGGTACAGGCTGAAGGCGCTGCCGTACGGGTCGCTGGCCACCGAAAGGCTATCCTCTGACCCCCAGCTCGTGCCCACCAGATTAGCCCGTGATGCCCGCACCAGTGGCTCCACGCCCAGGTGCCGGACCTCAGCGCCACGTGGGGCCAGCGTGTTTGCTTGCCTTGGGGTTCCCTGCGGCTGTGGCCAGGCAGCGGGGCGGAGGTAGGGTCCCCGTGCAGAGAGGCTGGCATCTGTCTCCTTCTCCACCACGGTCTGCTGGCTGCCCGACCAGCTGGAGCGCTCCTCTGCCTGTGACAGGGCCAGCACCGAGGTCGGCGTTGTGTTCATGGAGGCGTCCACAAGGGTGTCGGACCCACCTGAAAAAAGAGGGATGAGCCAACACTGGGTGCCTGCAGGGACAAGCTCAGCATCCTGCTTGGAGAGGGCTGAACCACCACGGGTGTCCCAGAATGTCCTGAGCAGCACCCTGCTTCCTCAATCACTCTCCCCTTTGGGTAGGTGGATCTCAGCTCCCCCCCATCGACACCCCCAAAGCCAGGCCAGCAGAGGACTTGTGGGTAGTCATGGCCAGCAGCCGATGTTGGGGCTCAGTGCCAGTCAGGTGTCCCTGCTCACCCGTGGGGGTGCTGAAGGCTGTGTCATCCTGGAGATCACTGCGTTGTGTCACCTGGGGGTCGCTGGATTCATCCTCACCTGTCTCCGAGTCTGGGGTGGGAGGGGAAAACATAAGGTGAGGGTACACGGGGACAGCAGACCATACTTGGCACTGCCCACTGCAGACATTGGCTCCAGGAGCAGGAGAGCAGTGCTCAGGCAGCTCCAGGACAAGGGGCATGACTGTGACCTGCAGGGATAAGCTGCCAGTAGGTAAAGGCAGGACTGGAAGTGGGAAAGTCCAGCTGGGCAAGGTCAAGCAGAAGAGGGCAGGCAAAGCAGGCAGGAACAGTGTTAGATGATGGGAGAAAGGGAGGCCATGCCAGCAGTAGGAATGCAGCTAGCAAATGTGGCATGGGGATGAGAAAGCAGGGCAGGGGCAAGTGGCAGTGACGGGGCAGGGCGGCAGGCTGGGGCACAGGGCCACTATAGGGACAGAGATGGCATTGGGAAGGGGTCTTCCTACCGTAGCTTTGTTTCCTGCAGGAGCGGAAAACTTCGCTTCCATAGGGGCAGCAAGAGAGAGAGAGACATCAACACCCGGTTATCGGCCCGGCCTGCAGAGATGCGGGGGGCAGCAGGGAGGGCCCTTGTCCCCAGCATTTCCCCACCACGTCTCCCCTCTGCACCACATTCACTGCAGGCTGCTCCAGTGTTGCACACAGACCCTCCTCAGACACACTGTCCCACCTGCACAGTGCACAGCACCACCACATCCCTGTGCTGCAGCCACATCCTGCCCAGCACAACTGCCACCCCTGTCCCTGGGGCTGCTGGCCTCACTGCTGCCGTAGCCACACATCCCTGTGCCCCACAGTGCACCTCAGCCTGGGGCTGGACTCCCCAGTGCGTGCCCCAGCTGGGCGCTCCTGGGGGTGCTGGGGCACACGGACACGTGTGTCCATGTGCACGCAGCCTCCCTCAGGCATGTACACGTGCATCCCCTGCCCCACCAGTGCAAGTGCTGTACAATACAGCACACCCGCAGTTGATAAAGCCAAAGTGCTCAGGGCAGGGCATCAGTAAGAACTGCCCCTGCCAGGCAGGATTTGCAAAGGGCAGTTCAGTGTCACCCTAACATCCCACTCCAGGAAAGCTAGCACCATGCTGCCAGGGAAAGACTGACTTTCCTCCTTGCCACTGCCCAAGTCCCTCATGAGCTGCTGCAACAGACCCCTGCAGCAAGGAACATGTCCCCAGCTCCACCACCGCTCCCCTCCATTGAACTGCCAAGGTGGGGGGAGCCACACTGATTCCCACCACTCCAAGCCAGCTGTCTGCAGCCCGGCACACCAGCAGCAGCTCTGTGCACTGCTACTGCATCAGATTCCCCATCCTGGCCACGACAGCCCAGCAGCCCCTAAGGAAGGTGAGCTGAAGGAGCAGACCAGCCTAGTGGGGGGCACTGTGAGCCCTCAGCTAACCAGGACCCTGTTTTGGGGCTGGCAAGATGCAGCCCAGCCCTGCCCAGCCTCTGCTCGCTGCCCCCTGTAGCATGGTGGTGGACCCCATCCCGGCACACTTGGGGTGGCTGGGGGAGTCGGGTCCTGGTAACTCAACGCACCATGCGTGAAGCGCCCGAAGCGCCGCGAGTGGCCGGTCTTCTGCAAAGGAAAAGAGAACAGTGTTACCCACGGCACGGCCATACATACCTGCCACACACGCACGCTGCCGGCGCGGCACAGCCGCACGCACCCCATCCTGGCACCCGCTCACACCCACAGCTGCTCACACGCACCCTGGCACGGCACACGTGGTGCCGCTCGCACCCTCCCGACGGCAGGGCACACCTGCCAGCGCCCCCGCGCACCCTCGCTGCACGCCCACAGGGTACCCACGGGCACACGCCCCCACGCACAGGCAGAGATGGATGGGTGTAGGTGGGCACGTGTAGCGCATGCCCGGCCACGCGCTCACGCTCACACACACCTGTGCGCACGCGCACGCAGAGTTCCCTTGGTGATGGCACCGTGCACCCCAGCCCTGTGTCACAGCCCATGCTCAGGAGGGACAACCCTGGGTGGCCCAGATGCCCCAGCACTGCTGCCCGCAGCCGGCATCGCCCGCAGCAAGGTCTTTGCCTGGGTCGGTGCCCAAATGCTCTGCAGCCCCTTCAAAGCCACTCAGCCAGCATGGGGATTCGGCCAGCAAAACGTCTTCCAGGCACTGGCCCAAACACTGCCATGGGCACCATCCCAGCACGGGGACAGCATCCTCCATCCCCTGTAGAGGCCATGCCAGTTGAGAGAGAGGCTGCTTGGCAGCACGGGACTGCCTGTTGGTGTGGGGCTGGAGGCACAGGCGCTGCACTTGCCCATGCTCTCTGGGCAGGCAGGTGGGACCCAAGCACAGGGTGGAAGCACCAGGAGCTCCCTGCCAACTTGGCTGCCCTCTGCGCCATGGCCCAGGGCTGGGCAATCGTGTGCCGGGGGGGGACCAGCTGAGGGTGACCTGTCTGCCAAACCCGGTGTGCGCTGACACCATCTCCCAGGAAAGCAGAGGGATGGGGTGATCTCCAAGGCAGGCAGGAGCGGGAATGCGGAGTGCAGACAGGCAGAGTTGGGCTGCCAGAACTGAGCATCCTTCCCACCCAGTCTGGGTGACAGGATCTCCCCAGGACACTGACACCCCATGCCCTGTCTGCTCAGTGTGGAGCGCAGGGCTGGACACTCAACTGTTTTGAAGCCCTTCGCTCCACCAGACCATCCTGCCCTGCCACCCCTCCCCAGCTCCCACGCAGGTCACGGACAGCCAGACCCCAGGGACAGCCAGCCACCAGGGACAGACAGCCAAGCATAGCCAGCAAGCAGCTAGTTGCCCTTGAAGGGCAGGAGGCTCATTTCACAAGCCCCAGAGCTGCTTCCACTGCAGCGGCAGCCCCTGTGCATGGACAGTGCTTGAGGGCTCCCACCGGCCCCCTGCCCGCATGCAGTGCTGGCCAGAGGGCAGCGGCTGCACGAGACACATTTGTATTCAGGTTGAGCCAGGCTTCACCTCCCCTCCTCGGCTGACTGTGCTGGTCCTGGCTGGCAGCCCGTCTTCCAGGCCAGGGAAAGATGAGTGATTAACTGCACCATCGGCGGATAATTCCCCCATTAAAAAATGAAAATGCAATTGAGTGCCATTATCGGGTACTCTTGTGGCTTCCCCAGGGACAGGCGCCATCGGCTCCCCATCAAATGTGGTGACTGCACCCAGTGGGCCTGGGCTGGGCTCCATTGCCCAGAGCTAAGGAGGGGCTGAGCCCCTTCCCCTTCAACTCACAACAGGTTCCTGCTGGATCAGGGCACCCTGCGGGGTCAGGGTGCCTTGCAGGTTCAGGGCACCGGTAGACTGGACCTGCCTCAAGCACAGCACCCACCGCAGCCCATCAGGGACCAAGTGCTGGGTGATGCAGGGTCAACCCCGAGGCAGGAGGTGGAAAGGGGGCAAAAGCAGCTCAGGGCTCGGTGTGGGGCTGGGGTCTGCATGAAGGGGACAGACAGAGAGTGGGGGTAATCCTCCTGCATGGGATTTCATTTGCACCCTGGAAAAAGGGGTGGAGGAGCCCCAGGAGCATGCTCTATGCCCAGCCAGCCCGGAGTGAAGAGCTGGCTGGGATCAGCACCCAGCTTCAACCCTGCAGCACAAGGCAGCTGTGTGAGACCTGGAGCTGTTTCCTTCACCTGTGCCAGGCATGGATCCACCTGCCCAGGCTGGGGTCCTGCCCTGGCCCAGGCACGGGGCATCCCTCACCATGGGTCTAGGGCCAAGGGGACCCAGGAGAATGAAGAATGCTTGCCACCACCTGGCATGTGGAACCCAGCACCACATGGCACTGGCGCCTATTGTGTGAGACAGGCAGACAGGGAGCAGGGATGGAATGAGGTGGGGAGGGAGTGGGTGGCTTGCCCAGTGCGGAGACACAGCCACTGTGGCTGTTCCAATAGCCCCCTGTGCTCAGCCAGAGGTGCAGGACCCTCCCCTGGGCTTGCGGCCCCAAAGGCAGATGGGGCAGCCAGGCAGTGCACACCACCGTGCCCCAGAGGGACCCTCAGCGCTTGGCTCCCAGCATCCCTGGGGACCTGTGTCCCGCCGAGCATCCTGCACCCCAGGGAAGGGGCTGTGCGAGACAGCCCCTTCCCAGTCCCTTCTGGGCCACCCCGCAGAAGGACAGCGAGGAGGCTCTGTGCCCGCATTGGACTTGTGTGCCCCGGGGAATTGGGGGCGGGGGGCTTCCTGGAAGTATGTTCCCCATCCTCCACCCCCCGCCGAGGCCAAGTGACGTCCTTGTTCCTTGCTCGGCAGCGGAGCGTGCGGCGGGCCCGCGAAGGAGCCTTGCCTGTGCCAGGCATGCTCCTGACGCGGAGGGGATGACGCATGCAAAGCCTCGTCTCCAGCTCCGTGACCACCGGCAGTGGGGCTGGGGGGAGCCATGGAGCAGCCTCCATTTGCTGCCCCGGCTCCAGAGGGCAAGAGGGGAGACAGGGGCATGGGGGAAGCCGCCGGCGGGGTTCCCAGCCCGGCTGCTGGCACGGGAGGTGCTGAGCCCATGCCCTCTGCACCTCCTGCCCGGCTGGTGAGGCCAGGCAAGCAGCTGACAGCTCTGCAAGCGGGACTGAAGCTGGTGCTGTGCAGAGCCCTGGGGAGCCCCGGGGGAGGGCAACGGAAAGGCTAGAGGGACACCCCCATCCCCATCCTTATTCCCACCTCCATCAGCATCCATTCCTATACCGACGCGCTCTCGGCACTGCCCTCTCCTCTCGGCACCCGCCGGCGCGGCAGCCCGGAGCCCTTACCTGGAAACGCTTCTTCACCCAGATCTTCTTCATGCTTCTGCAGAGCCCTGCTGGCCCGGTGACACGGACTCAGGCCCGGCAGGACAGCAACCCGCTCCCGGCGGGGTCCCCGCTGTCAGCACGTCGCGGGGGCAAGCGATGCTCTGAGCATCCTTCACCACCGGCAGCCGGGAACGGTGGAGGGAGAGGAAGGGGCTCGCCAGGTTGGGTTCTCGGGAGGGCTGGAGCTGTGAGCATGAAGCATCACTGGAGTGCTCCTCCCTCCATCCTTCCCCCGCCTGCCTCCGCCTCCGCCTCCCCGCCAGCCCTGGCACACAGTGACAGCGGTGGGGGACAGGCAGGGCACAGGTGGTGGGGGGAGAGGGCCGCCGTCGTAGGGGGAGGGAAGGGGCGTGTCTGAGGGGGCCACATGGTCTCTGCACCTCTGGCTTTGGCTACGCGGCAGCCAGGGGTCCGAGCCCCCTGCCAGGCAGTGCAGCCGTACCACTGTTTCCTGACATGAGTCCCTCCTGCCCCACTGCCCAGGACAGGGATTGCTCTTCTCTGCTAGGACACAGCCCACCGCTACAGCCCCCACACGCAGACCAACTGGGATAGCAACAGCACACCACACCAGCATTCTGCTGTCCCCAAAGTGTTCCCAAATAGGGCAGCTCCACTGCCATAGCTGCCACAGTGCTGCAACCTGCAGCTCATTTGCAGTCTGCCATGGCACTGCTCAGCCAAGATACAGGCTCCCCATCACTCTGCCAGCCCCCACGCAGTCCCCCACATCCTCCAGTCACCAGTAATGCAGAGAGATCCCCTCACCAAGACAGGGGTGTGGGTCACAGCATGGCTGACCTGCCTGTACATGGACAGGAGCTAAGATGGACACAGTCCTTCACACCAGTTCCCCTAACAAACCCCACAGCCTCCGGTCCCAGGCACCTGGTGCCAAGGCAAACCTTGTACTCTCCCCTCTGGGTGCCTCAGGACCCACATGGGTTTACAGGGCTGCACTGCTCAGCCCTGGGCTTGCACCACTGCTTTGGGGCTGATGGGGCCACCAGCTTGAGCCAGGAAGGTAGGCTGTTGTCCCTGTCCTTGTGGCATGACACACACGAGACCCCCCCTCATGCGGGGGTGAGGACCCACGACCCACTCAGAGCAGGGCTGTGTGCCCAGGACTGAGCTGCAATGGGGCTCCTGGGATGTGATCTGTGAATGGGAATCCCCAGTGAGGCTGGTCAGGGACATTAAGACCTATTAGTGCTCCTGGGGTGCTAGCACAACCCTGGCACACCTTCCCCAGCTGACCATCCCCAGCCCTGCTGGCCTGTCCCTGTTTTCTGGGTGAAGCTGCAAATAAGACAGAGGGGCAATCCCAGCCCCAGTTTCAGCAGGTCGTCTCTTACATGCCATGCCCCCACAGCTCTTGGTGCCCCATAGTTCTTGATGCCTTGCCTCATCAACTCACCAAGCCTGCAGCATTCATCAGCCCCCTTTCCAAGCCCCTAGAGTGGCTGCCAAGGTCTCAGCCTCACCATTTGTTTGAACTGCCCCCTCCCACTGCAGAGCATCCATGGGGACGCTGCTGGAGGCCTCCCCACCCAGCACTTGTCCCCATGCTGCTCACCTGTCCCCTGGGGAGCCAGCTGCTCCACAGGGAGCTGCACACAGGCATCACGCTCCCCATGACGCTTGGCAGCTCTGGTAGCTTTTCTCTGCTTCCCCTCCCAGCTCATGACTCCAAACGTGAGGCTTTTCATGGCTCCATAATAACTTGCAAATTACCCAGTACAAAAGGAGCTGTTTATACAACATTTCTGTCAGTCCCACAATTAGAGTGATGCTGCGGGGTTTCCGTGGAGACCCTGCACGTCAGACAAGTCCTACAAATGCTAGAGCTGGCATTAAGGGAATCTCCTGTCAGACCCAGAGGTCTCTGCTGGGCCCCCCAACCCTAGGTGGGGACAAAGATGTGTACCCCTGAGCCAGAGGTGGGTAAAGAGCTGATCTGTGGGGCTCATGTCTGTCAGGGTAACTGCACCCAGGGCTTCCCTGCCAGGTGCTCTCATCCTGTGCATGCCTGTGGTCCTGCTGCAGACACACAGCCTGTGCCTTCTTTTAACACTCAAGTGGGATTAAAAGACCCATCAGGGATGCTGGGAATAAGGACCAAGGCTTGGACTTGTCTCACAGTGATGCCAGGGCAAGAATGCTGTCACCAAAGCACCTACAGGGACAGCCCCAGGGCTGGCCCCAGGGAGGACCACCTGTGTCCAGCCAAAACACGGTCACTTGGGTATCCTCCAGCTATTCTACATCTGCTGCCCATTGGCCACAGCTCCTGGCTGGCTGGGCACATAGCTCTTCCCTGCAATTGTGACTCTGCAGCCATCCCTCAGCAAAAGCTTCAGGAGTGACTCTGGGCCATCCCAGAGATGCTGTACCCCTGGGAATAGCTGGGTCACCTCCAGGAGGCTGCTGCACTGCTGCAGGGACCAAAAGTCCTTTCCAGTGGCAGCAGCACCTGCAAAGTCCCCCACCAGGGCAAAGCCGAAGTGACTGCAGAAGGTGTCCTATGGGAGGTGATGGCCACCTGCACCCAGGGCAGCCCCTCTGCCCTGCCCCAGCCCAGGGGCAGCCCTGCCTGCCCTGCTCCTCTGCAGATCAGTGGCCCAGGACAGGGAACGGGGGCCAATGCCGCTGTGGCACAGAGAAGAAGCAGAGCTGGAGGAGGTGGCCCCATTGCCACCCAGCTGCAGCTTTGCCCACTGGACACACATTGGCCCCAAGCAAAGCAGACAGCAAACACTTGTTTAAAATGCAGCATTAATTCCACTGTTCCTAGAACCAGAGCCCTCCACCTTGCTGGGTCTCCTGGCTGCTCTGCATGGACCCTAACCAGCAGCACAGCTCCAGCCTGGCAGCAGCCCCCTGCCATGGCCCCGGCCAGCAGCCCCCTTGTCTCGGTGCTTGAATAATTGATGGCAGTGTGTGGATGCAGCGGCTCGAGTAGGAGGAGGTCTGGGCATGAATCTTTCATGCGTTTGCACCTCCTGGAGATGCTGGGGATGGTCTGCAGGAGGCGGGGATGTGCTGGAACCTGGGTAGGTGGGGACCTTCCTCAGCTCTGTCCCCAGGGGAAATAAATATAGCAGTGGGATGTCCCTTATCACTGGGCAGGGCAGCACCGCAGCATCTTTCTGACCATGGGGAGGAGCAGTGATGTGCTGTGACCCCTCTCCCAAGAACTGGGACACCCCAGTACCCTCTCCAGCATGGCCTCCCTTGCTGCCACGAGAAGGATGCCTGAGCACACAGTGCAGGCAGAGAACGCAGGGATGCAAAACAGCAATGTGACCTTGGCTCTGTGTGTCTGGATATGGAGCAGGATGGCAGAAAGCATTTCATCCCTGCCCTGCCAGCCCCTGCCAGCCTCCTGACACCCCCCTCACTGGGACTGAGGGGCTGCATGCTGTGGGGCAAAGCAGTAAATATTGCAGGCAGCAGGGTGGAAGCAACCAGCCCCTTCCCAGTGCTACCATGCCAGGCCACAAGCCAGGAACCTGGTGTCAGGAGGCAGGAGAGGCACTGGGAGTGCTGGGCAGTCCTGGGAGGAGGAAGAGGCTGCTGTCCCATCATGCAGTCGTGAACATCGGTGCTATATTTACCCAGCTGCAGGCCTGCGTTTCAGCCTCTTGCCTGTAACACAAGCCCTGCAGCCCGCCAGAATCCGAGGGGATGGCACATTCCTCAGCAAAAAATAACCCTCCAGCAGCAGGCGAGAGGGCAGGGGTGGAGGTGACTGACTGGACAGCTGCACCACCACCCTGCTCACTGGGAGCAGACGTTTTGCTCTGACAGACCCTGGGAGGGGGACCTGACACACGTGGACACCACACCAGCCCCCTGCCCATGTGGCTGGGGGCAGAGGTGGGAGCCACTCTGGGGCAGCTGGCATTAAACATGGGCATGGCACTGCAAAGTCTGGGACTAAAATTAGGCACTGAGATAAATGGCCAGGGATGCCAAGCCACCAGGGACACTGTCAGTGCAGCCATCCCCAGTGGGCTCCGTTGCCATTGCTGCACACCATCAGCTGAAAAATAATGCCCCATTGCCCCACTGTAACTCCCCACACAGGAAGGGTCCATGCACGGCCACCACACACAGGAAGTTTCTGCCCCCTTCCCTGCACCCCAGGCAGGTGCAGGCTGTTCCCCGGGCCGAGGAAAGGTTCCAAGATGGTTTGATTGCTGAGTGCAGGTGGAGGCAAATGGAGCAGGACCCTGCACTGGGAACCCAAGATGGACACATCCAACCTTGAAACGAGAGGCAGCCTGGGTGGGGAGGATCAGGCAGTGCTGGCACAGTGCGGGAGGGCTGGGTTCTAAAAGGAGATTAGCTCGGGTTCTTAAGAGGTGATTTAATCCAGTTTACGGGGAAAAAATTCAGGAGATGCAGCTGAGAGGTGATACAGGCTTTAGCGAGCCTAGGGGCAATGGAGCTATGGTGGGGACCAGGGCTGGCTGGAAGGATCTGGACGGTCTCTAGGTGGACCTGGGAAGCCGCTGGACCAGCCTAGTGCTGGTGTGAGAAGGGTCAGTGCACTCCACCTGCACCCATGAAGCTGGGGCACGAGAGAAAACCTGCAGCAGGAGAGGGGCAGAGCAATGTGACACGGGGGGGACAGTGTGGCACAGTGGAGATGGTGTGCCCCTGGTAGCTCCTGCACTTGGCTGTGTGGCCAGCCCCACACATGGTCTCCCCACTCCCCACAGTGAGCACTGACGCACTAAGGGAACCTGGGAGAAGAGCAGCAGAAAATCATTAGTGGGGTGGAGCGACAGATTCAGGGCAAGAGATTAGAGGATCTAAATCGGGCTTGTGTGAGCAAGGGGGACTGCTGAGCTGGTGCAGGAGGAGCTGCCAAGGCTGAGCACAAAGATGGGCAGCATGGAGCCCCCCCAGGCCACCAGCAGTGACCTGAGCCACCCTGGGGAGAGCTGATGCTGGCCCCACAGAGATCTGCAGCCTGGCTGTGCACCAGGGAGAAAAGGGGTTCTGTGCCCACCAGAGACCACTACCTGTCAGAGGCAAATGGAGCAAGATCACCACAACATCTCCAGACACAGAGGACTGGGACCTCCAGTCCAGAGAAAGACCTTGTCTTGCCAACGGAGCAAAGGCGTTCCAATACCTCCAGACACAGGGGGCTGCGACCCCAAGTCCAGTGAAAGATTTTATCCTGGCTGGGGACCCTGCACACATCCCCCCTGCCCTATAAATGGCTGATGAGCTGGCTCACAGAGTGCCCCAGGGAACAAGGATGGGGTGTCTCTTCCCGGTACAAGGATGGCGGAGCTATGAGTGGAACTTCCACGATCCCTGGAGACCTGTCCAGCACCCGGCAAGACATGGCACTCCCTGGGCACTGCCACAGCACACAGCACACCACAAAGGATGTTCTGCCCTGGTGCAGGGACACAGCCACACCAGGGGCTGCCCTGCTCCTCACCTAACCCAATGCCCCAGGGTCTGCAGAGCTCCAGAAGTGTCTCTGCTCCAGGGATGGCTTTTTGGGTGGCTCTTTTCTCAATGGTGGTGTATCCATGGCCAAGAGTCTGCTGGGAGGAGTGCCCAAGGCAGGGTGACATTCACACTGCATGTTAGGCAATCCTGGCTGCTCCGTCCCTCCCTCAGCTGCCCCAGAAAGGCGGCGGTGAGGGCCGGCGGCTGGGAATTGGGAGCAGGGAAGAGTGCGTCAGCACAACGGGAACGGGCACCTGGGGAAATCAGGCTGTGCCGGGCTGCTGGGCAGCGCCAGTGGGACCCAGGCCCATGTGGCCGTGGAGAGGTGCAGCTGCACACTGGAGGGTGAAAACAGGGTGACCCTGCTGCTGCCCACCCAGGACAGCCTGCTCTTACCCCCGGGGTACTGCTGCACATACCACACCACACATCCAACTGCACCATGCCACGGTCCCCAAAGCTGTGATGCACAGTGACTCTGCACAGACTCACTGCAGGGCAGGACCCCTGCTGCACACTTCTCTGCTCCTCCTGCTACCCCACCAGGCTCATGGTCTGCATTTAAACCTTCCTCCATTCTCCAAACACTGCTTCTCCAGATTCCTGGTTCACAGAGAGCAACACCTCCTATTTCTCCAGTGCTCCCCTTCAGCACTGTGAAGTCTCTTTCTGACCTGCCCCTGCCATCCAGTCCTCCGCTCAAGGTGCAACACTTCTGGTGTTCCTCCTGTGCTGCAGAGCCCCAGGTGCAGCTCCTTTCCTGGAGCCTGAGGGCTCAGTGTTGCTTCCCTCACTCCCTGTCCTCACTGTCCCCGTGCAGACAGCACAGCTCACATCTCAGAGCAGTGCTACCCGCCTCCATGCTCCCCAACGCTCAGGCCTTCAGTGTCCTAGGGAGCTGGCACCCATCCCCCATAAGGAAAAATTTGTTCACCAAAAGGGTTGTCAAGTACTGGAACAGGATGTCCAGGGAAGTGGTGGAGTCACCATCCTTGGAGGTATTTAGAAAACATGTAGTTGTGGCACTTAGGGGCTTGGCAGTGCAGTTGGATCAAGCGGTTGGATTGATGATCTTAGAGGTCTTTTCCAACATAAATAATTCCATCATTCTATGATTCATGATTCTATGATGATGGGGCAGAGGGGGCTGAGCCTCAAGCCTGCAGGATCAGGCCCACCCATGCAAGGGCAGCAGTCCCTGTGCACCCCCTGCATGGATGCTGCATCCAGGGGTGATGGTGATGAACAGAGGGGCTGCCATAAGGACAAGCAAATGCTGGTTAATTTGCTTTGGCTAATTAACCACCAGGCCTCGCTCACCATAGGGCCAAGGCTCCACCTACTTGTCAGCCCTGCCTCTCACGTTAGGCTCCTCCTCCCAGCCCCACCAGGGTCCCAGTTCTCCCAGTGCCATCCAAGTCCCTAGTAAAGTTGTGATGGTGATCCCACGAAGTTCTGCCGGTGGGCAGCTGGTGGGAGGGTACTGAGGACCATGGTGGTGGCTGTGGTGGCTGGTACCACCAGTGCTATGCACCCATTCCCTATGTCTCTCTCTCTCTCTCCTCCTGCCCCAAGCAGGCCTGGCATCACATGCTCCCAACACCTCCATGCCCGGTCCTGGCACCCAGCCTGGCCTGGCAGTGGGTACTGCAGCCACATGCTTGCTCCAGGCTGGAGAGCCACCCCGGTGCTGCCGGCACTGGGCACCCCAGCCTGCAGCAGGGTGGGCACAGCAAAGCTCAGCAGCCTTGTCTGGCCCAAGGGGAAGCACTGCATCAAGAGGCTGCAAAGCACCGCTGCCACCCTCGGCAAACCCGTGCCTATGGCTGTGCCAGCACGGCTGTGCCGGTGGCCAGACCACCCTTACCTTCCATGTCCATGATGGCCAGCACAGCGCTGGTCATGGCCTCTCCCCGCTCGTTCTCGGCAACGCATGTGTACACACCGGCATCCTCCTTCTTGCTGTCCCGGATCCAGAGGGTGCCATACTCCTCCCCTCCCTGAGCCAGCTGCTCCTCATTTCGGTACCAGCGGAGGCTGGGCCGGGGGTTGCCCACCACCACCACTCGCAGCCGGATGTCGCAGCCGGTGCCGATGGCCGCGTTCTTCAGTTTCCGCACAAAACACGGTGCCGCCAGGCGAGCCGAGCCCTCTTTGGGCGGCCCTGGTTCCGCTGTGACCTTGGCACGCTTCGGGGGGATGCCAGGGCTCGCCGGGGCTGCCCGAGGCTCCCCACCAGCCCTACTTGTGCCGCTGCGTCCCTGTGTTCGGTGCATGGTCGGCAGCTCCCCCACCACCACCCGCGACCCCTGTCACCCCAAACCGGCACGTAGTGCCCTTCTTCTCCCCCCGCCTGCAGTCTGGGGGTGCTGAGTGCCTGACTGGGGTGCCGGAGCAGCGGCAGCCCCCCAGTCCAGATGCCGTCCGGTCCGGTGCCTTCCCCCACAGGCTGCAGCCCCAAAGGTCGCCGCGCTGTGGGCTAGCAAGGGGCTATATTTAGGCTGGTGCTCGGGTTCCTGCTCGCCCAGCCGCCACTCACCGAGCACCCAGTGCAGTGTGGCACTCACACCCCATGCTCTGCTGCGACCCCAAGCCCGCCCAGCACCTCGGCACCTGCTCCTCGCCGGCCTGGGTGCGAGTCCCGTGGGTGCTGGCCGCTCGCTGAGCCGTCCCAGTGCTGGGGCCGTGGCGTCCCCCCCCTCACCCGTCCCGTCCCGTCTCGCACAGCCCCCGACGAGCTGCGCTCCCTCTGCCCCCTCTCCTGAAGTGGCAGCTGCCTCTGATATGTCACATTCCTTGGCTGGGCTCCCCCTCTCTGCGCCTGCTGCCCCGTCCCTGCAGCCCAGCTCCACTTGCAAAGATAGAAAAGGGCCAGCACCTTTCCATATTAGCGGAGAGGCTCGGGGGGGACCCAGCCTTCCTCCCCCGCTTCCCCTTCTCCGGCAGTGTCATTGGATCAGGGCGCAGAGAGACCCTGACGGCATGTGGAGGGAAAGGACACCGTCATGCTTCCTGCAACGCAAGACCCCAGGCAGGAGCCAGCCCTTCAGGGCCTCTTTGCTCCATTTGCAGCAGGCAGCTGAGGTGGGATCCCAGCATCCCTGATCTCCACAAATCCTCCCTGCCAGGAGGCTGCAAACACCATCAAGACTCCATTTCTCTCACTGAGCCCCTGCCTCACTGCCCTGGGCAGTGTGGGTCCCCGCCTGCCCTGCACGGAGCTGTTTGGCTTTGGGGCACTCTATGAGAGCTACCACATGCCGGGCTCCAGGCAGGGAGCAGCCAGGGACAGTCTGTGCCAGATGCTGCCTGGCCATTCCCAGGCAAGGCAGGGCTTCCCTGTCTCTGGGCACGATGGCACATGATCCCAGCCACCCTCGCCAGGGGCTGTAAATCTGTGTGAGCAGGACACCAGCGACATGGCATGATGCTTCCCAGCTGCAGGCCATCCACGATGGCTTTGGCACAGCCCATTGCCACCAGCCTGGGCATGCCAGCATCAGTGGAGCATCACCAGCAAGGAGAAGATCTCAGGATCTCCCAGCTTGGGTACCTGGGGCACAATGTAGTGGGAAGTGCTGCTAGACCCACAGCCTGGCTGCAGAGAGGCTGAGCCAGCCCCAGAAGAGGCCTGGGAGCTCTTCCCTGCCCTGCAGGCAAAGGAATGCTTTGTCCCCTGCCTACCCCCAGGAGCCGAGCTCTGGCCCAGCCAGCCTGGGCCGGCAGGGAGGGAGGTGTCATCCCAACCCAAGGCAACCTGGGGACTGTCCTCGATGTCACAGGGCCACCTGCTGGAGACATCCCTTGAGATCCAACACTTCCCAACTGGGGTATGCCACGCTGGCCTCTCCTTCAGGGACGCCCCCATTCCAGTCCCTAATGCTGGCAGTAGCACATGCCTTGTTCCTAAAACATCACCCTGTGCCAAGCCCACTGTTCTCCCTAGGATCTGCTGCCTGGGAGACTTTTGTGGATCCTCCAACATCTCCCGAGGCAGAGCACACCTGAATTGCTCTCCCACATGGGATGCTCAACCCAGGGTTCCACAGCAGCATTGCTGGGATGAAAGAGCTGAAGCCAAGATCCCCAGAACCTGACCACAGGGAGCAGGGCACATATGTTGGGAGGAAGAGGGCATATGATGTTGGCAGGCTGAGAATAAGGTTGAGCCTGGGATGCAAGCATAGGGTATGGGTCTGATGCTCACAGGGTGCCAGTGAGGAGGTCACTTTGGGATGAAGATGGCTTTGCTTGCAGGTCAGTGACACAGGGAGGGGCTTGGAAAAGTCCCAGGCAGATGTGGATTTGGGCAGGGTTGTCCCAAGTGAGGGTAAAAAGGAGGTGGCTGTGGAGCTGAGAGGCACCAGGACATGGTATGTGACTCTGGGTATGTGGGGGAGATACCAGGCCATCACCCAGAGCCCCTCCAAACCTGCTCAGGGCTTAGCTGTCAATGTCCCCTGTCCCAGCAGGACTGTCCCACCCACTGCAACTGGGAAACCCACCACCAGAGGGTGGGACACCTTCAGTGTGAGGGACACACACCTTTTGGGGGGGATCAGAAACCTAGGGAGAAGACAGCCCAAGGAGTTGCTGGCTCCTCCATCCACCTGGCCCTTGTGATGCCTCCCCCAGCTGCTGCCTCCCCACCACCCCATCCCCTCTCTGCCCCAGAGATGCACTGAGAGTACAGGGTGATGCTCCGCTGTTTATTTCAGCCGCCTGAAGAGTCTCGTACACGTGGTGGGGTGGGGGTGCATTGGGGCGAGGGGTGGGGATGCCTGCCCTGGCCCCCCGGGCCTCTCTTCGGCTCCTCTCATTCTCTCCCCCCTCTCTCCCATTCACTCACTCCTCCTCTCTCCTGTGTCCACCTACGGGTACCCTCTCGGCTCATGAGCCCGGCCCCGTGCAGCCTCCTGCTGCCGGGGGTCCCCGCCACGGGGGGAAGGGGGCGGGCACTGCCCTCCTCTGCCCCACGGGGCTGCCTCTGGGGCCGGGGGCAGCGAAGGGCCCCAGCCGCCCTGGGCTGGGGGGGGGACGTGCCTCTGAGCTGGGCAGAGAATAGAGGGCTCAGCCCGGACCATGACAAGCTTCCCCCTATCCCCAGCATCGCCGCCATCCACCTGGAGAAGTGCCAGCTCCAGGTGGGCCGGCGGTGCTGGTGCAGGGGGATGGGACCCCACTCCTTTGGGATGAACCCCAAGCCTGTGCCCAGCGTGGGAAGGGGCCTGTGGGGGGATCCAGAACCCGCTGCTGGGACCGTCCGGCTCTCCATGGAGCTGGCCCAGGCCACCACCTGCTCCCCCCAGCCCCTCCTGCCTGTCCCGTCCCTCCTTCCTGCCGCCCCCCGGCCCTGGCCTGATCCTGACGCTGGCATTGCCGCTGCAAAGCTGCGAAAGCAGAGCGAGCCTTTGGAAGCCGAAGGAGAGAGCCCGGGGGGTGCGGGGCCCAGAGGCAGCTGCATGGGGGAGACTCCTCAGGCAGTGCCGGGGGAGCGCCGATGGGCGAGGCGGGGGGCAGGAGGGGGGCATGGCGGCGGGACGGAGGCAGGGACGGAAGGTGCCAGTGGGCCGCTGGAGCAGCCTCCTCTACAGCACTTCATGCTGCTGCTGGGTCGCCTCGCTCACCACCTGTGGGAGAGAGGCACCGTGAGGCGCCGTGCCGTGCCGCACCGGGAGCGGGAACGGGCGCCGCGCTCGGCCCGTGCCTCCCCACCGCCCCCGGGGCCGCCCTGCGCTCACCTCCCCGTCGCGGGTTTCGATGGTTTTGATCATCACGGTCTTTTTGGTGTGCACCTCGGAGCCGCGCTGCTCTGGGCTGGTCTCTGCACGGAGAGGACACGGGGGATGGGACCACAGGGATGTGTGGCATGGGGACACAGCAGTGGAGTGGGGCCACTGGGGGACTTCAGCAGCCCTGGTTTAACCCCGCCTTTGCTCATGGCAGCACCCAACCGAGTGCCCCCACACCAGGGGAGCTGTGTGGCACCCGTGGGTCCCCAACCTGCCAGCCTGGCTCCAGACCCCCATAAGGGAGATTTGCCCCAAAACTAGGAAATCAGGGGGACTCGTCCCAGGTACCCCTCCTCACGGAGTGATGCTCACCTCGGAAATTGAGTGCAGAGGCGAAGGTCTGGTGCATGGGGATGCTGATCCTGTGGGGACACAGAGGGGAGAGCTTAGTGCCAGCCTCAGGTGTCTGCTCACAAGGTTGGACCTCCAAAAAACAGCTGACCCTGCTGGTCCCCCCAGCTTGTCCTGCCCCCCCTACCACTCACCGGTTCTCCTCGCCCTCCAGCAGCTTGCGGTATGTGGCGATCTCCACGTCCAGGGCCATCTTGACGTTGAGCAGGTCCTGGTACTCACGCAGGTGCCGGGCCATCTCGTCCTTCAGGTGCCGGATCTCTTCCTCCAGGCGGGCAATGGTGTCCTGGTACCCACTGGCCTCCCCTGCGAAGCGCTCCTCCATCTCCCGCATCTGGCGCATCAGCGAGTCATTCTGGAGAGACAGGGGTGCTCAGTCAGGAGGGGAACCCAGAGGAGCTAGGGGTCACCTGGGGTGGGAGCTGGGGATTCCAGGGGGTCCTGGGGAGAGCCATAGTCAGCCCTGGGCTGGGCTGAGTCCTGCTGATGTGGGAGCTGTCACCCTCCATCTGCCTAGCACCGGGCAGCAGGGTCTGCTGGGGGCAAGCTGGGCATATACTGGGCAACCCCAGCACCCTGGTGCCCAGGCCCTCCAGCAAAGCCATCCTACTGCAGCAGGAGGGCACGGAGAGCTGCAGGAACACCGTGTGGCTGCCTGGGGGTGGCACTGGTGGCTGCTGGCTGGCTCCTGTGACCATGACTGTGCCAGAATGGACTGTTGTGCCCTGTTTGTTTGCAACCACCTTGCCAGCCTGCAACCAGACACCCCAAGCCCTGTGCCCGCCTGACTGGAGCCTCACAGGCTGGGTCACCTTTTACAATCTGTGCTTTGATCCTGAGACTCTGCCAAAACACTTTGCAGAAGCCCAGGCCACTGCTGAGGAAGATGCAGCCCAAATATGGGGTACAAGTTTCCCCAATGGCAGCAACTCAGAGAGCTGGGAAGAGCACCCCACCCCAGAGATGTCCCAGAGGTCCCTCAGCAGCCTTGGAGCAGCAGGTCCCTTGAAGGGAAGCTGGAGTTGTCCCCATCACTGCCCTCAGCTCACCGTGCCCTTGAGGGCATCAATCTCGCAGGTGTAGGACTGGATCTGGTGCCGGTACTCCAGCATCTCCTGTTTCGCCTGCCGTAGCGCGTCGTTGTTCTTGTTGGCTGCCTGTGTCAGGTCAGACACCTGGGGAGAGACCATGGTCAGTGGGCATGGCCACCGAGATGGCCAGAGCCCACTGTGCCAGGGCCAGCCCGGAGCCTGCTGCTTCCCGCACCTTGGACTTGTACCACTCCTCAGCCTCGGCAATGTTCTTGGCAGCGATGCTCTCATACTGAGCACGGATGTCCCGCAGCGCAGCCGTCAGATCGGGCTTGGAGATGTCCATCTCCACCTGGATGTGCTGCTCCTGCAGCTGTGCCTGCAGCTCCCGGATTTCCTGGGTGGACAAGGCGACATCTCAGGGCACCCACTCCTTTCCCCCCCTGCCCCACGTGTGCCACTGGAAAAGGGGCCACTCCTGACCTACCTCTTCGTGCACTTTCTTGAGGAAGGCGATCTCCTCCTGCAGAGACTCGATACGTCTTTCCAGGTCAATGCGTGCCAGTGTGGCCGCATCTACGTCCTGGGAGGGACACAGAAAGAGGGATAGCAGGGGCTTTCAGGGAGAGCACTAGGGCTGGAAGGTGCAAAGCTGCATCCAGGACCATGCCCTAGTGCTGGGCCCAGGCTGCTGAGGGGAGATGGGGGTGCGAAGGAAGGCAGGGTTCCACGCCACACTAAGGGTACAAGTACTCACAGCTCTGAATGCAGCGAGGTTGTTCTCAGCCTCCTCCTTCAGCTGGATTTCCTCTTGCAGCCTGTAGGCAGAGAAAGGAGTCTACGGGGGTCTGGAGGAAGCCCTGTCCCTCTGTGGTGATGTCCCCCCGAGCTGTTCCTAAGCCCAGCATGGCCCGGTGGGAAGAAGACAGATTGTCCTGTGTTCCCAGCAGGCAGCAGAGGACTGGCGGGGGGCCAGGGGCTCTTCCTCCCATTCCCTATTATAGTCAACACCGGAGAGATCACAAAGACATGAGGTCAGCTCGGTGCCACGCGCGCTGCCCCAGCCCTTATAGGGGAGAGTGACCAGCAGCTGGGAGGACAGGGTGTGGGATCTGGCACGGGGGGTCCAAGAGATGGCCACCAGCTGAGCGATCCCACAGAGAGCAGGAGGAGAGATGGGTCTCAGCAATGCTGTGGGATGGGGTATGAAATGGGGACTGCTGTGGGGGAGGCCCAGGTCGGGGCTGGAGATCCGGGTTTGTGCCAGGGGAGGGGACAGTGCCATAGGCTGTGTGTCAGTGGAAAGGCAGTGGGGAGGAGACGGAGGCGCCCAGGTGGTGCTGGCACCCGGGGTGGCAGAAACCCAACACCCATTTGTTCTGTGCCCTGCTCCTCCTCTGTCACTGAGAGTTCCTTCATGCTGCCAGCTCTGGCTCCCCAGCATCAGGGAGGACCCCAGTGCTGGCCGTCTGTGGTGGTGGCTGGGGTTACAAAGGGAGGCTGTGTCACCCCCAGGGAATGGTGTCCCCAGGACACAGGGTCCAGGAGGGAAGGTGCAGACCAGCATCAAAACATACAGCTCACCCTGAGCATCTGCCCCTATTGCCAGGTTTCCCATACTGGACAGTCTCTGGGCATTCCCTCAGCCTGGCCACCCTTGTGGATAATGCCCACTCTCTTCCCCAGCACCAGCCAGGTCCACAGGATCCCTGGAGTCTCCCACTGCTCACAGGGCACCATGGACACTCATGGCAGGCTTGGAGCACCCCTGGCCTGCGGAAGTGCAGCCACTTCCTCCCCTCCCTCCTTCATGTCCGGAGCTGATGGAGCACTCCCCCCAGTTATCCTCCCCCTTGCTTCCTCCTGCCTGACTGCATCTGTCTGTCCATCTATCCCACAGAGCTCAGCTCACCCGTGGGCTCATGAGTCCTTCCCAGTGTGAGTAGAGATGGAGACCCCAGGGTGAGGTGCACTTCCATCTCCCAGCTCTGGATGTCCTACAGTGTCACAGCCCAGCCTCAGCCCCTCTGCGAGGGAGGGCGTAGGGGACACCCCTGCTATGGGAGCCACTCTACCCTCTGGGTGCTGTCTGGGCAACCAGAACGTGGTCACAGGGGACAGAGTAGTGGGGACATGATGGGCTCTGAGCGTGAGGCACAAGCATAGCAGTAAGCACCCGAAGGGCTGCCAGGGCGAGCTCTGCCACCACCCATCCCTAGGGATGAAGATACACGGAGGGATGCCCACAGGGACTCTCCAGGACCCCCCACTCACTTCTGCTTGAGCTTCTGCAGGTCATCGAGCAGGTTGTCACGCTCAACCTCCACACGAGCCCGCTGGTTGGTGAGCAGGTCCACCTGGCGCCGGAGCTCCCGCAGCTCCTCCTCATACATCTCAGCCACGCGGGTGGGCTCCTTGCCCCGCAGGCGGTTCACCTCGGCCACCATGAGGGCATTCTGCTGCTCCAAGAAGCGCACCTTTTCGATGTAGTTGGCAAAACGGTCGTTGAGCTCCTGCAGCTCCACTTTCTCATTGGTGCGGGTCTGGAGGAACTCCTGGTTCATGGCATCGGCCAGGCTGAAGTCCAGCAGCTCACCGGCACCTTGGTAGGCGCTTTGGTAGGAGCGCAGGGGCGTCACGCGGGTGGTGCGGAAGGTGGACAGGCTGGGGACGGCCGAGGTGCGGGACACCTGGTAGACGCGGGAGGTGACGGAGCTGCCGCTGCTGCCCTTGCTCCCGAAGGAGGCGCGAGGGAAGACCGGGGAGCCGCCAAAGGTGCGGCGGTAGGAAGAGACCCGCTGGCTGGAGGAGTAGGACTGGCTCATGGTGGCGGCGTGGGGCGGCGAGGCCGGAGCAGGGAGCAGGCGGAGGGCTGGCGAGCGGCCGGCACAGCTCGGAGAGGCGTCGGGAGGGGACCGCGCGCCGCTATTTGTATCCTGCTGAGATCACCGCCCCTCCTGCTGCCGGGCAGCTGGGGGATGCTGCTGCGGGGGGGATGGCCGGCAGCCCCCGCCTACTGCCCCTCACCTGCCCGCACCCCGCGGCAGACAAGGATCCCTGGGCACCCCCAGAGTCCCCTGGTGGGGCCTTTCCAGTGACCCGCACTGCTTTGCCCCCTCCCTGGGGCTGCGAGGGGAGGAAGTGGGGCAGGCTGGTGGTGAGCCCCCTATCAGGGCACAGTGCCACCCACAGGGGGCCCGGACAGACAGAGAAATAGCCTAGGCTGACGCCATGGAGGGAAAAAAGGGAACTCAGACCTTCACAACATCACTTGGCCCCCTTGAGCCAAACCCCCTGCCTGGTAGCCCTGGTCCCCAAACTGGTCTTCAGCACCCCAAAAGGCCCCTGGTGATGCCCTGACCCACCCCCTGGCAAGAGCACCAGGCTCAGCACTCCATGTGGGGCCAGACTCCAGCCCCACATCCAGAAAGTGAGCAAGGAAGGGCCCTGGAGAGGGGTTGATGGGGGGGCACCGCTGCCCTGAGTGTGCTTGTACTGACCCACCACCCCAACTCCCTTTCTGACATGGGGGGCTGAGCAGCAGCCAGGGTGTGGGTGCTTTCGGAGTGCTGCTGAGTGACCCCGAGCAGGTGCTGGGTCCGAGCCCCAGTGACGGTGACGTCAGCCCCTGTCCTCGCTCCGGCACATTCCCAAAGCAGCAGGCACTCAACCAAAATAGCCTTCCCAGCTCATACTCGTGGGGTGTGGGACATACATACGTGGTATTTATAGTGGGGGAGGCACTCTGTTAACCCTTCTTGCTCCAGGTGTGTGGAGAGCACAGCTGGATGGGTATCCCACCTGGAGTAGCCACAGCCCCTCTCTGGTCCTATCACCCCAAGAGCAGAACAAGGTCCCCAAGTTATCCCAAGGCACTGCAGGCTCTGCCCTGTCCCCTCAGTCTCCCCCTTGGCCAGGAAGTACATTGGGGATCAGAAAGCCCAGCTCAGCTCCCCAAAAATCCCAGAATAGGGAATTTCCCAGTCCTTCCAAGAACCCCCACTACAGCTTCCTGGACAGGCAGTGGGCCAGGTCAGGGACCCCCAGGGCCATGCACAAACCCGTGCCAGCTAAAAAGGACATCCTGAGGGAGGGGGACTTTGCTGGGGGAACCCCTCATGAGGGTGTCCCTTGCCCGGGCAGCACCCCCTCCTCCCCAGGCTCCCCAGCACACCTGGTAACCCCCAGCTCTGTCCAAGCCGGGCTGTTTTGGCTGACGTCAGCTGGCTCAGCCCCAGTGCCTCTGTCCCTGAGGGCCCTGGTGGAGGGGACCGCTGTGCCACTGGGCACAGGGTGACTCAGCAGCAGGAGCAGCACTCAGCCCTGCCCGGCCCTGCACCTCCCAGCCTTCTGTCCTGGCTGTAACGCAGAGACCAAGCAATGCCATGGCTCACCCATGGCAGCATCAGGATGGCAAAGGCTAAGGCTTGGTCATGGCAGCATTCTCAACTGCCCTGGCTCTGGGAGGAACTCCTGCCTGCTCCATGCCACCTGGAGCAGCCAGCTAAGGTCTGGGTCCCACAGCTATGCCGGTGGGCAGATGCTTAATGCCCTGCATTCCTTCCACCCCTCCAAGACCCCCATGCCCAGAGCCCCTCCCAGCCACCCAGTTCAGAGTGATGTGGCATCTTCTCAGAGGGTGCAAGCTGCCTGGAGGAGCCTGCCTTTAAAAGGGAAGGTATTTCCAGATGGGGTTGTTTCATCCCAGCGCAGGGGGAGGATGGAAGAAAGGGGGGCTTGTGGGGGGAGAGTAGATGGAAAAACAGACAGCATCCTTCCTCCTGGCCCTGTTCCGAGTATGCCCTGCACATCCCTGAGCCCCGCACGTGTGCCCTGCCTGTGCCGCAAGTGCCGGCAGGGTGGCGGGCCAGCCCTTAGCTGGTGTGCAGAGGAGCAGGAGGGTGCTCTGTGAGGGGGACTCCGGGGGTCTGGGACAGCACACCACCAGGAACAGAGTTCAGCTATCCCTTCCCATGACCCCACCCCACTGCTGTGCCAGGGTGTGGGGAGGAGAGTCTCCTTAGTGATGCTGTGTCCAAAAGTGCCTGGCACCCTGCCCTGGTGTTTCAGGTAGGTCAATGCAAACCCCATCCCAGGCCTGGGTAGCCCTTGTTCCCATCCTCATCGGACAGAACAGGGGGGTGCAGGGTTGGGGTGCTCCAGGGAGGGGAAATGCACTCTTGGGCACTGCTGTTTGGAGGGGAAGCAGCTCAGAAGGTTTAATCAGGAGTATCCTCCTGACCCTGCTCTAGGGCAGACTGTCTGAAGTGGCCTTTCCTCAGCAGTCATGACAGCCTTCCGGGATGGCTCTGGGCAGGCAGGGGCCCCACGCCTTGCAGAGGGTGGACAAGCCTCTTAGGAAATCCCCATCTGCAGGACCCAGTGTCACAGGAAGGCGGGATGAAGTGCAGAACTCAAAGACCCTGCCTGAGTCCCATCCCAGGGACAAGATGACAAACACTCTGTGCCAGCTGAAGACACAGAGGCTGCAGAAAGTGAGGAGGCTGCAGAGGCCAGAAGTGCAGGGCAGCCTCCTGTCCTCGTTCAGCCTCCCCACAGCTCCATCCCAGGACAGGCTGACCCAGACCGGCAGAGCCTGGGAAGAGGCTCCTAAACCCCCACGCTGGCCTGGTCCCAGCTTCCATCGAACCTTGGATGAGGCTGCTGCCGGGAAGACGTTTGGAGCTGGAATGTCAAACAATTCCCTCCGGTCATGACATCCCTGTGAGCTAAGCCAGCTGCATCCTGCAGCCGCCCCTCCTCCCTGGCCCTCCCCCCCCGCTGTTCCCCCAGGATTTAAACCCAGCCTCCTTGGGCTGTGGGCATCTTGGGGCTTGAAGCTAGGCAGGATGGGGTGGCCGGGTGCTGGCCCTTCCTTGTCCCTAGACTCTGCACCAGGACCCCAGTGCCCCCTTATGCCTCGCCTTAGCTCAGGGCTGAGTGGAGGGATGGGAATGAAGCAGCGAGGGTGTCCATCCCCCTCCCTCCTGACCCCTGGCTGTCTTCCTTCATCCTGCTCCTTTTACAGCCATGAGCCTCCCAGGCATCTTTACCCTAAGAGGGAAGGACTGTGTGGCCCATTCCCCAGTGCTGACGGACCCAGGGTGCATGCTATTGTCTAAATAGGAGATGGCTCTCCTTCCCTGCCTGGACCAAGGCCCAACCTGCACTGATGGGGTCCCAGGAGCTGGTGGGTACCCTAAAGTCTGCAGTCCCCTCATCCCAGCTGCCCCCACACCTTCACCCACTCCAGAGTTCAGGACCAGGAGGTGCACAGACTGTCTGGCTGCTCCTGGTCCCCACCCACGTGTCCCCAGGTGATAGAGATGCTGAGGACAATGTCCTGTCTCTGAGTGGCACAAAGATGCTGGGGGTGCCCAGATGCAGCCTGTATGGATGCTGGGAGGTGTTCGCTTACCTCCCTTGGTCTTTGCATGTCTTTCAAGTGAGTTGTTGCCTCTGTTTCACAAGGATGCTGGGAGTGAGCTGTTGCCCCCAGGGTCATGTAGATGATGGGGGAGACCAGATACCTCCATGTCCATGCGGATGCTTGAAGCATACACCTGCCCCCATCACTCACCTGCAGCTGGCCTGTGACCCATGGGGATACTGGGAGTGTTCTCCCATCCCCACAGCCTAGGGGCAGGCTGAGGTTGTCCAGCTGCCATCATGGACCAGGGGGCCATTCATGTGCCCCAGTGGTGTGGAGATACTAGGGATGCCCAGCTGCCCTCATGATCCATGGGGACGTAGGGATGACTGGGAAGCTGCATGGTCCATGAGGATGCTGTGGTGTCTGTTTGCCCTCCTGCAGGCCTTGGTAGCATCAGCCATGCCAGTGAGATGAGGTAGCATTACCCGCTGCATCGCTGATGGCTCACGTAAGGCCTGGTGGCCGCTCGCTCAGCCTCCAGCAATTCCTGGGCAGTGATTTCACTTTCCCATGCTTAGACACGTGGGCCAGGATGCGCGGCACTGCCTCGATGGATGCCATCCTTTTGCTCATCCTGGCAGGGCTGGCAAGGGGGGGTCCCGGCAGCCTGGCAGGTGGTGGGAGAAGGGGGCGGCACTTCCTGGAGCTCCACTGTGTTTACAGGCTCTGTCCTGGGCCATCTTTCCATTAACCCCTTCCAGAAGGGCTAAGAACTGCCTGCCCAGCCCGGGAGCTGACTGACACCAAGGAACACTTCCTGGAGCAAAGCCCGCCTGGAACCTCACTCTGGGCTGCCAGGGCACACGGGAAGGGCCATAGTGCCCTGTCCCTACAGGTCCTGTCCCTGCCAGGCACCCCTGGGCACACACATGAGCCCAGCAGCAGGGTGCATGCATGCTGAGGAGGAGCTGGTGCTGTTTTGGAAGGGCTGCCTGGGGCTCCCTGCTGCACCAGATGGTCCATGGGGCAGCAGGGGATTGGGACAGAAGTAGTGTCTTCCCAGGAGCACAGTGATGGGGTGGGGGGCAGCCATGGCAGGTGCTGTGCAGCCCTTGGCACCCAGCCAGGGGTGAGTCAGAGCCCACCCGGAAATAGCCATCGGGAGCTTTTTCTGGAAGCCCTGCTGTGCTGGGAATAGCTGTGGCACGCCAAGGCGCTGCCCTTTACTCACACCGGCAGGGCTAGATGAGGGCCACACCCGGCCCTGCCACTCACCCCTGCTCAGACACCCCAGATCCAGGCACCCCCTGCTCCTGCACACAGACCCTCCAGGAACCATCCACCCTGGGAACGTGCTGGGCACCAATCTGCTCCAGGCATCCACCAGCTGGGAGCCATGGGCTCCAAATGTCCCTAGGTGTCCCCCAGGCACAGCCTGGGAACCACCCAACAGCACCTGGCCCTGAGCTGGCTGCTGGCAGCAGAGGAGGGTGATGCTGGCAGGAGGAGCATGGGGATGGCTGCCTGACATCCACATCTCTTTGGCACACATTGTCCCAGCTCTGGGGAGGAGCGCTGGGTGCTCCCAGCCTGGTCTCATCCCAGCAGGGCCTGGCCCTATGTTTTTCTGTGGTTGACATGGTGACCGTCCAGCTGTCTGTTTGTGGGGTGCCAGGCGGTGAGAGTGCTCATTCCCTTTTGGTGGTGGGGAGAGGCAGGTGCTGGGCCTGGGAGCATAAATTCAAAGCTGTCGGGAGCTCTCAGCATGACAGGTCACAGGGTCAGGGGCAACAGGACCACCAGTTTCCAGTCCTCAGGACACGGATGGCCAACTAACAGTCTGTCTCCAACTAACAGTGCCCACAGAGGTGACTCAGGAGCTAGGAATCCAGCTGGCACCCAACATCTAGGCCCCATAGAGCACTCACAGGCTGCCACGTCCATCTCCTAAGGCCACACACCCATTGCTAGGAAGAAAGGATCCTGATGGGAAATGATGCACGAGGACTGATTGAAACCCAAAACCCCACTGCTGCATCCAGCCCATGCAGGGAACCCAGCCAAGGGCAGGAGGCACCCTAATCCATGCAATGCCAAGGGGTCCTATACCTTGGGAGTGCCCCTGGGGCTGGTGGGCAGCTTGGGTGTCCTGCCCTGCCACCATGCCCACCTCTCAGAACCCTGTGCATTGCTGTCACTCGGAGACATTGGTCCCCAGTATAGCACCAAGGGCTTGTGCCTTGTTTCCTGTGAGGATCAGGCAGTGCCAAGGCAGGGCAGTCATAGCAATGGGGGGGCTGCATCCTGGCTGTGACCCACTCCAAAGTTACCCAGCCTTTGGGAAGCACATGTGTTCCTCTGTGCACCTTCACCCCACTGCAGGCAGGTCAAGCCCTGTTTTGGGGGCAGCCCCTGCTCCCCCAGGTAGCCCCAAAACTGGGGCACACCAGGGCAGGATGAGTGAGCACCCTTGGGGAGCATGTCACTGCCCCTTGTTTCCCATCCCGGCCTCTCCTGGTTGTGTTCCTCTTTCCCCCACCCTTAACCCAGCTCTGTCCTAGCTTTGGCAGGCACCATGTTTGCCTGGTCTGGACCAGGGTGCGGGATAAGGGGTGGATCGTGTGGACTGCAGGGTGCGGATTTTCAGGGTGCGGGGTGCTGACTGTGGGGTGCAGGAGGCAGGGTGAGGGCTGCGGGGTGCATGGTGTGGATTGCATGGTGTGTGGTGCAGGATGAGAGTGCGATGTGCATGATGGGGGTATAGGGTGCGAGGTGCAGGGTGTGGATTGTGGGGTTGCAGGTCATGGGGTGCAAGGGTGCAGGCTGCGGGTTACAAGGTGTGGATTGCATGGTGCAGGGTGCGGATCGCGGGGTGCAGGGTGGGATCGCGGGGTGCGGGGTGCAGGGCGCGGATTGCGGGGTGTGGATCGCGGGGTGCGGATGGCGGGGTGCAGGGTGCGGATCGCGGGGTGTGGGGTGCGGGGT
>VZRZ01005273.1:17979-70457 GCA_013398175.1 Climacteris rufus
GCTGGGGCAGGGACAGCTCTGGGCTGCTGGGGCAGGGACAGCTCTGGGCTGCTGGGGCACTGACAGCTCTGGGCTGCTGGGGCTGTGCCTCAGAGGAGAGGTGGGAATGTAGCACGGAGCTGGACACAAATAAGACCTGAAGCAATTGGATATGACAGTCAGAGAACTGTGTGAGCTCTGAAGAGATGGGCAATGAATGAAACCAATTCTTTTGTTTTAGCTGTTATTAGAAGTGTATTTACACTGCAGATCACTAGCAGATGGCTGGTCTGCTACAGGAGAGATGGAACTTCCGAGTAAGTTTGTGAAGATGCTTTCAGGGATCTGTAGATTGTAACCTCAGTGTCAGCAAAGTTAATGACCGAGGGAATGCTGTCTTGGACACAAATCTTCCTTTGTTATTTTAACACTTAAATACAATCCCTTTAATTTGTGTAAAGCAAGTGGATACTGTTAATACTAAATTATCATTCCAGACAATAAATTTATCTCGCTAATATGAAATTATCTCTGTCCATATAAGGTTATAAACAGCCAGGAGACACATTACTTAATCAAGCAGGCTCTCTGACCTCTGCCCTGAGCTTTGCTAATTATGTGCTTTTGAAGCTTGTTCACCTCCAGGGTTTTACTGGTTGGTCACCTCATTTTCTGTCAGCGTGTCAGAGCTCAGGCATTAATTATTTTTTTGTTTGGACCTTGTTAAACTTCAGCATGTTTGTGAATGTACTGGAGTCCTGCTAAGTGAGCAAGATTAAATAGTGGTTCTACATAGACACGGGGCTGGAACAATAATTAGTTGGCAAAGTATTTATATGTAAGGTTGGCGTTGCATGGAAAAATCGTGTGAGCTTCTACTCCCTTGCTGTCTCATGTGTCTCACTGGAAACCAGTCTCATGGGGCACAAATTCCTGTCTGGTCAGTTTTAGTTCCAAGGCTGTGCAAACGGAAAGCTGAAGAAAGGTATTTCAGAAAAGCTGGAAAGGGTGACATCCCTTGGTGTCACTGACTCCCCCCTTTCCCAGCTGGCACCCACGATGAGGAGCTTTGCTGGTGCTGGTGCTCCTCAGCAGTTGCTGGTGTGCTGGTGTTCAAGGACTCTGCTTGTGAGGGAACAGAGGCACTGGAGTGTTAGATAACCCTGTCACTTAACCTGAAGGACTTACACTGAATCACACTGCATTCACTAACTGCAAGTCAGGATTTTCAAACAATAGTTTAGGGTCTAGTGCCAGGTTTATTTTTGAAAACCAGCACAGACTATTGTTATTCATACTAGCCCAAATCTTTTTGAGTGCTGGGCTTGCCTTACCTTGCTGCTGTAAATGTGTTGTGTTTAAATGAGTGTTGGGGGATTTTTTTTAGGGTAAATCTAGCAAAGCAGATCTGCCAAGTGCCCGGTGAGTGCAGAGCAGTGTTAATGGTCCTGCCCTGGACGGTGAGTCTCAAGGTCATGTCTGCCTGCAAGGCTGCCTTGATCAGTGTTGCCATTGCAGTGACCTCCATGGGTCACTGACAGAAACGTCCAGCTACAGCTGGTAAAATGCACTGCTCTGGAGCTCTTGGACAAGAAGGCACGAGAGACAAACAAGCAAATATTCTGCTGTGTCTGGATTTTCAGAGAGAGATTAACAAAGGAGTTTGTTAATGCTCCTTCAAGGAAATGAACTGCCGTGGAGTAGGAGTGTAGCTTTTTCAGTAATTAATACCTGGTTAAAGTGTAGGAAGGACTGTCAGCTTTTCTAGGGAAGAGTGATCACTCTTCACTCCCAGGGGATCTGTGTTGTTCAACGCAGTTATAAATGGCCTGGAAGAGAGGCTGAGCGATGAAGTGACAGCTGAAAATCACAGAATTAGGGTAGCAGAAACAAAAGCTGGCTGAGGTTGCAGAAGGTGCTCCCAATACTTGTTTGTAGGTCCTTGATACCAGCAGATGTAAAATAATGTGCACAAGGGATAAACAACTCCCTGTGTCTGTGCAGTGGTGAGCTCATGAGAATCTCTGCCATTCAGGAAAGAGATCTTTTAAATAATGCAGATAAGGCTCTGTGAAACTCACTCAGCAGCAGTCAAAAACATAAAAAAAAGGCAAATAGAAATGGCAGATCTCTAGGACATGGAGAGGGAGCAAACCAGAATGCCATGGTGTAAATCCATGGTGTTTTTGTGTAATGAATAACATACACTCCAAAGTTAGGGGTACACAATCTCCCCTTTCCAAAGAGTTGTAGTTAAGATTAGGGAAAAGCACATGACTGAAGAGCTTTTTTAAAAAGAGTAACCAAATAAACTGGAGCTTAGCCTGGAAAATATGTGGCTGGAAGTAGGATAGATAAGGGAAATCTGCAATCATGGGAATATCTGTGTTTATTTTTCACCCTAACACAGCAAGAATTAAAGGGTATCACGTGGTGCTGATGTAAAAGGTGGTAACTTTTGACAGAGGAGGTGTAAAAACACAGCCCCTTGATTGGCCAGAACCTTTTGGGGTCCATGGCATCCTCTGACAAAACATTTCCCAGGTTTGCTCTGTGTGTGTTCTTGTTTCAACCTGCTCCTGGTAGCACTGACCACCTGGTTCTTGTGTGTGAGGAGCATGTGAGCAGTCAGACCCTATCTGCTCTTTCCATGCCACTCCTGATGTTGTACAAGATTATTTTATTTCTCTCAAGTCACCTCCCTTCCACCCTGAAGTGCCTGGTCCTGCTCTGTCATTCCTCTCAGACCTCTGGATCACAATTGCTGCCCATCTCCAAACCTTTCTTCTGAAGCTGTATGAAAATATTGGTGTCTAAGAGTGAACACCTTCCTCTTGAATAGAGTGTTCTCTCAGTACATCTGAGCATTTTACAAAGGACAATAGTATCTTTATTTCCTCTTGGAAGACAAGTGGGAAGAGGGACAGTGTGTCTGAGTTAGCCCAGGTGGTTGTGAGAGCAGACACTTGAGAATGCATTATCTGAAAACAGTGAGGCTGGGAAGGGGAAATCTCTATAGAAGGGTAATACTGATTTTTGAAAGGCAGCTCAAAAATTCCTTTCTGCCTGTGATTCTCATCTGTTCTGAATGTTGTGCCCACTTTGGGTTCCTGTGTCTTAGAGTATGCAATTGAACCAGAAAAGCTTAGGAGAGGAGCAGTGGGAATGATCAGAGGTGCAAAGTGGCTTCTGCACAAGAACTACTGTAAGCTAAGAGAAGGGGAAGAAAAGGCAGAGGGATGGCATGGAGCTCTGTAAATTTGGGAATGCTGTGGACATGCAGGTGTAGTGTTTGTGCAGTGTGTCAGCACAGGATCTTGACATACTGAAAGTGGTGAGTGGCAGAACTGAAAAGGGTGGTGGGGGTGGAATGTCTTGTCAAAAGATGCTCTGGATGCCAAAAGTTTCTGTAGACTCCAGGGGTGCTGAAGCATCTGGGAGATAAATCCTCCAAAGGTTAGTAAGTACACAGAAACCACACCCAGCTTCACAATTGTCATGAACTGGAAGCAGTTGGAGACCAGGAGAGTACTCCTAGGAAATACTGTATGTCTTTCTAGTACTACTCCTTGAGCAGTGGCATTTGGCCACTGTCAGAGACAGACAGGGTTTTTCCTGTGTTCCTGGGAAATCCTGAAGGATGGCATTCATCTGCTCTAACTCATCATCTCAAATTTAGATTGTTTTCTAAACTCAGTGGGGGGATTTTTCTTTCTGAGGTGCATCCCTATCTGCATTGCCTACAGACAGCACCCAACACTTCATTGCTGTGTAGGTGAGATGAATCCCCCTCTTCCATGTTTGTGTAAGAACAGTAGCAAATTACAGACAGAACACAGAGAAGGATTTATAGCCATGACTCTGAAGACATCTCTCTTCCAGACTCTCTGGCACTCCTGGAAAAGGCTAAGACATTATTTGATTATAGTGTGTCAGTACTTGTAGGTGAGGAAGTTTGTCTTCCTGAAAGCTGTTTTAATTTGGCTTAAGAAAGTGGGATAGCTGTTTGCTGGAACCTGATGCTGAACATACTTAAATGGGAAATGATGACTCTTTTTCTGGAGTGCATGTAATTAAATCTTGAAGCACTTGAGGATATGAGGAAGTGTCCTCTGGTTCAAGTAGAAGTGCTCAGTTTGAGTAGGTCAGATCTCTAGCCTGGCTTATGAGGCAGGTGAGGATTTGCAGCCATCAGAGATTTTTGCAGTTTCTAAAACATGAAAGAGCTTGGAGCTAAAATCTCTTAGAAATAAAGGTTCTGGTTGCCTTACCAATGTCAATATAAGCACCTCTAATCCCCAAACTGTACAGGTGAAATTGTGAATTTTCTTTTGCTGTCCCTGAAATGTATGCACATGCATCAAATTTCTGCTGGTCCCAAGGACTAAAGCTGCACTTCCCACCTAAGTCCTACATACAAAATAGTTCTGTTGCCATTGAGCACATCAAAATATAAGCTGTAAATAGATAAGAAATACAGGACAAAGGAGCTACTCAGATTTTTTTCCTTTTGAACTTCTTCCCTATAGGAAGAAAAGTTACTCTTGTTAGTCTCCTGTTCATTTTGGAAAGTAATGAACTGTGCAAGTGATGGTGAATTGTTAATCAGTTCCTTTGTGATGGGGTTCAAAATAATTTATTAAATGTCTGCTTGTAAAATTTCTGCTTTATTCAGCAGAACTAGATTTGTTACAAAAATTTCTTTGAAAGAAAACATTGCTTTGTGGTTTGCCTGCTTTTCTCTTCTGTAATGTATATAGTTTGCTCCCAGATTTGCTTTTCTCAGTAAACTCTAAACAAAAATCAATCATTTCTAAATAAGAGGATGCAGTTATATGCTGCTTTCTGGCACCACAAGCCCCTCTAAGAGGGCAAGACCTGATACCTGATTACACAGGCAGGGTGATACTCCTGAAACCACACTGGTGACTGTCCAGAGGGCAAACCTGTGCTCTTTGTTTTTGTTTGCAGCTGGTGGGTTGGTCCTACCACACCTTCACTGGACACAAGCAGCTGTCCTGGTGCAGGAGGGTTGCTCTGTCCCACTCTGTGTTCTGGTGGTTTCTGGCTCCTGTTGCTAGTGCTGCAGATCAGGGTTCAAGGAGACTTTTGGTGAATTACAGACTTCCAGAGGCATTAGAGCCCTGCCCTGTAGCTTTCTGGAGTTCAGTTTGCAGGTCAGTCAAGTGCTGGGTGACAGTCCCCATCCAAACAGATTGGCATTGTTCAGTTTTTTAACTCCTGCATAATCTTTGCATGAATAGAATTTCTTGTGTGTCTTATAGAATAACCTTTTATATAATTAGTATCTGCAATAATTTTTTCCTTTGGAAAGTGATTCATGTCATCTTGCAGATAGGCCAGACATAAAGCATTATTCTGCAGGCACACAAGAAGCCCTATTCATCCATGGTTTGTGCTGAGAAGCCAGTCCTGTATCCCCAGGGCTGGGTTGGTTTCGTGGCTGCAGTCCCAACTACAGAGTCTTGCTGCAGTGCTGCTGAACTGGGGGCTGCTCTAGAGTCAAACTGGGATGAAGTGGCAGTCTGGAAAACAACAGGTAGGAGAGTTTCTTGATGCATTTGTTCTTTTCATTCCACTCATAAACAGTAGGTTTTAGTCACCCACCAAGAGTCCCAACAGCAGCCTGCTGAAGCCCAGCTTGAGGCCACATTCCCAGATGTGAAAACAGGCACACTCCTCTGTTAGGTTTTGTCCTGACTAGGTTTGCATGCTGGATCATGTTCCATGGATCACTCTCAAATACAGCTGCGAGCTGAGCGTGTGCTACCTTGGGCAAGGCAATGGAAAAGGAGAAATTTCTACTCTGCATCTACAAGGATTTGTGCTACTCCCAGCCCTTGAATAACCTGAGCATGTTTGTGCAGACAGTGATATTAAAGCAATTAGTAAATAATCACTGAGAAGACGTTAGTGAATGTGGTAGAAAAGAGGATATTGGGGTTTTGCTATGGATTGTTTGATTACTTCCTCCTCTGATGCAGCAGTAAAAGGTGCTGACAAGAGAGGCAGGAGGCAGCAATCCTGTGTTGGCCTTGGCAAGTTTGTGTTTGGATTGTGTTGGTTTGTGATAGTACCAGAGGAACACAGGCAAATTGGAAAGGGATTAGAGAGTGCAGCAATCCTTGCATAAACACCTCTCATTGTTATTGGGCATAGCTGGGAATACAATGTTGAAGCAAAAAAAAAAAAGAGTCTGTTTAGGTTGGGAGTCTAGGAGACCTTTTCTGTGAAGGATTTGTGGAATAATCTTACAGATGCAAAAACTTCATTGTTTGAAGGTGGCTTAAAGGATTAGAGAAACTGGCTTAGTCAGTGAAAGGGGTACGTGGCTAGGGAGGAAATCACTCTTGAAGTGATTCAGGAGGAGACAGTGAGGCTAATATGTTATTACTCTAATTAAGAAATAACTTAATCAAGATGTAATTGTGTCCCAATTTAGGTGTAAACTCAAAGTGTTCTTTGCTGGTAAAAGGAAGGCCAGTGTCTGCTTGTTGTGTATGACACAGGGAGGAAGGAGCCCTGAGGAAGTCCCGTGCTTTTTCAGAAGCAATACTAATTCTTCATCAAACCTGCTGCCCTGAGGAGCCTGCTTTCTCTAAATACCATAAAATGGTCATTTCAGGAAATGCCAGAAGGCTTGTTTGGAGTTGATGGAGGCTCAGAAAAGGAAAAGCAGCAGACCCCTTGCCCTGATGTGTTGAAGGGAGTGTATGGATCACTGGGCTTTTTGGAGGCCTAGCATGGGTTTTCCTGTCTGGACAGAGCCCACTGAGGCATTGGGGAGCCAACAGCCCTTCTTTAAACTGTGCCTCTGATTCGGCAGAGGGTTTGGCTCATGTCACAGTGAAGCCTGAGAGGGGTGACTGCAGGGTGTGGAGTGTGTTCCCTGCGTTTGTGAGTGATGGTGTGAGCACTGCAGGGTTCTGTGCATGCCATTTCTCTGCTGGCACCTTGACTCTCTGTGGTGCCTGGGGCACTCCTGGTAGCTGTGCTCACCCCTGGGCACGGGGCACCCCTGGTACTGCTGCTGCTCCCTCAGGAAGGGGCACCCCTGGTACTGCTGCTCCCTCGGGAAGGGGCACCCCTGGTACTGCTGCTCCCTCGGGAAGGGGCACCCCTGGTACTGCTGCTCCCTCGGGAAGGGGCACCCCTGGTACTGCTGCTCCCTCGGGAAGGGGCACACCTCATACCTCTGCTCATCCCTCGGGAGGGCCCTCCCATGCCGGAGGGGCTTTGGGGCAGTGCCAGTGGGTGTGGAGGGGAGCAGGACAGGACAGGAGGAGCTGAGGAGCTGCTTGGCCCGCGGCTGGGATGGGCAGGTGGCAGCCTGTTAGCGAGCCCAGCATGGCAGCGACTTCTTCGTCTTGAATGCAAGCGTTTCAATGCCTTATATAATCCAAAGAACAAAGTGGGAAGGGCTCTTTACCTGTGCCCTTCCACAGAATTGCAATGAGCAAGCCTGGCACATCACAAATTCTGTCCAATACTCTTGAATCAGCACTCCTCCATTTTCAATTAAGGCTTTCAAATATGTAAAATGTGAATGTTTAGACTTGTGCTATCCCCAGTGGTTAATACAACAGCTCCAAACTCTCCAGGCACTTCCCTTGTGTGTGCTGTTTGTACAGGCTTGGAGCTAAGCTGGTGGGATAGAACTGCGTGGAGGGCAGTGCTTTCATCAGGTGCAGCTCTGGCCTTTCACAGTGCTGGATATTTACCTTTGAAGAAACCAAAATAAACCCATGCTGTGGTGGGACTTAGCTGTGTGATATAATAACGTTTTATTCAATAGAATTCTGTTTGTACAGGGGTAGAGGGTGCTCAGAATTTCATTGGAGTGTTTTCATTTGATTGTGCAAGTATTAAAGGAAGATGAGGCTGTGTCTAAAATCCAGGACCCTTAAATCTGAGATTTCCTATTTGTTCAGAACAAAATTAAACAGCTTTTGAGCTTTTCTTCTGGTATGGTTCTGACCATTCCAGGAAATGCAGCTGGAAGTGGCTGTGCTAAGTGTAAAACACTCAGTTCCTAGTTTCCATAGGCTTAACCTTTATACAAAGGTTACTATCCTCAGTGTCTACAGCAGTGGACTTGTGGTATTAAATATGCTGCTATTTATGGGTTGTAAGAGAAACAGTTATTCCTCCTTAAATTATTTTGCTGTGGTCCCAGAGACCTTGGTGAAAGGCTAATGGCAGCCAATGTGGCCTTTACTAAAGGCTGTGCATTCTTAGGGGCATTCAGCTACTTTGCTGCAGGCTTTTTGCAGCTTTTCATAATCCAGAGAGCTTGGAAACCCTGAAAGTGCTTTTCTCTCCTGCCCTTTGCCTTATCTTTGCGGCCTTGGAAAATGACAGGCAGAAATTCACAACAGGATCAAAATGTTTTGCTCTATTAGAATTAAAGGTAATGTTTTGCTCTGTCTGGGGAGGAAAAAAGCAAGTCTGAAAAAAATTAATGAGTGGCTAAAATAGAGCTGTTAAAATGGCAGCACATAGACAGCCTGTGTGTAAATATAGGCCAGCTCCTCAGCACTGTTCTTATATGGTAGATCTGAGTGAAGGAAAAATATCAGCCTGCTCCTGTTCTGGGCAGGCCTGTGTGCTGGTTCTGTCTGGTGCCAGATGTTTGGTGGTAGACAAGGCTGCATAATATATGGAAATTATAATGACTTTATTTCTGTTTCAGGGACCTGTGTCACCAGTGTGAGAGAGGAATCTCCCAAGCCTACTGTGGGTTTTCTATCTGCACGTGCTGCTTGATTATCTATCCCACTCCAAAAGAGAGAAGAAGGCTTGAACAAAACTTGTCACTTCTGCCTCAGAACTGGCTGGATTTTATGGCACCTGCTGGAGAAGCTCCCTGGACCCTTGGAAATGGAGCAGCTCGTGCTGCACCTCTGCTGAGCAAGGCTTTCTGCACAGAGCGTGAGCATCAAGGTGCCTTAAGTTAAACCATAAGCAAGTTGCACTAATTGTTGGAACTGTACTGAAACCACTCCCCACTTCTCCAGGGCTTTTCAAGGCAGTGGCTTCTCCCGTGGTTTGGGTGTTTCCAGCTGCCCTTTGGATGTTTTCATTCAGCCTGCCGTGGCTGTGAAAAGCACGGGTGAGCTTTCCCCTGGGAACTTCATGGTGGGTTTGGCAGCCTCACTCCCCAGCGTGGTCTGTGCTATGGCAGCAACCTACAGGCTGATGGTGACTTCTGTGAACTGCTACAGCAGCGTGGTGATAGAGCAGCGCTCCCAGCACACCGTGCACTACTGCACAGGCTCCTGCCAGCTGCTCCAGCAAGGCCTCACCTGCATAGTTGTCCACCACAGTGTCTGCACAGAGCTCAGCCTCCAGGATGCCAGCCTGGGCCATAAAACTCCCGTCCCTGACAACGGACTTGCCTTGGCTGGAAACGAGGACTATCACCAAATCCTGCCAAACAACCCAAGGATCAAGAAGGGCTCTGCAGTGCAAGCCTCCAGCAGTTTAAAAGACATTACAGGTGAGGCGATAAACCTTGCCAGTGGCAAAATAAAGGAGTTCTCCTTTGAAAAGCTCAAAAACTCTTCCAGTCATGTGGCCTACAGAAAGGGGAGGAAGGTTCGGTCGGAATCTTTCAGCAGACGATCCTTTGATTTTGACTTGATTTATGGGCACTTCAACAATGATGAGAATTGCCCTCCGTGTGGCTTTTTGCAGAGCCCCCCACCTGGGGAGAAATGGCAGGAGAGCAACGATGCTCCAGAAGTCCCCATGAATGCTGTGGTTCCCTTCTCCCCTCATTCCTTCTCCGAGGAAAACTTCATTACCCAGATTCTGGAAAAACACAGGCTAGATGGTTCATCTGGTGGGGATATTAAGGTGTGCTTGGACATCTTGCTCAAGTGCTCAGAGGATCTGAAGAAGTGCACGGACATAATAAAACATTGCATCAAGAAGAAGTCTGCAGACAGCGCTGGGGGAGGGAACAGCAGTGATCCCCTGGCTAATTCAGAGATGATCTACATGAACCTGATGACAAGATTTTCTTCCTACCTGAAAAAGCTGCCCTTTGAGCTGAAGCCAGGGGGGCAGAGGGAAGCCAGTGACTGGGCAGAGCTGCTGAACTGTTTCCATGGCTTGCAGCAAAGTCCCTTCCCCCCGGTATTTGGCGATGAGCAGCCCCCCAGGTATGAAGACATCATTCAGCTGCCATCCTCCAGTGCAGTTCCTCTCGTTCTACCGGGCCAGGCTGAGGTGACAGGCACCTCCCAGTCTATCCAGACAGGAGCTGTGAGCTTCACCTCCAGCCCCGTGGCCGGTGTCCCCCAGGAGAGCAGCGTGAGAGCTGAGAAAGAGGCCGTGCCTCAGCCCCCAGGCACGAGTGAGTGCGACTGTGCGGCCGCCACCGAGGCGCTGTACATCGAGGAGGAGTCTGATGGGGACAGGGCAGCAGGGAGAGGCAGGAAGGCAGAGCACCAGGGGGGCTGGCAGAGCCTGGGGCACAGCTACCAGCGAGCTGCTGGCTCAGACCTCCCTGCTCACACTCAAGCAGAGCGTGCCAGGGTGGGAGATGCTCCCGACAAAACGACTCCTTCGAAACCGGTGTCGGACCCGGTGCTGCACGGTGCCCAAGCTGGCGTCCCCAGAGGAGCCCAGACGTGCAGTAAGGTGGACAAGGAGGAGATAGACAAACTGCTGCTGGACCTGGAGTGCTTCTCCCAGAAAATGGAGAGCACTCTGAGGGAGCCCTCTCGCAAGGAGGGCGAGCCTGCCCCTCTGCAGGTGTCTGGCAGGCAGGGTAAGCAGCCTCTGCCTCTTGAACCCAAAAGTAAAGCCCCTGACCCCCCTTCTTCTTTGTCAAAAATCATGGAAACCAATGGCCATAAAATGGAAGAGGATGACAAAGCCCTTTTACTGCGGATCCTGGAAAGCATTGAGGACTTTGCCCAGGAACTGGTGGAATTCCAGACAGGCAAGGGAAGCTTGTCCAAGGAGAGGGAAGTGATGCAAATTCTTCAGGAAACTTTAGCAACTCCTTCACAGTCCCTCCTTGCAGGGCAAAAAAGCCATGTTGGGGCTGCCTCCAGAGACTCTGTTCCAGCTTCAATTCAGCAGGCCCCAGAGGTGATAAAGGTAAGAGAACCAACTTTTGATGGGATAGTGAGTAAAACAAACATGGGAAAAAAAATTGCATTGTTCTTTGAACGCTGCAGTGTGGAATAATGTGTTCAACCTGGCAGATATGTAGCATTTATTTAAACACAAACAGAAAAAGGAAACTGAAACCCATGAGAAAACAAAATAGGTCCTGACATGCAGTTTTACCTTTGAGCTTGAGCCTTTCCTGCTGGTGCTCCTGTAGACTGTTTGCTTGTGGTTTAAATGGGTTCTATTTAATAGGGAGTAGTAATAATTACTTTAATAAGTACTTTATTTCTGGCACCAAGTGTTGGACTGCCTCTCACCAGTTGAGAACTGAAAGTTCCATCTCTCCCTTTCCCATCTCTGAGCAGCCTCTGTTGTCCTCCTCATCCCTGGTCCCTAAAGAGAGCAATTCTCCATGGCACAAAGGGCAGAATCCCAGAGGGTTTAATTTTGCTTTCTCTGTCCCCAGTGCATGGAGTCATGTGGAGTCTGCATTGCTTGTATCTCAAATGAGGGGTAGATTTTCCCAGGAAAAGGGGTCTTGGTGGGAGCCTGCTTTAGAGGGAAGCCAGGGCTGTCTGTCCAGCACTCAGTGCTTTTCATTTGGTCACAACTGCCAAACTTCAAGGAAACTTGCACCCATGCCTCCAAGTAGGCAGTAAGTGTAGAGAGGACTTCAGTTTCCCAAATCCACCTTCCCAAAGGCACTGAAGATGTGCTCAGGTTATCAGTGAACTTTCCCAGCTCCTTCCAGTTGGAACACTGCCCACTTTGCCCAAAATACAGGTATTTTGTGCAGTTCTGAGGGAGAGAGTGTGGGGTGTGTCTGACCCTACATGACAGTGCTGAGATCCTTTTGGATGAGGCTTTCCAAGAGGGGATTTATTGCTCTGGGCAACTTTGCTTACAGAAAATGGTGGGTATCACCTTGTGTGATATTTCCAGCAAGGCAAGGAGTCTTTTCCCCCAGAGAATGTAGAATTAAACGGCTCCAAAAGCTCTAAAGCAATCTCTTGTAATAGCAATTCTTGCCTTGTACATTAATTTACAAAATCTTCTAACTTGTGAGCTTCAAACCAAGATGTTGGATAAAGAGTGACACTGATTTTGTGGCAGATTTTATACAGTGCTTGAAAATGGAATGCATTCACACTGTCAAATGGCTTGTCAGTGTGGTCCCTTGGCAGGCTGTGTTTCCCTGAGCCCACCTAGCAGGGTTTGCTCCCAGCCTGCCTTCTGTGGACCTGTGCACCACAAGAGCTCCCCTCTTCCATGCAGCCACACAGCCCTTGCCCTGTGTAGGTGCCCAGAACCAAAGAGCTGTTTTGGGGAGGAGGTGGAGGCAGCTGGTGCCCTCAGCAGAGTGGGCACATGCACTGACCTGCTGGCTCTGCCCTTGCCCTGAGCTTTGCTGTCCTTTGCAGTGCAGATGTGCCCATGCACAAAGCCCTCTCCAGGTGTGGCACCTGGGGAATACATCCATGGAGCTCCATGTGCGTTCTCAGTCAGTACTGCACGTGGGCCTCAAGGAATATCATGCAAAGTATTTGTTGTATTTTCTTAAGGCTCATAAAGCTGTTATCAAATAGTTGGGCAAGAAACCTCAGAGCTCTGAGACTGATGAAAACACAGCACAGCTTTCATTTATGAAGGTTGTGACAGATTTAATATCCTTCAAATCCTAAGCAATGAAAAAGGGAGAGCCACTTCAGAGCAGGCTAAATCCTGGCTCAGCTGGCCTATCTGTGTTAAATCTCTGCTAACTTATATCAGCAACAGACTTTCTCTTTATCATAAACCCAATTATGACCCTCCACACAGAACAATAGGATTACTTGCCTCTTCATCTTCAAAACCCAAATATTTAGAAACTAGGAAATGAATACTCCAGAAGTCCATCCATTTTGCAGAGCACATAATAAGGGCATCACACTTGTCTCAGGCAGGCCAGGAAGCATTGCATACTTTTAGACTGTCCAACATTTCCCATCCTGAGATCCAGTTTTCCGTTGCTTATCTCTAAACCTCCCAACTATTTGTTTGGGGATTTCCTGTTCTGTGGGCCTGTCTTAAGCTGATTTTTTAAATATGTTGGTATTGAAAAAAGTAGTTCAGTGAAAACAGTGCAGTTGTGTGTTAGGGGATAGCAAGCCCTCCAAGTACTTATCTGTATTTTTGTCTGTAGCTGGGGGGGCAGTAAGGATCCTGGGTGCACTGGCAGGGAACTGGGGGAAACTGGGACCAGTGAGTAGAGAAGAAGGTGGAGATGGGGCTGTTGGGATGCTCAGACCTGATCTGCAGGAGTGCTGAGTGTTGGGTGTGTTGGAAGGTAAAGGCTGCTCCTTTTGAGTAAAATGTCTTGTGCAAAGTCCTTGGAGAAGGCAGTGGTGATGTTTTTGACCTTCACCTCTCTGTGCCCTTGCTCTGCCACCTGTACAGAGTGGCTACTGGGACAAAGTCAACTCAGCTGATGCTTGCACTGGTGCTCTAGTGAAAGTGCCCTGGAAAAGGCTGTAAGAAACATCCTGCTGTTTTCAGAGTCAGGGTTGAGTAGTGCAGGGCTCTGCTCCGCATTCTGCTCACATCTTTTATTTTAAAAGCTGTTGGATAAAGTTTATCAATAATTTTGGGAGCAGAGGACCAGGCTTTGATGCAAAGAGACCTCTTGGGTTTTGTCCCTCCTCTGTTGGGTATCTCTTCTCAAAAGGAGCACTGGTGTTGTAGTGAGCCAGAAAGAGCAGTCCTGCTTCCCATTTCTCTCTCCTCCACTCCTCTATTTCCTATTGCATGCTTCCAAATTCTTCTTTATACTGCCTGTGATGGTTGTATAGAAGTTAAACCTACTAACATTTTGTTCTCTGCCATCTTAAGTGGAATTGCTCATGCTGAGGTTATGTGGGTGATCCAACCATTTCTGGCCAGGGCTGTGGATCTGGGAGCAGAGGCTTTGCAGGGTTGATTTGTGGTTCTGGACCACCCTGTCTAAGCAGGTTGTGTCTGGGGTGGTGGGGCTTTGAGTCAGGTATCCAGAGGCTGTTCCCTGCTTCCATGTTTGCTTGGGCTGGCTCTAGGGAGCATCTCTCTAGTCCTGCCTTGCCTGAATCATTGTGGGGTGGCTGTTGCTGGGACTCACAGAGTTCTTCACTCCCTGTACCCCCAAACACCACCTCAAGGCCACACACCTCGCTTTTTTTGTATCAAAATGTCTCTCTGTGTGCTTAACTCGGGGCCCTCAGAAGGCTGTGAGTGGAATAAACTGGTTCTGAATCATAGAGAGTGAAGGTTGACCTGGCAACTTTGTAATTCTGCCACCTCATAATTCTTTGTTTTGCAAATTTGGTGATATTCTTCTGAAGGATCTTGAGTTGGGGGATTAATTGTAAAATGTGACTTCTCCAATGTCACAGTAACTTTAACTTTGTCCTGAAATAGTTGTATATTCTCAAAATGTATCCAAAATACAATGTAAAACTTTCTGGAAAATCAACTTTCATCTTCCATGTTACAAATTGTTTTGATCAGCTATTGATAATGTCTGTCATTTAAGCTCTATACACAATCTGCACTCTTTTCAATTATCATTCCTTTAACACAAATAGCGAAGAGCAAGGTGTTTTTTCTGTTTGGTAATAGTTCTGAAATAAATACAAGTATGAAGTGAATCTTATAGTATCTCAGAATTGCAGGTGGCTAATGAGGGCCATCTGACATCTCTACCTACAGCCAGGAGGGATTTCTGGGTTTCTGCTTTGTGCAGTTGGTCTGGCTGTTGAGACCAGACCTTTCTGCTGTGGCTTTTGTCCAGTTGACTTTGAAGCTGTTGATACAGGATTCTCTTACTGTTGGTTTCTCATAGTGCTGTATATTTATGTCTTTATTTATACCCACCTTGAGTGTTTTGAGGATGGAAGTACTTTTATAGAAACCTGCTATTCCAAAACATTGGAATACAGACACAGCAAGCCTTGCCTCTGGATTACTTGTGTTTTTTCAGGTTATCAATGCAAAACCCCCAAACCTCTGTAATCCTTTGTGGCTGGTCAATTTGTGAATGCAAAGTATGTGGCTGTGTTGGTTTTCTAAAGCAGGAACTAGTGGCTGCCACATCAGTGTGTCTCTCTAATGCATGGCTCTGTCAAAGCCCACTGGAGCTGCTCTGGATGCAGCTGGAGGTGAGAGAGGCTCCTTGGGCTTCATTTCCTCTGCAGGCTGTAAGCAGGACATGAAGTAATTCATCACTTGCCACAGATGATTTATAATAAATCACCCCCTGACATGCTGCTGTATGAGATCTGCTGCACTCCCAGGACACTGGAGCCTCCTTAGGCATTTCCTTAATGTTCAGAAAAAAATCCTCAGAGCAAGGAAAAACAAATTTCTTCCAAATGTGTTGCATATGGATCTGTGTATCCTTTAGATAGTGGCAGTTCCACTCCAAACATTCCTGCCTGCCTTTTTATTTTTGGAGGTCCTTTATTCATTCCCATCCTCCTCATGCCATTCTGTTGGGCTTCATACTGATTTGGCCTTCAGAACTTTGGGCTTTCTCCAGGAAGCCAGGGAAGGACATCAGAGGCACGTGTCCAATAAAAGCTTTCTGTTGTGAGGCTCAGTGAGACCTTTGCATTTCAAATGCAATACCTTGATGACAGCAAGCCTGACTAGCTAGAAATTAGATGTTGTTCTGTGTTACAGAACTGTGTCCTGGCAGAATAGCTCGGGTTTTAGACTCCAGTAGGGGAAGCACCCCATGGACTCTGCTCATTCTGTGTGGGGAGGTTGGACTGAGGCCTTTGTTCAGCACTTTTCTCGTGCTAGGAGAGGGAGAACACTCCTCTAACAAGCCTGGATGAAGTCAGAGCAGGAGTTTGAAGTCTGCTTGCTCCAAGTGGGGCACAGAAAGAGCAGCCTCTTGTCCCCTGAGGACTGCTTTGCCTTTGCCTCGTGAGAGGTATGGGGAAAGTGAGTAACAAGAATGATGCATTTTGCTGTCTTTATGGAACCTTTTTCTTAAGAGCTGCCTTGGAATGACTGAGCTTGTTATCCGGTATCATCCTGATGTGGTTTCTTGGCATTAAAGGAGCTACATGGTTTGCTTTTTCCAGCAAGAAGGAAAAATTGATGTTTTTTGAAAATTACAGCCTTCAGTCAAGAGAGGGAACTAATGCTGATCCTCTGCTTCATCACCTCAGCAGCAGGGACCTCAAACCACTGCCATCCCACAGGCAGGGGCCTTGGCTGAGCCTGGTTTAACTCTAGCTGAGTCTGACTGAGCCTGGGGTGCCCCTTGGGTTTCAGCACTGGAGCACACAAAGTAGGAACTATTGGGGAAGATGGTATATTTAGCCACTTCTGCAGGGCATCTAATTTTAGAGCTCTTGGTAGTGGTGGTGGGTGCTTCCTTTCCCATGTTACCCCTGGCCTATGACAAGCCAAGGACAGATTGTCTGTCATGTAGCCAGCAGGGAAATAGATTCACTTGTAGATCATGTTTCTCAATTAAAGTATTACAGGAAGGCAGAAGATCCTGGTGGTACTGAAAGACACTTTGAATATTGGTTCAAATAGGGAGCTCTGGCTTCAGGAGCGAGATAGCAGTGCTACACGTTGTCCTTGTGAAGAGGCAGAAGACATAATGTGTTGAAGCCATTTGCCATTTTTTGCCTGTAAAAAAATCCAACCCAAGAAAGCAACGTGCTGGTCTTGCCGTGGTCTCCTAGAGAGTGCCCGTGCCCCTGCTGGAAAGGTCAACATCTGCCCAGGATGATGATCAAGGAGAGCTCTCTGCGGAGGGACCCAGACCTGGGAGGGGAGCTGGCTTTCCTTGCCAAGGGCTGTGACTTTGTGCTTCCATCTCGCTTCAAGAGGCGCCTCAAGTCCTTCCAGCAGGCCCAGGTTTGAATGCTTGGCATTTCTTTTTCTTTTTCTTTGTGGCTTTTTTATTGGGTCAGAGAATCAATCTGTGTCCCCTCTAGGCGTGTCTATTTGCAGAAAGTTATTTGCAGCTAGATACCAGCAGGTTTATAAATAAACCTTCCAGGCTTAGATTGCAGAGTTAAAATGTCTTTGTAAACAAGGGGAAAAATTAACACCAAGGGCAGTGATTTCATAATGGGGAGAGGCAGTGTAAGAGTTAAGTGTTTTCCAAGAGGTTTTTCTGTAAAAACCCTCTGTGTGTGTCATTGCTCTGAGTGTCTGGTGTTGCATGTGGAAGAGCCACGGTGTTCTGCTGTCTCTAGTGGGTTGTGAACTCTACAAATCTGTGCACAAACCAGCCTACCTGGCTTTGGTTTTTATAATTTTCCCATCACAAGGTGCTTCTTTGTGCTGTTCCCTGCTCTCTGGGCTGTGGCTGAAGGAGGTAATAGAATCATCTACGCTGGAGCAGACCCTTAAGATCACAGAGGTGTAGCCATGGCTGTATGTTTTTGGTAAATCCCAGCTGCTGTATTCGCTTTCTGGGACAACTGACAAAAAATTGGAGTAATTTATGCTAGGACACCACATGGACATGTATTCACTCCAGATTTACAGGGGTCACAATGTGCTGAAATCAGTCCATGCTGAGTTCCATCTATATTTAAATAGTGGGTGACCCAGTGAGCAAGTTAAAAAGTTGAAATTAGGAGCAGTGCAGCTGTTTCCTAAGAAACAGCATTAAAATTTCTCCAAAGCATATCGTGGCACATTTTTTTCCAGCGTTCTGGTGACAGGTTAAAGTACATCTCCGAGGTTAATCTCTGGAACGTGTGTTTTTCAGTCCCTGGGGGAGAATTGCATGAGGTAATAACGTGCAGTAATGGCTTGGGCGGGACTGAGAACCACAGCACGGCTAAATTCGCTCTCCAGAGTGAGTCTGATCACCGAGGGCATAACCGGGGAGGGTTTGCGGGGAGAGATGAGACCTCCTGGTGGAACAGCTGGAGAAATGGCCAAGCTTTTGGTCCATGAGCCCTCTGCCCGTGTGAAGCAGGAGCACCTTGATGCTCTGGGGCTGCTGCTGCGGGGCAGTGGGATACTGCAGTGGGCAGCTGCGGCTGGAAAGGGAGAATCTTCCTGCTCTTTCCCTTCCAGGACCTCTTGCACCTCCTCACCCGTGTCCCCCTCTCTCGTCCCCTTTCTGTGGGTGGGCTTCATTGATAACACAGTAGAATATCCTCCAGCAACAGAGCCGTTCCAGGGAGGGGACACCGGCTCACAGCGGGGCTGCGGGGCAGGGCTGGCAGTTCTCCCCCGGGGGAGGTGCTCAGTGCTCTGCCCGTGGGGCTGCACCCGGCCTGGGCTCACAGCAGAGACAGCGGGGCTCACTAACAACACACAAGTGCTGGCAGGTCAGAAGGTGACAAGGTGGTGCTAGGGAGCAGAGGAATGAATGAGAGGTGCTTCGTGCAACACACAGATGTTGGCCAGGAAGGCGAGGGAGGAGAAGGGTGTTGGGAAACCCCTATCTCAAGAGCTGGAAATTTCAGTTCTTGTGCCTACTCTTTGCAGGACTATTTCTGGAAGGACCAGAGAGCCTCCCATAGCAGCCTTGGGAGGAAGAGAGGTCTCTAACCCAACATCTCACTTGTAGGAATACTATTTCTGACACTGGGTCACGTCAGCACTGGCTTTCTCCAAGTCTTGGGAACTCCCCAAAGATAGGGATTCCCCCAGCCCCTTGTGGTGCCCTCTGACAGGCTGTACTACCCTCAGCATCTCCAGCCTAACCCTCCCAAGCTGCAGTTTGCTCCCATCATCACTGTGACTGCACTTCAAGAGTTTCAGGCTGTGCTTAGCCCATCCCTTGGCTTCCTGTCTCCCTGGCTAGGCAGGGCCAGCCCTCAGTGTCTCCTGCTGCCTGATCCCCATCCTGGCATTCTGATTTCCCTCCTGTACAGCTCTGGCTGGTCTCTTCCCACTCTTTTTTTGAAGTGAAGGCCCAGAACTGCTCACAGTGACCCAGATGCAGCCTCACTAGTGTCAGGCAGACGAGACAACAACTCCCCATGTTTTGCTAGCCTCACTCCTAAGGCAGCCCAGGACATAATTTGCCTTATTTGTGATCAGCCCAGGCTGCAGGCTCATGCTCAGCCCGTGCACACCATCCCCTCCACACCCTTTACTGCAGGGCTCTTGCTCAGCCACTGCTTCCCAGCCTGACCTGATGCTGAAAGCCACATCCAGCTTCTATGGGGACATTGTCAGTGCAGGCATGCAAGGCCTGGGTTTGCAAAATTCAACTGGATGAGGCCATGGGGAACTCGATCCAACCCTACAATTAGCACTGTGTCACTTCCCACTTCAATCCTTTTGTGATTCTGAGTTGCTTTGGTAGAGTTTATTTTCAATTTTGTGTTGCTGTGATTGGACTTTGTTTCTGCTGGTGAGTTTATGTTTCCTAGAAGAAAATATCCTGTCCAGAAAGGCGTTTTCTCAGAGCTTTGTGATGTTTGGAGCCATGTGCAGATGAGCCTTTGTTGTTCTTGCTGTCCTTAGAAATGGGTAAGAAAGGCACATTGAGGGGAAAGGGCTTCAGGGAGGGAAAGGAAGACAGAGATACAAACCAGTTTTGGAGGCCTGATGAGCTTTGAGGATGGCTTGTGTCCAGGTACCATCAGACTCCAGGAAGGCAGGAACTATGAAAAATGAAAGGAGACATTAAGTCAGCACTGTGGACTGCGAGAAGCCAGGCTGAGTCACTGTACCCTAGAAAAGAGGATTACAGAATCCCCTTTGGACAAAAAGCAAGAAACTGGTAAATATATTACCTAGGACCCTGTTGGAGCCTGGGGCCAGAAGGAAGGAGTGAAAAAAAAACGTGAGCACTTGATGTGACACTGCTTCCTTCCATGGAGTTTTGTGCTGGGACTGGCACATCCCTGGGAGACAGGCTGGGAGGGCAGGGGTTTGGCCTGTGCTTTGTTTGTGTAGCTACAATGAGGCTGTAGTTCTGTCTGGTGTATTTATAACACAGATGTCACTATTTTTGTCTGCCCATAAATAAATTGTATGACTGGCAAAAGGTGATCTAGTGGATGGACAGATTTTAGTTAGGGTAAATTACACAATGCTATAGAGCAGTTTTTGAAAATGGGCTTTAATCTCACCTTCCTCTTGAGCAAAAATGAGAAAAATTAATCTGTTAGATACTGGTAACAAAGCTAAAAGATTTATTACAGTATTTGTAGTGTCCTTTCTTAGTTGTCCACTTGAAAATGGACATCCCTGCTGGAGAAGTGTGTTCCACCAGGCAAACAGCATTTAAGGCTAATTTTTTGCAATAAGAAACTGTTTACTTACAAGGAATTTCCACAAAATTTCCCCCATACCACTTTCTTAATCTTTTTTTCATAAAAAGTTGTAATTAACTTCTTCTTGTCCCCATAGTGGTTTGCATCTGGTTATAACCATCACAGAGTATTAATGTGCAAGATTGTTCTAGGGAGCTGGATCCTCAAGGACTACTTGCTGCTTGATGTTTTCTCTTTGTGTCCTAAACAGCTCATTTCTTACATGAAGACCAAGTTCAAAAATTGTATTTCTATTCCTGAGGTAGAATCAGAAAAGAAGCCACCCCTGAGCAATGTTTGCACCTCGTTTGGCTCAGGCTGAGCAGGAGTCAGTGAGCCAGCGTGGCTGGGAAGGTCAGCTCAGCTCTGGGTCTGAACCTGGAAGCCTGGCAGGGTTCCCTGTGTTTCTCCTTTCAATGTCCAACCTTCTGGCTTGTGTGGGGGCTGTGGAGCAGGAATTAATGTATCCTCTGTGGCCTCACCTGGGGCTTGTGTGAGCTGGTGCCAGGCATTGCTGGCTCTGGGAGCACCTGGAGGAAGGTGAGCTGCTCTGGGTTTTGGGAGGGGCAGCCCTGGGCAGAGGGGATGAGTTGTGTGCCAGGATGGTCAGCTCAGGTCCTGTGCCATGTCAGGATGTGTGTAACATGCAGAAGAGGAGGAAAAGGGCACAGTGGTGCTGTGTGGTCCGCTTGGGGATGCCTCCTCACCTTGCAAGAAAACAAAAATACAATTTTATCATTCCTTTGTGCTGTAAGGGAAGGGGATATATTGTTACAGTGAAGAGTCAGTGTCCTTTGAAAGAACATCTTGGTTTGTGGAACTCTTTGTGCAGTTTGAGCCATTTCTCCTCGTTCCTCCCAGTGCTGGCAGCCAGGAGTGCCTGCATGTCCTGAAGAGATTAGGGAGCAATAAACCTGTTTGGGAGAAGTGGCCTTCAAGCAAACTGATGTGCAGTCCTATTATAGAAGTCAAGTGGCTGCAGTCAGCACCTCGATGTCTGTTCCAGCTTTGCATTGTTTGTATGAATATGGTGCTGTGAGAGGCCGGCAGGGACTTCCCCTCTGCTGGGATGAGAAGGGGAAAACTCCTGAGGAGAGCTGGCTCCTGGCTGGAGAAGCCCTGGCTGGGCAGGGCAGGCAGTGGTGGGGGGGTGTAAAAGCAGGAGCTGTGGTTTGGGTGAGTTCTCCAAGCCAGGTCCCCAGGCTGGGGCCGTGTGCTCCCCCCCACACACCCCCAGCCTGCCTGGGCCTGCCTGTTGGTGCTCCACTCAGAGAAGGGCAGGAGGGAGCCAGGAGAAGGGTTGGTTTTTATTTAACCCAGCGAGTTGTGATCCCAAAGTGAGGGGCCAGCTCTGCCCAGTTTAACCCCTGCCACAGCCCATTGTCCTTCTGCAGGACAGAGCAACCAGGGCTGGTGCTCACCCTGTCCTACAGCCTCGTGAGCCCCAGGAGCCTCTGAAACCCAGCATCACTCAGGATCAGATACAAAGATGAGCAGTGTGAGAGCAGGAACAGCCAAGGAAGATGGCAGGGGAAACACATGGTGGTGGTCAGGCTGGTTCTCCACAGGTTAAGAGCTGTTCACACTCTGCATAGTGGCAGTGATAGAAATATTGAAGGCTGAAAGTGACCTCCAGCTTTGCCTGCGTTGCAAGACACAGGAGAAGATGACCTTAAGAATCCCAGGCTCCAGGTTAATGTGTTCTGCACAGAGCAGTGAAGGACAGAAGTGTGCTCTGGCTGGTGGCACGTGTGTGCCAGTGTTCCTGCTCCTGAAACAGGACAGCATTTGGGAGAAGAAAGAGGTCCTCCCCATTTAAAGAAAGAGCAATGAAGCAGGGGAGTGAAGAGGAGGAAATCCCTTCTCTCTCTCCTGTCACAGGTCTCTGCATGGGGTGTACAGTATTATAACCTGCACAAGTAAAAATGGGGCTTGAAGAAGCTTTTGCAATTCTCACTGCTTTACCTTACTGAAAGGAAACCCATGGGAAGTTGTGGAAGTTGGAGTGTGTTAAGAAAAAAGTTCCAAGTTTATAGGAAATAATAAGGCAAAGAGTTTAGTCAGTTCATCATATACATTCTTCTGCATTTAATGGATTCAGACTTGGCTGCTTTATCCTCAAACCATTTTGTTTTGAAACAGTTTGAATAAACAAACTGAAAGTCACAGCTGTATTTACTCGACTGTTGCCTTATGAGCCTTATCACATATGTTGTTACATTAATAACAACTCTTGCATTGGAGCCATTGTGCAATGGGAAAGCCTGCTGCCTTTTCCCAAGAGAGAGTGTCTTCATGGGGGAGCAGGGAATTCGTCATCCCTTGGCATTCCAGCAGCTGATTTTGCAGCTTATATTGTAGCTACTTGTCAAAGTTTAAAAAATGTTCCCTCCCATGTCTGAAAAATGCCCTGCTTTAGGATCTCATTGTCTACTCAAATACAAATGCTGCCTGTGATGGAGAGCTAGGAGAGGTGATCCAGTGGGGATCATCACCACAGCAGCCACATGTTCAGTCCAGACAGGAGAGGAGTGAGGAAAAGACATCATGGAAGTGCCTAATGGCCCTGTGCTGGCTGCTCCTGATCCCTGGTGGAAAAATGGATTTACCAGTGCCTTTGACAAAATCAGGTCTTGGACTGTTTGATTTGGGCACAGAATAGAAGGCTTCCTGAAACTGAGAAGGCAGTCTTGCAAATCTTTGCTGAATTTATCTGTGAAGCAGTGATTTGGCAGAACTAATTATGTTCCCTAGGGATAGAAAATGTCCTTGTTGTGAATGTGAGTTTGCTCATACTTGAGGCAAGACATTTGTGTGGGTGGGTGCTCTGGTTCCAAGGGGAAACACTATGGAGCAGATACTTTGCTGTTTGTGGGACAGAATGACAGCACCAAGACCAGCATGAGAAGAAACAGCATTGTCCTTTGCCTGTGGTATTGCTGAGTTGCAGTGTGTTCTTCTGTGACTCAATAGTAACTCATAATACACACCTACATACCACAGAAATGGCATAAAAGCAGGTGTGACATCCTAAATTTGCAGTGGTTCATAATGCAGACATTTTTAATTGCCTTTTTAAGATGCATTTTTATCCCTGTGCCATAATTTAATCGTTGGTGGGTCTTAATTTTCTCCTTACCACTGGAAGCACAAACTATCTTTTCCTGCTCTGTGTGGCATGCTGTTAAAAAGTGTTTGTTATTCATTATGTTTTCAGGTTCAAAGTAAACAAGAGAAGAAGGCAGGAACTTCCTCCCCAGCCCCCCTGCACCCCGTGGTTAGCCCCTGCACTCCTGTGCCTGTGAAGAAAGCCAGCAGCAGTACCCCTGTGCCCATAAACATTCCACGTTTCTACTTCCCTAAAGGACTCCCAAATGTCTGCACTAACCACGAAGAAATCATTGCCAGGGTTGAAGAGGCCTTTGCAGAGTTTGAAGATGGGAAAGCAAACATCTGTGAAATGGGGAAAATTGCTAAGGTAACCACTGATGGTCTTGGAGGTCTTTGCCAACCTTAATGATTCTGTGATTCTGGTCTCTTGGATTTTAATTGGGGGAGAGAAACTTTGTTTTAGTTTCAGTCTGCCTCACGGCTGTTGGAGGGGCAAAAAGTACCAATATTCTTTTGATCTGAAGTTTTTTGTTTAGATTTCAATAATAGTAAACAAAAATGAGCTCAGCTTGCTGATTGTCACATCAGATGTGTGTGTTTGTTCTTGCTTTGATTTCTGAAACGGTTCTCTGAGATTTATCAGCAAATACAAAATGTGTTTTGTTTTCCTTCATATTATGCCCAGAAGATTGAGAAACTCAGAGGCAGAACCTTGTCTGCCTCTGTGGCTTCAGGTAGTGCCAGCTGCCTTTTCTGTGGGTTTTTGTAGCTGCCCTGCTCGGTGGGGCATGAGCTAAGGGTGCTGTTGCAGTGTGGTGTGAGGAAGCAGTTTCCAACCCACCTCCTTGGATGTGGAAGAGGGAAATGCTCAGCCAGCCCCCAGCCCCTGAGCTGTGCACACCCAGTATCCATCAGGCAGGTGGTACAGCTGGTGATGAGTTCTGGCTCCAGGGGACAGCACACAGCACTTGTGTGGGAGCACAGTGCAGATGGTCCCTTCTATTTTCGTCCCCTTCAAGCGTGGTTTGCAGCGCTGCTGAGCTAAAAGCAGCACTTGTCAGACACATCCTGTATGTTCAGCTTGCCCTGAATGCATCTCTGGCACTGCAAACTGAGCAGTGATGTTCTCTCCAAGAGCAGCACTTCTTTTCCAAGAAGGAAGGGTTTCCTGAAAGGAGACACCAGGCTGGTTTTGTTTGGTTTTGGAAAAATCCAATCACATTATTTGTAAACCTGGTCTGAAAATATAAATAGTAAACATTCTTTGCTTAATAAAAAAAACCCATTTGAATGTGGTAAATCAGCAGAGTGGTGTAGAAGAGACCTCTGCCTTTCCATCTGGTCTCTGCATCTCTCTCTGCACAGATGTGCTCCTTGCCATTGTAAGGCTGATTTCTGTTCCGTGGGATTATTGATAATGGTTTTGGGGCTCTGAAAGAAATGCTTCAAAACCAGCTGCACAAAGAAAACAACAAAAACTAAATGTCATTCTTTCCTCTGAGTAGTCAACCCCTGTAGAAGCACATAGAGATGGATAAGTCCAAAAGCAGTTCTTGGGCTGATTGAGGTTCCCAAAGAAACTTACAGGCTGGCCAGGAAGCTGAGACTGGACTTGCAGGATAGTCCTGCTTAATAAAAGAGGTGAAAGAGGCTTTGTGGCAGAAACAATGCCTCAACCGCTTCTTCAAAATATTCCAGCTTCCATTTGCTGTTCATCCTTCTTACCTGTGCCTGGCCTGAGCCAGCTGCCCTCCCTCCAAGGCCCGTGTTTTGTGGATGTTCTGATTCCTTGTCTGGAGTCAGGCTGCTGGCTGGAAAGGCCTTTGTGGAAAACAGGAGGTGCTTGATGGTGTGACCAGCTGAATGTTTGACACCATTCCCAAACCTGCTTTGCAGAGGCCTCAGAGACTCCAGAATGCTGGGGCTTCCATGGATTGCCATGGAGAGGCCTCTGCAGAGGCTGTTCAGAAGTGCTGTTCAGGGAGTCCTTTGGCTGGAATCGACCTCTTTCCATTTGTGCATTTACTGTTGTGTGCCCCTGCTGAGAGCTCCCAGTGTTGGGAATAAGGGACTGTACTGAAAATTGCAGCATGGGATTCACTTCACCTTCAGGCATTTAATCATGAATTGTGTCTAATTAGGATTGAGGTTCCCTTGCTGCCAGTGAGAAGTCAGCCCATACAGAGAGGGGGTTCTCCTTCCTTAAGGTGGGCTGGGGAGGGGCTGGTGTGAGTGTCCTTCTGGAAGGAGCTGCCTGTCTCTCCACTTCATAGCGAATTTTGCTAAACAGTTCCGTCAAAGACGAAGCTTAAGAGCTTGAATAGTCCCTGATCCTTTTCCTAGCCCGAGAGGATGTGTTTCTCAGCCACTTAAAAAGGCACATGACAAAGTAGAAAGTTATGTGTGAATTCTCAGCCTTGGCAAGCTGTAAGTGGCACTCAGGTTAGTCAGAAAGCCATTACTGCTGTATTTCCCTCGTGTCAAGTCTCAGTGGTGAATCAGGGGTGTAAACAAGCAGGTTCCTCTTGGGACTGCTTTTGTATTCCTCCTTGTGCTGGTGTTTCCTTACAGGTCTGTGGCTGCCCACTCTACTGGAAAGCACCTCTGTTCAGTGCATCGGGAGGAGAGAGGACAGGACGTGTCTCTGTGCACTCCTTTGTGTCCATGTGGAGAAAGTGAGTAGAGAAAATGCAAATTTCTCTGCCTGGAAAAAGAGATCAGCCTGCCACAGAAGGTTTTTTTTCCCCCTCCTTCTTTTCCACTAGACTTTTCAAATCATTGTCTCTTCTTTAAACACTTGTTTCCATGTGGCATCAACAAACTTGGAAGTAATTGTATGGGCATTAAAATGTTTCGGTTAGTTGGCATATACAATATATTTACAAGCTCCCCAGAAATGTCAGCTCTTCTGAGATAGCTGAGAGATATCTGTGGATTTTGGATATATTTGTCACAGCCCTTTTTGCTGTTACACTGGTGCCCTGAGGAAGGGCCGTTTGGGAATTGGGACAGGAGGTGTGTGATAGTGTTGTAGCACAGAAAGAAGGAATGTAAAATAAAGCATCATCGTACAGTTGGACACTCTGGGGGCTTTAATGGTTAGCACCTTCCTCAGGCAGGCTCTGGAATTCACCTGTGGGGTTTGACACTCACTTCCACACACCATGGCCAGGGCTCCTCTCTGAAACTGAGAGCTCTGCACAGATGCACTGTGCTTGGAGTCAGGGCTGTGACATGGAGCAGACCTTGTCTCTTGCCTAATCTTTTTCCCTCCAGGGTAATTCAGGCTTTAGTCTGCTTTGTGAAACACCTGAACAACGTCTCCATCTCTTCTCCAGAGAGAGCTCTAATTTTTTACTTAATGGTTGCTCTTCAGAATCTTGACGTAGCCTTTGACCCTGAATTCCCAAAGTATTTCCTGTGATGATGATGTCAAAACAGCTTCTAGTTACCCTGGCAGAATTACAAAAATGTTAGGGGTGACTGTGATCACTAAGTTTGTCTTGACACACACAATATATTTTCCTTCCTTAGGTTCCTCCAATTACTCCTAATTAGTCCCTCATGTATGATACCACATATTTTCACTTCTCTGATTTTCACATCCTTCAGACATTTGCAGACTGTGGTCATGTCCCTCCTCTGTATTCTTTTAACCACCCCATTTCCAAGCCAAGCTTTGTATGCTTTTCTCACTTAATTGCTCTTTTAGGAAGATTTTTTTCCCCTCCCTTCCTCTTTCTCTCTGACAGTTACAAAATCTTAGCTGGAAACCCGAGAGACAGAAAGAAATGTAGTATTCCAGGTAAAGTTAGACTGCAGCTACATGAACACAGGTGTAACTTTAAACCAGGTATCTTTAGTTGCTGAAGCCTATTTTCCAGCTTCCTAGTAAGTGCCTGACTTTTCAAAATGCCATGTGCTCAGTGATCTCATCACATCTATAGGAACTGCTGAATATAAAATACTTCTGAATGTCAGATCTTTGTGACTAAAACATGGCTTTGAGATTCATCTGTATGTGCCAGATTTGTCAAAGCTAAAACATTAGCACCTCTTTCTGCAGCTGATTTAGAATGTATCTGTTAATTGACAGTTACCGTGATAGGAATGTGCAGCCAACGGGATTGCTAAATCTTTTTTTGCTTATTTAAAGCAACCCTTTTTTTGTAAAGTCTGCCTTTCCCAGAGTGATGAGGCCAAAATTAGCAGGAAAAGAGTTGTGATCTCTGCAGGAGAACTACACCCAGTTCAGTATTATGTTCATGCACTTTCAGGAGAGGAAGGTGGTGAGTAATCGCTCACAGCGAATAATTAACAGTGCATTTGTATTTTCACAGTTATTAAAGAAAACAGGGTAGTTTTCTGAGTTTCCCTTGTACTGTGTGAGCAGCTTAGTGTTTGGTATTTCCAGAGGTTCTGTTCTGTTACCAGTGTTTGGTAAATGACAGTGAGTTTCTCTTGTCCTGAGTTGTTCTGTCTGGAGTGAATCAAGTAACTTTGAGCAGCGCAGCATTTTGCGTGAGAAGGAAGCAGAGACAAGAGTTGGTGTGCCAGATGCAAACTGCCACCCCAGGGACTGAGTTTACACACTTCTCTGAATATTCAAACCTGCTAATGCCTTCATTGGGCTGTTCTCCCTGCCTGGGCTGCACAGCAGCCCCATGGGCCAGCGTTAACACGGGGTGCTCTTTTTCCTTCTGAGGGGTGCTTTTTCTGGGTGAACATTCAGTTTGGCAATCTCCCCAAATATTGAGCTGTCGCGAAGGGTTCCATTGGAGAGCATCCTGTGCCATCCCTTTGGGCTGCTGCTGCTGGCTTGGGGTGAGAGGAGATTCTTCTTGGGCAGAATCAGGGCCCTTACTTTGCCTCCCCAGCTGCTCAGTAAGAAACCTGGTTTACCTCAGCAGTGCTCACATGGGAGAAACCTCCACTGGGTGCCTTGGTGCTGCTGAGAGCTCTGGAAGTGTTGGGAGTGTGATATAGCACAGCTTCTGTGTTATTGCCAGCGCAGTGTAAAGCCCCCTGCGCTGCCTCCCGGCGGCCTGGGAGGTGCAGGGCTGGCAGTGACTCCTCCCCTCTCTCGCAGGGTCCTGCGGAACTGCCACGACGATGCCTCCCGCTTCACATCGCTGCTGGCAAAGCCTGGCTGTGACTCCCTGCAGCAGGAGGACTTCATCCCGCTGCTCCAGGTACTGCCTCGGCCCCAGGGGGGCGGGCACAGAGCTGCCTGAGCTTTGCAACCTCTTCCTTTTCACGGCATTCCATGCTTACCAAGGAGCGGCTCGGTTTGAACAGCACCTGGCTGGGGTTTCTTCTGCAGTGAAGTAGAAATAAACATTTTAAATGCACTGGTTTGCTTAAGTGCCAACCAGCTGCGAGGCTTGCTGGAGTCGCTGAGGATTGTCAAAGCTTTATGCAGTCTCTTGTCAGGATTGTAATTTATCAGTGCCTGGAAAACAGGCTGGAATTTGCCCCATTCCTCTACGTGGATATTGGAAAAAATGCTTGTTGCTGTTGATACTCACACACGTCATAAAAGTTTATTAGAAAAGTTGCTTGGCAAGACAATGATAATTGAATTTGTCTAGCCAGACTACCAGATACGGTATCATGTGGAAATCTTGGCAAAATTTCTGCACTTCCAATTGGTTTGTGTGTGCCTCTAAACCTGCTGCTGCACAAATCTCACTGCTTAATTTTTTCCTAATATTCAGGCTAAATCCGTTCATCCTGATTTCATTGCTTCCTTTCTCTTTTATTCACGTGTGATATTTTTAACAAAGTATAATTTTTTAATTATTTGTGGCCATTTAGGCAGGCTCTGGATGGCTTTAGGGCTTCTTTATAGTGTTTCTATAAAGCAGCTCCATCTGCTCCTCTGATCATCTGTTGTACTTTTTCTCATCTTTCCTACATATCCCTAGATTTCTCACACTGTGTTGCCCTCTAGGCAAAACCTCTGTGGAGATGCTGCTTTGGGGAAAGATTTTGTGTCTGCACTGGCTGTTTCTGTCCCTCAAACAAAACTGAGGCTGTGATGGGTAAATTTTCTCCTGTTGCTCTTCATCTCTTCTCCACTGGGCACGCTGCCTTTCCTGGTGGATTGCAGCTCTGCTCTTTAGCTCCTGGTGCAATCCAAGGCGTGCACAGTCCTGTCTGTCAGTCAGAGATCAGCAAAATTGCACCTTATTTACACCACCCTCTGAGACAACCTGTTAGACTGCCCAAAATTTGGTCATATCACAGCCCTGAGGGCACCATGGCATGGAACAGGCAAAGCAGAACTTGGAACACTCTTAAAGGGTAGAGGAGTCAGACGTGGAGAAATTACACAGACATTGATTCATACAGGATCTGAACTGATTCATCCAGGATCTGAGCAGTTTCTCCACAGATTTGATCATGCAGATTTGGCATTGTCAGCCAGTGTTTGACTTGCAAAAAGCTGATCTTGAGAAAGAGGCATCTCCACAGGTAGTTCAAGTGAATTTTGGAAAAGCACTAATCATATCTGTAAGCATTCTGAGGCTCACAGAGCTTTGTTGTGGAGGACATAAAAGGGGACATTCTCAAGGAGTGTTTATTTCTGACACCTAGCTCTAACAGATGTTACTAGCTTCAGTGCATGGAGAAAAACAGTTTGGAGAGGAGATAGCTGCATGGTCAACTAACTAATTTTTGTCTCATTCAATGAAAACGAGTTTTCACCTACTCACCAACTCTCTTCCTTTGTTTTTGTATCCTTAAGTAAATCAAAATGGCCCAGCAGGTACCTATTGCCCAGAAATGGCTCATATTACACTTTGAGAAGGTCTGGGTAGATTAAAAGAATTCAGCTTTATTGTTAATGCTGCAAAAGTATTGGCTTGTAAACACAGTGACTTGTAAGCATTGTGAGGATAAGACAATCTGATGCTGTTTTCTCTTCCCTTCAGGACGTGGTGGAAACGCACCCCGGGCTGACGTTCCTGAAGGACGCCCCGGAGTTCCACTCCCGCTACATCACCACGGTAATCCAGCAGGGGCTGAGCCTGGGCTGCCTCTGCTGAGCCTGGGCACCTCTCACTCCTCCCACCAGCACATCCTTCAGCTCTTTAAAAAAATAGGTGGTTTTCATGTTACTGCCAATGTGGTGTTTTAAGAACTGCTTCCAAAGGAAAAAGTCATCTGCCTGTGTGCGCAAGGGGTTACTCAAGAGGTTAATAATGATTGTTTCTGGTCTTAAGCAAATCTATACAAACATCCTTTTGGGCCTGATGCATGGAAAAGAAGTTCTTTGGTCTTTGAGAGCTGCTAAGTCACCCTGAATTGTGCTGGGCTGCTGAGACATGCAAGGCTGCCTGTTTGAAGGTTTCTGTTGTTGGGGCATGGAGAATCCATGACTGTTCCCTGGCACAAAGCATCCTTTGCCCCAGGGATCTGCTGTCCAACCCTCCTCTTGCCAGGATGTCTGTCCAGGCTCTCTCAGGTGTCCCTGAGCTGCTGTGACTGGGTTTGTGGCTGGGGTTAGTTCAGTAGCTGTGTTCCAGCTCTGCAGTCAGCAGGTAGGCTGCTGCTTTTCCTCAGTAAGTTTGTACTTCTTTTAAGCCATTAGCTTGACTCCTGCTGGCTGTGAATCTGGATAAAAGGTGTAACTGTTAGGATGTTTTATCTCTGCAGCAGCAACAAATTCAAATAAAGACAGATCTGGTGGGAGCTGTATCCCAACAGGGCTCAAGGCTCAAAGTTCCCCCTGTTTGCTTGCCAGGGCCTGCACCACACACAGCAGCTGGGAGGCTCCTGGCACAGACAGGCTTGTTCCTTTCCTGTAGGGAGCAGATGGCACAAAGACACTTTTTCTGGGCAAACCCTGAACTGTCACACTAATGAAAATGTATAATGAAACTCCATTCTAAATGTTTTAGATGCACTTGAACATGACAGTGAGCAGCAGTGTATAATCAACATATTTAGTCCCTGTGGAGCAAGACAACATAAACATTAGGCCAGAACAGGTATAGGAATGGCCAGGGAATTATGGAGGCACATAAATGGGTGAGTGTGGAAAGTGCCTGTGGCACGTGCACCCCTGTGTTTGGTGTTTAAAATGCATGGAGGGGTGAGACTGAAAGGTTTAAGGTCACACAGGGTTGTTTTCTGACTGCAGTATCCATGGGTCAGTGCCACGTGTGGTTGTCCTGGTGCTGGCTGCTGACAAAGGCACTTCTCTGCATCTCCCTCTACAGGTTCCTCTTAAGTCACACACTGTTCCTGTATTTTTCAAGAAACAAGTGTCTTTGTAGAGTAATCCCCCACATGACCACCCTTGCTGCCCTTTCTGGACCTCGTGGGGGGCACTGCACAGTGTGGGCTGAGACCAGCTGAGCTTCCCCTTGCAGATGACTGAAGTGCAGGCTGCTACTAAAGGGCAGCCCCTTTTCCTTCCTCTGTCCTCCTCCACAGCTCCCCTGCTGCCTGTGCATGGTGCTGTGTCACCAAAGCAGTCACAGAACCAGACTCTTCACGAGTGCATGAAGCTCCTCAGTGCTTCTTGACCCTGTTTGTGTGTCCAGTGTGCTCTCCTGCTGTGGTGGGAGCCCTCGGGCACCCTCACTGGCCATGCTGGGACAGAGGTGCATTCCAGAGCTGGCTCCAAAGGCAGCAGGAGTGGTGCTGCCTGGGCTGAGGAGAGGGGTGTGGAGCCCCACACCTGCCAAAGGGGAGCTGTCCTTCAGCTGGCAGGACAGGGCTCCCCAGGGCTCTGTGACAGCAGAATCCCCCAGGTAGGAGCAGAGGCAGGAGCTGGGGAGGCAGGAGGCTGTCAGGCAAGCTGTGCCCTTCTGGAGGGGCAGCACTGGGCCCACTGCAGCTCTCTGACACCAGGAGTTCCTATGCTGGCCTCTCCTTTCACAGACAGTTTGGCACTTCTCTCTTTAGTGCTGCAAAATTTCAACCAGGAGGTAATGAAGGAAACAGCTTTGTCCTTGGATTTTGAGCCTGCTTGGATCATTTTGATGGTTTCAAGGTAGAGTGCCTTATCCCTCCTTACAGAGACAGAATGCTGTATTTACTGCCATGCAAGAATTACAGTTTATTTTTGTGTTCCAGATGAGGGCCATAAGGAGCCATGGCTTTGTGTTCATTGCTGGACACAGCAGCACTTGGCTGAAATCTCCTGGAGAGTGAGCTCTCAGTCTAGGATGGGTAAGATGTGTATGCACCTTTCAGTCCTCACTGCCACCTCAGCACCTTTTAAAGGTGCCTTTTGGACACAACAGGCTGGAATTTTATCTCTGTCACATCTGTGAGCTGTTGTATTGGCCATTGTATTACTAAAGCAGTTGTTTGTTTCGACAGAGACCAACTCCTGAAGCAGGTGAAGATGATGCAGAGTATCACAGGGTATCACATGGCATTTGTTGTAAAGCTTTAGTGTCAGTTCCACCAGAATGTTCAAAGCAGGCTCAGAGTTAGCAGTGCATGCTGCCCTTGGAAAGCTGGCAGCTAAAAGCAATGTCAAACAGTGCTTGTGGCAAAGTGCTTCATCTTATGCATCAGCACCACTGGGAATGTGTGAGGGGACGATGGCCACAGGGGTTAATAAAGCTTCCTGTTTTGTCCAGAAATGGTATTGCTTTTGTTCTTCTGTGAGAAGTCTGGGGAAAGGTCTGGAACTCATCCATAAATGGTTTGGGCCTGGAGGTCCATTGCATGAGGATAATGGGCAAATAGAGAGGGGCTCCTCCTTTCAAAGGCTCATTAGGCGTTTGACCCCATGATTCTTGTGGTCCTTTCCAACTCACAGGATATTCTATGGGTCTGTGATTACTGAATTCAGAATAAATGACCTTTCATGTGGGGAAAAATGAAGCCAGTTCTGGCCTTCAGTAAGGCCCAAGTGACAAGTGTGACTTGCATGCTGCAGATCACCTCAGGCTGGCTGATGATGTTGTAGGATGTTTCTCAGATGCTTTTTTTGACAGCTTGGTTTTCACAACCCAGGGAAGAAAAAGAGAACTATTGAGAAATTATATTGTGATATATACTATGTACTATCCATTGAAACTGGACCATTATGTGAATAACAAAGCCTGCACTGAGACATGAAAAGAAATGCCATTTTACCTCTGAATGCCTTATTTTTATGGAAAGGTGAGGAGGGAGCAGGTAGAACATCTTTAATAATATAGTCTGGTAGACAAACAGTTTCTTATGGGAATAATTTGTTGTGGTTTATTACCCTGCAGGCAGAGGAAAAGAAGAATTACTGGTATGGGGCCCTGTTTCTGCTTCTTGGGATTGCTATTTTTGAGTCCTTGGAATGGTGTGAACACCCTGTATTTTTAAGAGTTGCTGCAAAGTTGTCAGGTGTGATAATGGGTTATGTGTGAGGTGAGACCCACTCCAGTCTCTGAGCTCTCTGAAAGCAAAAGCCAAACAAAGTCCAGAAACAGAGCCCAGAATGGCAGCAGCTGCCAGAGGCATTAAAGAAGAAACAAACATTGTGCTTAAGACCAGAAAGGATCATTGTGGTTACCTAGTCTGACCTCTTGTGCTACACAGGCCACAGAGCATTGCTCAGGGATTGCTGCAGTTAGAATAGATCTCTTTTTTGGTTTGTTTTTCATTAAAGTGACAACCAGCTTCAGAAGGAGTGATGGAGAGCCTGCAATGTTACCAACAGGTGTCATGTTAGCTGAATTGTATCTATTAATTCTCTCTCTTCAGGGTACATTTGAATCCTCAGATCATTCCTGTTGCTCTCAAAATTGTGTGTGCCTTCAGCAATAGCTGTCTCACTCATCTGTGCATCCCAAAGCAGATTGCTGGGAGCAATCTCAGTACTTGGTTCCACATCTGTTCTGGACTAAGAACCAGCACTTGTGTGACTCAGTCCAAGAATGGCCCTTCTGTGGTGGTTGCCCACTTGAAACTGGTTCTAGCAAAGAGAGAAACCATCCCATTGAACCTGTTAGCTGGATGAATCCCTGTAATGTCCACGTTGCTGTGTAAAGTTTATTTTTGTTAATTTGGAATAGCACTAAAGTTTACCAGAATTCCAGGGTAATGTGCCAACGTGTCAGATACATCAAAGGTTTGTGTTAGGTTTGGTCAGCAAGATTGCAGTGCTGATAGTAAAATGAATTCTATTCCTCCTTTCTCATGCTGGCTATGTTTATTTGTTGTTGTTTGCCCTGTTAGGTTTATTCTTGCATGTGCTGATCACACATTTGTGTTTTCCCCACTCTGTGATGGTGCTTGACAAGCTGACAAGGAGCAGATTTGGAAGGGCTCTGTTTGCTTTTTGAGGAGCTTGGGAGTGAGCTCAGGCTCACATTTTGAGCTGTTTTCTTTCAGCTTCTGAGGGGTCTGTGCATCTCCCCCACGGATTTTACTCACTTTCACCAGAGGCAGATCTGCAAGGGAGACAAATGAGGTTAACAGCTGCCCAAATAAATGCAGACAGGGAACCTATTGCTTACTTTCAGCTGAGGCACCAGGAAGATGAGACATAATGGGCACAATAGGTCAGACATGAGCTGTGTCTTTCATTTACATGTCCTGCTTCCTCTGCAGAAGTCAGAAGAATCAGAAGTCCTGGTTCTTTTTTCCTAGAACTCTATTTCATTGGAGATCCATGCAAACTACAGCCCCTTAAACCTGAAAACCTCAGTTTCCAAGTGATTTGCCAGCACTGTGAACATGTTCCCTGACATAAATAATACATCTGCATGCCCAAAGAGGTGAATTAAGAGCAGTGCAAATGTTTGCAGACTGGAAATTAATAATACTATTTAAGAAGCAAATGTTGCTTTCAGACTGTGTAGTGGATTAAGGATAGTAGTGTCTACAAAAAAAGATCACAAAACAGTTTTCAAAAAGAGGTCTCCTTAAGGATGAGTGAATAAACCAAGTTACTGCATTTCAATTCCCAACCTGCTGTGTTCAGGAGGTGATTTCAAGAGCCCTGTTCATGTGTTGCAGGTTATACAGAGGATATTCTACACAGTCAATCGATCCTGGTCGGGGAAGATCACTCTGACAGAGCTGAGGAAAAGCAACTTCTTGCAAGTATGTGGGTTTGTGTGGGAGCCAAATCCAGGAGGGATCCCTTGCTCCTGGGGCTGCTGAGGGAGCTGGGCTGGCTCAGTGGGATGGGCCATGTGCTCAGGGCAGGAGGGTGCTGGGGCTGCTGGAGGAGCTGTGGCTGAGCTGAGATGAGAAGGGCAGGGATTGGAGTGGCCCAGAGGGCACTGACAGAAGGTCAAGGAGTGACTGTGCACCAGCTCTGAGGCCACATGGAGCAGCCTGGCTGCTGGTCCAGGCAGCAGGAAGGGAAGCAGGACACAGCAGTGCACCCACTGAGGTGGCTGCCAAGCAGCCAGGAAGAGCTGCAGGAGTGCCACAGGGTTGGGGAGCCAATTTGCTGCTCCCCAGCCAGCCTGAGCCACTGACAGCTGCTCAGGAGCATCTCTGCACTCTCCAGGCCAGGCACCTCGGGGGCTGAGCTCTTGTTCCAGTGCCTGCAGGGTACCCTTGTGGCAGCATTTAGATCTCTGCCCTCAAAATACCTCTGGGTATTTTGCCCAAAAGAGGACCAGGTTAAAACTGTCTCATGTCCAGCTCAACCTAAAGAGCCAGAAAGTCTTTAGGCTGAAAGGTGAAGGACTTGGCTAAAGCAGTGAGATTTCCCTCCTGCATCTTCCAGGTGCAGTGTGCTGTCTTCCTCAAACCCCTCAAGTATCAATTCACATCCCTTCTCCTTTCAGACATCATCTTTCCCATCAGCTAAGAGAAAAATGAGTGCACCTTTAAATTGGCTCATGCCAGTCCAAGCCCTGTGATCCCAGTTTCTCCCTAATCTCTGTTACAAATAAATCTTCCCATCTTGTCATGCATCTTTATTTCACTCATTTGCTCCTTTTATACATTTTCTCCCTTTTTCTCCTTCCATGTCTACTTTTCCTTTCATCTCCTCCAGCAGGGAAGTTCAGCCCTTTGCTGCATGTGTAAATGGCATCTTTGGGTGTGAGCTACAAAAGAAAACAATAGTTATGGCAAAACCTCCCCCAGTGATTATCATCTGCAAAGAAAGGGAGAGACACAGAGAGTCTGGAGAGGCCACTGAGTGATTGATCAGAGGTGTTTGGCCTTGGGTATCAGCAGGTCTGGCAGTGCCATCCTGTTAGGCCTGCCTGAAACGTTATTGACCCTGGTGGACAGCAGGATGTGAGAACTTTGCTTGGAGTCAGTTGGATTCCTTGGATGTGGAGGTGGCTGGAAGTTGATGTTGAAGCTCCAGTGCCAACACATAACACAGCATCTGTTTTTATGGTTGTGGGTAGCAGTGAGCCTGCCTGCTTGGAGACATCATTCCCTGGGATAGGCCAGGCTGTGTTTGACCTGCTCCCCTGGGAGAGGCTGTGAGGGCAGGGCAGGCCAGGCCTGCAGCTCCCTGGAGCCACCATGTCTTGGACAAAAAGCTGTCTGGTGTCCCATGGCCTCAGCACTGAGAGGGAGACAGGTAGGGAGGTGGCACTGGGAGACATGCAACACCCTCATGTTGCTGGGAAGGACAGAGGAAGGTGGAAAGTGGGAATGAAACATGGATGTTATCACTGAATGTTTCCTAATGAGACGTCAACAGATGTTATGGATGGAAATCTGAGCCTCCCAGTTAAAGCAGAATGATTCCTGCTAGTGACAGCATGGGGAAGTCACTGTGATTGCTTTGGGGTCCATCCCTCCTTCTCCAGTCCTGGTGTGAGTCTGGAGCAAGACAGGGATGTGTGATGTGTGGAGACACATCTCAGCCCTATGGAGGGCTGGGGACTGCTGGAAGTGGCTCTAGGAGGCTCTGGTGCAGGTCAGGAAAGTTTCCCAGACCATGGATCCCAGCTGACACAGCAGTCTGTGTTCCTGTTTCTCTGCCTCACTCTTCACTACAGCTGAAATTTAGCAGAAATTGTTGACAGGAGTGGCAGAAAGGTTGTGCTATGCAGGATGGCCAAGCCAGGTGCCCTATAAGTGCCTGTTCAGGAATGCAGCACCAATATATGTTGGGGAATGGCTACACTTTGGGTTGGTTCTCAGAGCTGTGCTCACCCAGCTTCCTGAGAGACTGGGGAGCTTCAGCTGCTGAGCTGCCTCTTTAACTTCCTACTTTATTTGTACCCTTTCAGACCCTTGCTCTCTTGGAAGAAGAGGATGACATAAATCAAATCACAGATTACTTCTCCTATGAGCACTTCTATGTTATATACTGTAAATTCTGGGAGCTGGACACTGACCATGACCTTTACATCAGCCAGAAGGACCTGGCTAGGTACAGTGATCAAGGTATGCTGCCTGCAAGTGTGGTGGGCTGAGGGCATTGCTGCAAATAGAATGTTCCTACTGAGGAGGAGTAAAGCCTGCCTTTGATTTGCTTAATTTGATGCCTCAAAAAAAAATTCAATGAAGCCATCCATTTCTTAAGTAAATGCTGATTTAGAGAAGGAGTTGTACAAGCTTAGAGAGAGTACAGGCAGGACACGCTATTTTCTGCATGAGTAGCTACAGAGGGAACTTCTGTTCACAAGTGGGTCACTGCCAGAAGGGCAAACTAAAATAATGTCCTGACCCTTGTTTATCATTTGCTGAGGGCCTTGCAGGAACTTGGAAGTAAGGACAAGAAGGATGACCCCATGTGAACTTCAAAGCTTGCTGAAGTGCAGTCTGGTTATGTGTGAGAGAAATTCCAGAGTTCCAGTGAAGCCTGGGGAGTTTCAGCTTGCACATGCACTCTGGAGAGTATCTCTTGAGTTCAGTGTGCAACTTCCTCTGCACAAGTTGCTAGGAGTTTTCAAAATTTCAATGGCCATGGATAAATTAATGGAATAGAAATCCACAAAGGGCTGAAAAGCCCACATGTTCTGAGTGCAGGTGTTTCTGGGGAGGCCATGGGAGTTCAGGTGGCACTCCCAGGGCTCAGGAGCATTGATCCTAAGGCTGCATGGGTGGGGATGAAGGATTGCCTCCCTTGGGAGAGGTGCTGGGGGAGATTGGGGAGCTGCAGTGGGGTGGGGTGTTTGTTGCACAGGAGGCTTGAGAGCACCGGGGTGCTGGGAGCCAAAGCTCCAGGGGAGAAGCTGTGGGTGCAGCAGCCTGAGCTGTGCCAGGGGCACCTCGGGGATGGGCCAGGGTGGCTCTGCCTGGAGAGTCAGAACTGTGCTGGGACCACAGGAGTAGCAGAACATGTAGAAGGAGCCAAGGTGGGGCTCAGCTGCCTGGGAGGGTGAGGCCTCTCTGCAACTCCTGCTCAGAACTGGTACCTGCTGCTTGGCTTGTGCCTCTGCCATAACAACCTATCCACACACTTCCTGGCTGGCAAAGCCTCATATTTATGCTGGTGTTTCATTGTCTTCCCTGCAACACGGTTGCCACAGACTGTCCTTTCCTTAAAAGTGCTTTATAGGCGTTTGATGTGTCATTTTTGCTCGATAACTGAACTTCTGAGATAACTTTGCTTGATAACTGAACACACTGAGATAATGTCCTTCTACTATGTGACAAATCCTAGTGCAGCAAAGTAGGAGTAACATGCCCATTTCCAAGGATCCAGATAAGAGTTGCCATCTTGGTGGGACAGTGTGGTGTTTGGGAGGATACAAAGGCAGACACCCCGGGAGAATCAACTGGGTTTTAGAAAATGCTGCTAAACTGAGGGTGCTGAGACAGGCAGAGCCTTCTTTTAGCACTGGGAAATGGCTTTGTGTGGACTCAGCATGAACAACTGACTGCAGTTACTCCTGTGACCTGTGGCTTCACTTTCTCCGTGTTTTCCCTGTTTCCAGCTTTGTCAAACAGGATCATTGAGCGGATATTCAGCGGCGCTGTGGTGAGGTGAGGAACAGCACACTGCTTGGGGGTAGAAGGGAAGAGAATTCCTGTCAGGCTGAGAAACACAAGTTGCAAATGACTTACAGATACAAATTACTCTGAGAAATCCCCACTGATCAGAATGGTTTCCAACAGGGCGCTCCAGTTGGAGCTGCCTGAAAATGGAGTGAGACTTCTGGGTATGTTAAGAAAACAAATAAAAAATCCCATAGGTTGGCATAGCTGGCAGACAGGGCACAGGGATAGCTGGAGAGCACTGCTTTGAAGCCTCTGAAAAGTGAGTGGCTGTGGGAGGGGATGTGGCACATGAGCCTCAGCTCTGCGGTGATAAAAAGGCAGCAAAACGCTGTGCCGGTGCTGCGGGGTGCAGGGAGCACAGGCTAAATGGGTGACAACGTCCCATTTTCTCTCACTAATGATTTGAAAAATATCTTTGATGACCTCCTGAGTATTCAGGAGCCTGGTGATTTTTAATTGTTTTTTTCTGGTGTGTCTTCCAGAGGCACTGAAGTTCAAAAGGAAGGGCGCATGAGTTACGCCGATTTTGTGTGGCTCCTGATCTCGGAGGAAGACAAAAGGAGCGCTACAAGGTCTGACTGATTTCTGTGTCTTAGTGAGAGCATTGGGATGAGCTGATAAGATAGGGAAGCTTCTGTGACCTACCACTTTCTACCAGAGATTGCAGCTTGGGTTCTGGTGATTGCTTGGAAGAAAACACCTTACTGTCCGTTTGGTCAAATCATTTGTCTTTCTTGAGGAAAAATTTTGTAGAAGCAAAGTTGTCTTGTCATTTTAAATGTCTTGGTGGCCATCACTGCCTTTGATGACCCTGTGCCATGAGGCACTGACTCTGGGCACACTCCTGAGCTGCTGGCAGCAGTTGGGCACAGCCCTTCCCACGGGGAGTCTGTGTGGGGAGGGTTGTGGGGAGACTTCACTGTGGCACTTTGTAAAACCTGCCCGTGGCCTGCTTTGGACAGCCAGTGGGGAGAGGCTTGTGCAGGGCTGATCCAGATGTGCATGTGAGTGGTAGGACAAGGAATCTGACGAATAGCAAGAGAAGAAGAATCCAGAACAGCAGGGTTGGAGGCTGCAGGGGGGGGCATGCAGAGTGCAGCTGCCTGAGAGCTCTGCCTTGTGTGTAAAGGAGCAGAGGAGACGAGTGCATGGCAGCTGCCTTGTCCCTCCCCTGGGGCCCTGCATGTCCTGGGCTCAGGGCTGGCTGTATTTGGCCAACTCTTGCTGCTGGATCACACAGGGACTCCCTGACCTACCTGAGCCCCTTGGGCTGCAGCACAGTGGACACTGGGTGCAGGTGAAACAGGTCATGGGCTGTGCTGCTGCCAAGCCCCCTGGGAGCCACGGGAGGTGCTCTGAGTGTTGGCCTGTGCCCTGACCCTTCCCCCAGGCTGTTTGCATCCTGGCTTTGCAGAAGAGCCTTAGGGGCTGGGTGAGCAGAAGGTGCACTGCTGCAATCTCTGCTGGGTGGGTTCCCCAGAGCAGTAGCTCAGTGTCCCTGCTCCTTCCCCAGCATTGAGTACTGGTTCCGCTGCATGGACCTGGACGGGGACGGGGTGCTGTCCATGTACGAGCTGGAATTCTTCTATGAGGAGCAGTGTGAGCGCATGGAGGTCATGGGCATAGAGCCCCTGCCCTTCCAGGACCTGCTCTGCCAGATGCTGGACCTGGTGAAGCCAGAGAGGGAAGGTAAGTCCTGGTTACTTCGAGCTTTCATCCCCTTTCATCTGTGGTGGGTTGAGAAAGTGAAACCACTGTGACACCCATCTGTGTTAGAGTGCCAGGGCTGAAATTACTGCACAAGGTTTGTGCCATGATGTTATCCATCAGCAGCTTTGAAATACTAAAACAAGAGACCTTGTTAATTCACTTCCTGGAACTGAAGCAACAAGTCTTGTGTAGTCCAGCTGTGGGATGTGACAGTCCAGATTATCAAACTGAACCATCCCAGTTCCCACTCTTCCATACTTCACAGGAATGTCAATGGCCTCCACATGTATGTGAGATTTAAGGCTAATAAACACACCCATTTGCTGAATAATGTTAAAATCCTTGTCTGACTTGGGAAGCAATTTTGTGATATTGAAGCCTACTGATGATACAATTAAAACTTTTGTAAGAACTCAGTATCCCAATCATGTGGGTTTTTTCTGTAGGAAGAGTAACCCTGCGAGACCTGAAGAGGTGCAGAATGGCTCATGTGTTCTTCAACACCTTCTTCAATTTAGAGAAATATCTGGACAATGAACAGAGGGATCCCTTTGCAGTGCAAAAGGTATAAATCACCTTTGTTTCTAAATACAGCCCTTCTCACATTCTTCTTTGGAGTGCTCCTGGATGGAGGGAAAATCTAACTGAATATAAGAACACTTTTTCACAAGTACAGCTTATTGACTGTCTCCCAGCAGCCTCATATCTGCTCAAAGTACAGGAAAGTGGAGGGGATGCCAAAAGCAACTCTGGTTCCCTCACAGCTGTTCCCACATAATCTCCAAGAGAAACTTCATGGTTCAAGGCTTAAATGTGTGCCAAGCCAGAAACACCCTTTTTGTTTGTTTGCTTGTTTAAACTGGATCATCATGAAAGCAGTGAAGTGGGACCAGGGGATGACTTATTATCCCCATTTATAGTGAATGGCAGAGGGCCAGGTGTTTACAGAGGTGTTACCTGTAACCTGCTCCCAAACTTGCCCAAACTTAGCAAACTGTGAAGAGTCCCTCAAGAGACCAGTTACAATTAACACTTCATGGAAGGACTGTAAATCCCCAAGTCCTTCAGCCTTTGACAGAGTGCCCAGACTGAGCTAGAGCAAAGCCAGTGTGTGGTTCCTGCAGCTCTGACAGTGTGTGGGCAGCTCGGGTGGCACGCTGAGCTGCACAGACCACGAGGGGTGTTCTTTCATAGCCCTTTCTGTGCAGATGTTAAGATACTTCAGGACAGTTGTGAATCTGCCCATGAAGGCAGTTTTTGCTGGCTGTTTCCATCCCTCCCCTGCTGTCCTGGAAGCTGACTGTGTGCTCTCCCTAGGACCTGGACAGCGACGGCCCCGAGCCCTCGGACTGGGACAGATACGCGGCCGAGGAGTACGAGATCCTGGTGGCTGAGGAGTCTGGCAATGAGCAGCTCCACGAGGGGTGAGCACGGCCTGGCCCTGCCCTGGGCACACACAGGGCTCTGGGGGCTCTGGGGGCTCTGCTGGGAGCACTGGTGCCAGCAGAGGCAGTGCAGGAGTGGGATGATCACTCAGCCTCTGGGGCACGGGGCCCAGGACAGCTGCTCCGAAGAGCAGGACTGCTGAGGTGCTTGTGGCCACTTCAGGCAGCTGCACACAGCAGGAAGGGAGCTGGGGAAAGGGACAAAGCCTTTTGCTTTTGGCCACTGTACAAAAACAGAGCTCAAATGGCTTTTGCTGGTCTGGGCCATGCATTGACCATATCACCCTGTCATACATTAGAAGCTGTAGCTCTTACATTTATGATACCCAGCTTTATGTCTATTAGTCCGTGCTCTTCATAAGGTGTATCTCAATATTTTCATTAATTTACAAAGTTTGTTGAGACTTTTTCTTTAAAACATTAGTTTTCTTCAATACCTGCACTCAATTTTCAGCCTTCTGTAGGATTCTGGGCAGGCACACCAGCTATCTCTAGTCATCTTTGGAATTTAGGCAGAGCAGTTGCTCCAGACCTTCTCTGTGTGCAAGGGCCTCCTGCAGATACATGGAGGCTCAGCCTAATCTTCTTTTAGATTTGTGTCTGTGTTGGGATCTTCTTGAGAGTAATTCATTCAAGCACCCAAAGAATGCTTACCCCATGTCAGTCCTGCATGATTCAGGATTGCATCCACTCTGGAGCAGTATTTATAGAGCCATTAGAGTATTGAGGAGATTGCATCACTTTCAAAACTTCCCACACTGGAAATTGCTTGGGATAACAGCAGCACCTACTAATTAGCCCCAGAGATTTGCAAAGCTATTGGGAGCAGTTTCCCTCTCTGCCTGTGATGTGCATCCAAACAGCAACAGGCTGCTCCCTCATCCCCTCTGAGCTGCCTGGCCTTTCTGTGGCCTTCACAGTGGAAGAAGAGGTAGGGCAGGATGGAACATGAAATTCCCTGCAGCTGCTTTGCAACACCCGTGTCCTCAGCACAGAAAAGAAACAGGAAGTTGCCATTAAAGCTTTGCAGGCCCAGGAATTCCCAAAGTCACCAAAACCAGAGGAAAAGGGACAGGTGATGCCAGGTTTCTGAAGCTGCTCTCAAGCAGCTCTGTGTCTTCCTGCAAAGAGCATGTCAGCAACCTGGCTGCTTGCTTTTAAGAGCCCCTGAAAAGCTCTGTAGTCATGGCAGCAGGATTAGATCTCATTTGTGGAGCATAGCAACAGACCACGCAGGAAAAAGGGAAGGGAAAAAGAAAAACAAAGAGCTGGATGCCCAGGCAAATTTGCCAGAAAGAGCCATTGAGGTTTTGCACATCCATTATTTCTGCTGTCCTTTGAGGGTGACAGAAATGGTGAGCAGGGACAGAACCAAGACAATTCCTGATGAGCCCTGGGAGAGACTGGAAGATTTCTGGCTAAGTTAGCTGGCAGAACATGAAATCTGCTCTTTGTCTTAGGAATACATTTGAAAACAACCATCATTCAGCAATCACAGATGAATTACAAGTGTGCCCCACATCTGTGCTTAGCCCTGGCCCTGCTCCTCTGGAAGGAAAGTTTCTGAAGGCAGTCAGTGTCTGGCTGCAGGCGTGCCCAGGAGAGAGCCCTGCTCCTGGAATGGGAATCTCACCAAGCCAGTGGAAGTTCCAAGTGACTGCAAGGATGTTGAGGCTCTGTTGAGAGCTGCAGTCACTGCAAATGAGGTGTTGTTTTGCTTGAGACAACAACAAAGCATCACATTTCCCTGGAGGCCTCAGCTGCCCTGAACTGTGCCACAGTGAGATGCCATGGGGAGGGGCTGTCCCTGGGGAAGGGACACACACACTGCTCTCAGGAGCACACCAAGAGCTGGGCTGGCCAGCACAAGCCCTTGATGCAGATGTAAGCCTTGGTTTTGCAGCAAGCCAAGCCTTCCCTGCAGTCCAGGGCAGGGCAGCAGTGGGCACTGCTTTATTCACTGTTCCAGAACCCAGCCTCAGTCAGCTGATGGACATGGAAACTCCTGTTGCCTGCATGGAAAGAGATCTTTCTCCATGGGAAGGAAGAGGAAGAGGAAGAAGCCATCTCTTACCAGCTGCTGGTGGGAAAACCTCCCCTCCAGCTGAGCAGCAAGGAGCCAGGGCACAGTGCAGAGCAGCCTGCTCAGAGTGGAGAGGTGGCACAGAGGCACAGGCTCACAGGGTGCTGCTTTGGGCAGCTGAGACCATTCCTGTCTGCCTCCAGCTGTCTGATGGCTCAGCTGCTCCACTGCAGTGCAAGGGAGGGAGAGGGGGGACAAGGAGCTCACTGAACCACCCAGAGTCAAAATGGGTGTCTGCCACAAGGAGAAGGGCAAAGAATTCCCTGGAGTCATTTCCCTTCTCTGAACAACCCAGAGATGCCACAGTTGAGTCTTGAGGAATGGGTTTTCATGGGTCTGTGAATTCTGACACTGGCCTGGAAGGAGAGCAGGGCACTGAGTTCCTGTAGTGCCAATGTTGTTCAGAAGCAGCCCAGGGATGCTCCCCGGCCAGAAAGGTGGGAAGCATTTATTCCAAGATGGGACAGGCAGGCCCTGTTGGGCCTTCAGGGGCAAACCAGTGAAGGGGAAAAGGAACTCACTGGCAAGGACAATGGGAAGCCCCTCTTGAAGCAGACATGAGAGGGTTTAGTGCAGAACCAAAAGGCACCTGAAAAAAAATTCTGATGGAGCTGAAGTGCTGGTGCCTGTGCAATGCAGGGAAGGAGTCCCACTCCATGTGCAAGAGAAAAAGGAACAAGGCCAACAGAAGGTGCTAGAACTGAAGGAAAAGGAGATACAAAAGGAACATTCAAATGAAAATACAAGGTTTTTCTCAGCTGCATCACCTCAAACCAAGGAGAGATCAGAGAAGCTGAGGCACCTACAAACATTCCCAATCCCTCCCTGGTGAGGGAGGCAGGGCCACAGCCCCCACAGGGACCACTGAGGCCAAAAGGGTGCAAACTGCACAGATCTTGGCAACTTTCAGGTGTGGTCAGAACAGATATTGATACAGGATCCAGAGCATTGTTCCCCTTCTCCCACTTGTGCAGGAATCCAGAAGGTGGCAGGATTACTAAGCAGGTGCTTTCCTTTGTGGAGGAGAGATGACAGTGCTGTCCAGGAGGGTCTGTGCTGGGTGTGCCCCCCTGACACAGCAGGACAGACCCTGACAGCTCCCAAGGGTTTGCTGTGCCTGCACATGGCCCAGCCAAGGGAGAAACAGCCCAGCAAGGGTAGACAATTCCTTCTTGGCACATCCCTGCTGGGCTAGCAAAGGAGTTCACCTTTGTGCAGCCCACTTTACCTCTGAACACACAAGAGCTATTGCTGTGCTGGCCAGTGGAACACCTGCTCCAGCATTTCCTTGCTTGGGAACAAAAGGAAGAACTGGAATTTCTTGGGAGCCCTGAGAAACTAACCCATAGTATGTTGTGACTGAAGGAAAACATCTTAAAAACATCATTTCTCAGGAGTAGGAATGGGCTGAGAGCCCCAGAGCCATATCCTGTGCTGCAGGGCATGGAACCCAACCAGGCTGAATAGTGCAGCTGCAGCTGGGAATTCCCACCACACCTCCTTGGGCCACAGATGCTCAGTCCTGGATAGCAAACTTCAAACTGAGGGACAGGAGCACAGCATGGCTCTTGTGTGTCTGTCAAACACCCCTCAGCCAGGAGATGCTTTGGAAAGCAGGTGTTTGTGAGCCAAGTCTCCTCTGGGCCTGCATGACTTTATTTCTGCACTGTATGTTAAAGTACTGACAATTGTTACTGAAACTGGATCCAGTTACACTGAAAATTTGTCCTGGAGTTTCCAAAGGAGGCTGGAGGGGAGCACAGATCCGTGGCAGCTGTCAGAGTACTGATTGCTGCCACACTCTTCCCAATGCCTCAGCAATCTCCTCGAGGTTCACCTCTCACAGGTTACTGTGTTTTAGCCAGCTGGTTTAGTAGCCACTGAAATAACTGCCCTGAAAACCAAAATACAGCTTCTCAAGACACACCTTTTGTCTTTGCAGATCATGTGAAGAAGACTATGACACAGACGAAGTCTTATCTCCCCCTGAAACTGGAGACAAGTCAGACAAACTAGTTATCTCAGATCTCTCAGCATAGAGAAGTGGAAGACACTTAGCCCCGGTCTTTCAAACTGGAGAGCATTCAGTCCCAAGGCACCTGGGGACTTTCCTTAAATCCCTCATTGGAACAATGTGCTTTATTTTGTACACTGTAACTCGAGACCCTTTTTGTCTTCCTGTGTAATTGCAATAAGGTAATTTCTATGAAAAGGCTTTTTACAATGTGTTTTCGTGCACACTCATTGGAAATGGTGATTGCACCTTGTTTCATTTATATATGAATTCTTTTATGTCCCCAGATGTGCAATAAATGCCAGCATCTATTGATTACCTGTGCCAGCTGCATGCAGCATCTGCAGTGGTCATTGCTCAGTCAGGTGTGTCCTGTGCCACTCTGTCCCCTTGGCTTTACACCAGGGGTGACGAAAGAGCTGCCAAATTCTCTCCAACGTTTGTCTTTAACACAGCTCACAGGGAAGTTGTTTTTCCCTTGGTGTCCTGGCAGCACAGGGAATGTGCCTGTGTGTGGGGAGAGTGAAGTCCCCTTGTGCTTTGCCCCTCGAGCTCCTGCACTGGGAGCTGGACTGTTTCCCTGCTGTGAAGCTGTGAGCAGTGTCAGCACTACATGATGCTGGTTTCTGGAGGAATTTGAGACAGAGTTCACTCTTCTCGTCCTACATCCCCTCCTGTGCTGACCTGCCTCTGGCCAGGGCTTTGTCTTTGTGGAGTTCTGTTTTGTGGAAGTGTTTCCTGGAGTATTTACAGGAAATACAGATCTCTGCTGTTCAGCTGGGGTGCTGAGGCTGCTGAGCCTGGTGTGCACCAGTTCTGTCCATTCCCTGCCTTCCCCTGCTCTCCTGCTCTCCCCTACCCTGTAGCCAAGAGACCCAGCTGAGATAATGAAGAAAAAACCAACCCAATCTTTTAACTAGGAAAGCAATTTGTATTATTGCCAACAATTAATTTTTCTCCCGGTCCAGAGAGGAAACCCTGTAACTAATGAATTCTTGCTCTAAGTGCAAAATTAAACCAACTGTCCCCCTAGAATCACAAGTGATGCCTCTGCTCTGAGCACACTCTGCTGGAGCTGAGCCTCCTGGCCAGCCAGCCCTGGGTGATTCAGCACAGGGCTGATCAGAACAAATTCTTACCAGTCCTTAGTGTGAGCCCTCAAGGATGCATGAGCAGATCTGGGCCTCGCCTTCTCAGCTGTCAGGCCTGACTGCAGCCCTCAGAGCTGTGCCCCAGTGTGCTGGGCTGGGTGTGGGCAGTGGCTGCTCTTTCCTCCCTGGGAGAGCCCCCAGCCCTGGCTCCTGCCAGGACCCCTGAGGGAACACTGCCCCTGCAGCCAGCAGGGCCCTCTGCCCCCCAGAGCAGAGCCCCCCAGGCACTGTGAGCTCCCCACAGACACCCCTGGGGCACCTCTGGGGCTCAGTGCCCACCTGAGGAACAGGCTGCTCCCCCAGGGCAGCCTTGGCATCTCCAGGAGCCTCTGCAGGCCAGCCCCTGCCTCTGCTGCCCAGGGGGCTGTGCTGCTGCCCAGGGGATGTGCTGTGCCCAGGGGGCTGTGCTGTGCCCAGGGGGATGTGCTGTGCCCAGGGGGATGTGCTGTGCCCAGGGGCTGTGCTGTGCCCAGGGGGCTGTGCTGCTGCCCTGCTGGGCTCAGGCCTCCCTCAGGATCCGGTTGTGGAAGGTTTCAGCTGCACTGGGCTTGGAGAGCTGTTTTCCTCACCAAAGCTGCTGCTTTATCCAGATGCATACACAGCCCCCAGGATCCTGGACTTGCTGTTTGGGAACCTTCTGGCTGCCCAGGGTGTTAGCAAAGGCCCTGCCTGCTCACTTGCACTCCACAATAACAGAGGTAAGCAGGGGCACTGAGCAAACCAGGAGCAGCCCCTGGGAATGCAGCCAGCACAGGGTGGCTCTGCATCCCATCTCCATCACTGCCAGAACCCTGAAGAGAAAACCTTCCCTGGGCTGATCCACAAAGGCCCCAGTGCAGAAGCACCCAGGAGATGACAGCAGCCATGGACACAGGATGGAAGCCCCACAGCTTCAGCCACTTCCAGCAAGAACCTGGGCACAGCAGGAGCTCCCCCTTCCCTCACTGCCAGGGGCCAGAGGGGCCTTCCAGTGGGATGTCCCTTTCCATCTCTCCAAAGACAGAGATTCCTCAAAAGGAGTAAGAAGGGCCTGATCCCATTCTAGGCTGAAATGGAGCCCTCATGGCCCCCCAGGAGCCCCAGCTGTGAACTCCAGCAGCAGCAGGACTGGGATGTTCCCTGTGCCACTTCTGGAAAGCCTCATTCACCCCAGGCTCTTTCTCCTCACAGACCTTTTGCAGAGGGGCCTTAACTCAACCCACCACTGAACTCAGAGCCCCCTGACACCACAGCAGCCTGAACTGTGCCTTTCTTTGCAGCACTCAGACCCCAGTGCCTGCTACAACTCACCAGTTGCCTTCCCCAGCTTTGGTTGAACAGATGCAGACAGGAGCTTGTAGCTGCTCTCCTAAGCCCCCAAGCCCAGCCCCTCTCTTCTACAAACAGAGGTGCAGTGCTGCTGCAACAGTGTGGAGTGAGGCCAAACCCAATTCCTGCTTTCTGGTAGGTCAACACAAGCTGATCCAAGGAAAAAAAAAATATAGCAAATGTTTTGCATTATATGTGAACAGAAGGACAAGCTGCAGAAGCCACCCATGGCAGTGCAAAAGCTGCAGTAATTTCCATTATTTACTCCAGGAGTAGGAATCTGTTCTGTCCCTGAAGTACCTGAAAATAGCCCTAATTCAGCAGGCACAGATGCATTGGTGGAGGAGATGTTCTGCTCCCCGTGTGTGGCTTAGCCCCACCCACAGCTGCTCCGGGTGGAAGCTTTCTAACTCGGCGGGATTTCAGTGAGGGAAATTTGGGAACTCCCATCCTATTTCTTTGCTTTTTTCCTGGGCTGTCAAGGCTGCTTGTGCCCAGAGAGCAGAGCTGCTCAGCTGCAGCACAGCAGGCCCTGAGAGTGAAGCAGCCCTGGAATCCCTGCCCTGAGGAGCTGGAGGAGTCCCTGGCTCTGCCTCCCAACTCTGCCAGTGCTGCTTCATCCCTGGGAGGACACATCCTGCATTTTTCAGTGCCCATCCAGCTCACACCAAAGGCTGGCTGCAGCTGGACCCTTTTTTTCCTTAGGAGTAGGCAGAAAAGTGAGTAAAATTCAGTTTTGCATGACAAAAATGTCTGTGCTTATTTGTTCTCTCTGGTCTGCTTTCCTCCAGCAAAATTAAGCCCTGTGTCCTTACATCCCCTTGCTTTCCACTATCACAAAGATTTTCTCTCTGCAGTACTGAGAGGGGAGAAGTGGCTCCATATTGCTGCTGGAATGGTACTGGTTGGGTTTTTCTTTCTTCTAAAACCTCAGCAGTACTCACTGCATCCCAGTTCTTGGCCCTGCCCCAGCTCCCCTGTTGCCCATTTTTTTTTCTTTTTTTTAAAGTGAAAAATGGGCAACACTCCCCTCCTGCCTCTGAGGGGCAAATGCTGCAGAGCAGAAAAAGGGATTCCAAAGCCTCCCTGCCCTCCTGAACAAAGGATTTAAGGAAGCTGACTCGGGATACTCTAACCAAGGGACTGGGCTGAGTTTCTGAAACAAACCAGGCCTCAAAGGCCAAGGCAGAGCTCACTGAGCTGTCACTTTAACAGTCTGGATTCAGAGTTTCTAGAGCAGTACTTGGGTCTATGCAAGCAAAGCTGAACCTCAGTGCTGAGCACGAGCTACTGTAAGAAAAACACAAACAGAGCTTCCCCTTGAGTGCTCCCCTTCTCACCATCCCTGCGTGAGGGGGTTAGAAACTGAATATTTAATAATAATAATAAAAGGTTCTCATACTTTGTACAAGTAGTTTTGGAGACATTTTGTGCTGGCATGGTTTGATCTTTGTATTTTTACTTTGTATTTTCTTCTTTTTTGGCAAATAAAGGACTTTTTGAATTTAAAAAGGAAAATCTGTTTCATAGTGGTGGGGTAGAGTGTTACTGCTCACTTCACCTTCAGCTGCTGTCCCGAAATTCCTTCCCTGCTGTGCCGAGCTCACACCATCCAGTTCCCTGCCAGCACACCTTCCAAAGCCAGAATTCCAGGCTTTCTTCTCAAAAACCCTGGGACAAAGCAATGTGACCACTTACCTGCCTCACATCTTCATCCTCAACATGGAGCACTGGCCCTGGGATGACAAAAACACCAAATTCCCTCATTTTAACCTGGCCTGAAAAAGAAAGAGAGAGACATCTTCTGGATCTTTTGCAAGTGGAATGAAGGAAAACAAAACGAAAGGAGGAAAAGAAAAAAAAGGAAAAAAAAAAAAGGAAAAACAGTAATGCCTTTTAAAATTTACTTTTATGCAAATGCTCCAGCAGAGTCAGTGTGCTGTTGTTTTACCAAGGGGTGCCTCAGTCTGTCTAGAGCACAGTCACCTTGTGGTGGGTTTCTTTAGGATATCAAAAGCACTTTCATTTCTAAAATTCAGTAGTTAAGACCAAAGATGTGGCTGTGATGTTCTCCGTACTCCCGGGAACAGCATCACCTCCCTTTCAGAGGGATTCCCTCAGCCCTGCCACACCTGGGAACGATCCTTACAAAGTGCTGGTTTGTATCCTTTCCATTCTCCGAGGCAGCAACCCAAAGTGCTTTTCTAACTGCGACTGGTGTAGAATTTAAATAAGAAGTGTCTGGGGAGGGGGTGCTTCTCGCATGCAGCGAAACGCCGTCTCTGTGCTGGGTCACGGCAGAACCTCCGCACCGTCCCCGCGCCAGGGCTGTGGGATCTGTTCCTTGAAAGTCTCCGGGTTTCAGGAGGGAGCAGCGCCTGCTGTGGCCGCATTGCCTGCCCGGGCGAACAGGCTGTTCGGGTTTGGTTCCTCCTGCAGGTCGTTCTGGCAGCCCCGGGGTGTGCAGGAGGCGGCTGTTCCCTCAGCCCGTGCCTGGCACAGTTTCCAGCTCCCGTGCCCGGCACAGTTTCCAGCTCCCGTGCCCGGAGAGCATCGGCAGGGGGAGGCTGCAGGGCCCCCAGCGCCCCCAGGCTGGGCACGGGGCAGCGAGAGAGAAGAGCTCCTGCTGGGGCTCGTTTCCCTGTCCCTCCTCCCTCCAGGATTTAATCCCAACCCACTGACGGAGCACAGACTCGGTGAGGGTGGGAAAGCCCCACGATCACCACATCCGAGGTTTGACAGAGCCCCACCGTGCCCGCTGAGCCCTCTGACCAAGGGCCACACTGACTCTGTTTCTGAACAGTCCCCGGGTGTGAGACCTGGGCAGAGCCTTTCCCCTCCCCGGGGGCTCTGCCCTGCTCAGATCCGTGCTCAGAAGCACTAGGTTTGTACCACTGCACATCACCACCAACTGCTGCTTCCTCCTTCTGACTCAGCTCTACAAATTACGGGGTTCCAATAAAGTTTGGAAGTCAATCCCTGTCTTCAAGGGGCCTGTGAAGAAAACTGGAATATCACACACTTCCTCTAGGAGAAGAAATCCCGAGCAGCTGCCTCTGTGCCAAGCCTGAGAACAGTTCCCAGACCCAGAGCCCGGCAGGAGGAGCATCGGGGACTCCGGGCAGTGCAGGGGGGCCGGGCTGGAGCTCCGTCCCTGCTCAGCTGGGAGCCTCCAGCAGGGCCCGGGATCCTCCAGCAGGGCATGGGATCCTCCAGCAGGGCATGGGATCCTCCAGCAGGGCCCGGGATCCTCCAGCAGGGCCTGGGAGCCTCCAGCAGGGCCTGGGATCCTCCAGCAGGGCCCGGGAGCCTCCAGCAGGGCCCGGGAGCCTCCAGCACGGCCCGGGAGCCTCCAGCAGGGCCCGGGAGCCTCCAGCA
>VZRZ01005277.1:8289-20611 GCA_013398175.1 Climacteris rufus
GGCTGGCAGCGGCCCGGAGCTCCCGGAGAGCGGCCCGGGCGGGCTCAGCCAAGCAGCCCCTGTGACAGGAGAGAGGAGCCGTGTCCTCGGCGTGCCGCTATTTATAGCAGCGTGCTGCGATGCTCGCCATTCCTTTGGCACTGGGAATGTGGACTGTGCATAAACAACCAACAACCGCCCTGTCATGAACTCCCGAGGCCTGGATTCTGACGCATGGACAAGGGATCTTGGTGGATTATCGTGTTGGCCTCTCTGCTGTGGAAAGAAAGTCCACCAGCGCCTTTTATTATTGGGTCAGCTTCCTAACTGAAACCTTGTGTCATTTCTTCCCAGCAAGGAGCCGTTTGTCAGGAACGGCAGAACATTTTCCACTGCAAGCTCAAACTGATCCCTTGGCTGATGCACCCTTATTTTAATGGTTCTGTGAGTTACAGCAATAGTGGGTCGCTCATTTGTGATTTTTCTCCCATGGTGTTGCACACCCTTTTTCTCTTCACTGATGTGTGATGCTCCTTTTGCTTTTGCTCTCCTTTAGTGCTTCCCTCAGTCAGACCTCCTGTGGTCCAACTCTGTATTCCATCCAGAATACACCGTACTCAGGGTAGAAGAGAGAATTGGAAAACAAGAGCCCCTTGGTGAAAAACTTTTTGCATCAGGTGTTTTTTGTGTCCTTTCAGATATATTTGTGCCTTTCGTGAGTTAGCAGTCATAAAAAACCTGCAGGAGTTGCTCTAAAGCCACCCTGATAGATCTAATTCTGCCTCAAGGGGCTCAAAGCAGCCTGTGCCCCAAATCACAGATGTCCTAAAGGCACACTTAGCTGAGAACATTAGCAAATTCCTCCCAATAACATGGCTCAACTTCTCCCAGCCTATTCTTTTCCTGGCACACTTGAAAGAGAAATCACAAAAGCAGTTACGCACCATATTCTTGTATCTGCTCTCATTTTTTTCCTTGGGCTTTGTATCCATTTGGACACAGGAGTTTCTTGATAGGAAATGACAAGAACAAGTGCTGGAGGTATGATAGTTCATGGTAAGCACCCACTGAAAGCTAATGGTATTTCTGCCCTTTGTCCTGTCCTCCATTAAGGAGCTGGAGTAGCCACTGCCTGGGAAAAGGCCTGTTTGGACATTTCATTTCCTGTTAATTTGTTAAAGTTAAAATATTCTCCTTGGAGCTTCACAGGCTTTATTATTTGCTAACTATTTTCTGGAAGATTTGAGGTTAAAAGAAGATGTTAGAAAATATGAATTAAGGAAGAGACATCCCTTTGCCATTCCTCTTCATCAGAACAGCTTGAGTTAAGATCCCCTTGATTACCGACCAGCTGATTGAGGACTGAGGCTTGGGCTGTTTCTTCACAGAGCTCTGCATCTAAAAGTACTTTGAGCTCTGCATCTAAAAGTACTTTGTGCATGGTCTGAGTAGCTCGGCAGCCATCACATCCTCCCCCCTTTGACCATATTTCCTATGGCCACTCAAGTCAGACCTTCTCAGAAAAGTTCTCTGCTCAGCACTGAGCTCCTGGTGCCCCTGCACAAACATCTTCCCTTAGGCTTGTGGGAAGCCTGCAGGGTCAGATCCCTCGGTGGACGTGGGTCTGAAATCTGTGTGCTGCCCGTGGTGGGGACGTGCTGGATGGTAGCACATGTTTAAATCGTTTGCTGCACTCTAATCTCCATCCTGCAGAAGCCCAGTAAACTGATCCTATACTTTCTAAGCTAAGCTTAATGTTTCATTGTCTGGCCAGCGTAGCTCACAGAACAGCAAGCTCCGTTTTCACTGTGGACAATTGCAAACACCCAAAGAGGAACCGCTGTTGGTAGAAAGTGCAGGTTCTGTGGATTTATCCTCTCCTCATTTCATTCTAGATGACATCATAAAACGCCACAGGCAAGAGCAGACAGAAGGCAGCGCCGTGGGCGACAGCAGGAGGCAGCAGGTCAAGAACAGGAGTTCAGCCCTCGGGTATGGGCGGCCCCGGTACCGCGCCTGGAAGCAGAGGAATTTGCAAGGTAGATGGGCACTTGAGATAGCAGAGGCCTGCCAGGCTGGAAAATGCATTTTTGTAGCAAAATACAGCTCTTAAATCCTTCTCCTATCTAATTTCTGCGTGCGTATAAGATGTACTTGGGCTCTGATTAGCTTTTCTCTCCACAACAATGGAATATCAGGGCCCTTTCAGAGCATAATTCATCCAGTTCACTCCCTTCCACTCTCTCATGAATTACTAATTTAAAGTGACTTAATATCTATTCTCCATTCCCAGTGGCTTTGCATATTTTAATTATGCCTCTTCCTAATCCTCGTTTTCCCAGAGCAGACTTAAATTATCCAAATTACCCCTTCAGTAACTGTATTTGATAGCTCAGTTATTGAAGCTAAATTGTCACTTTTGCCAAGCATGCTATTTTTATGGTGAATTTTTTTTAATAATACCGAATGATCACACACTTTGTTTTGTTCCAGTAGTTTTTACCTACAAATCGAAGTTATCTGCTGCATGAAATGCCATCTCTAGGAACTTACTTATTTTAATTACTACTAAGTCACTCCTTGAAGATTTTAGTGACATTTTGCAGCAATGTCTTTGCAGTCATATATTGGAGTGCCAATCACACATCAGGACACTGGGATCACTGGGAGCAATCCTGCTTGTCTCTGCTCTGCCTCCCAGCCCTGTGTTCTTGGTGTCCCCCACATATTGCCTTACTGAGAATCATTCCAGTTCAAAACAGAATGATGATTAATGCCCTTTGCAAATTGATTTTTCTGTCAAAACACACAGGCTTTGATATTCTTCCACACTGAAGCAACTACTGCATCCAGAGTCAAATCCAATATTTTTTCCCCTATTCTGTAGATGGAAGAACTTGTGTGTTAATTTATAGAATTATTTCTGCTGGTTCTAGTGTTTCATAGGTTTTCAGTGAGTCTGAATTCAGCTCTGTCAAATACAGAGACCCACTGTGCTGTGTGTGCTGATTGTCAGTAGCAATTTGGAGAAGCTCAGCATAACTGGGAATTCAGCCCATAATTCTTCAGGGGCTCAGTTCACTTCGGTCCCTCCTGAAATGCAATCCCTTCTGGGCTGAGATGTGATAACCATTATCAAAATCATGATCAGAGGAGCCCAGCACTGTAATGACAGAGGAGGGGGAAGGGTATTATGCTGATTAAACCAGCAAGCAAAGTGCTGTTAATCCCTCTTGGAATATGTCTTAAACCATCTCCCTAGTGGGGGAAAGATGATTTTTAATGACAAGAAATTTGAATTTCAAATCTCCTTGGAGAAAAGAGTCTGTCAGACATGGGAACTTCTGCCCAGACTGGAATTGCTGAGCAGAGGTGCCTTTTGGCTATCCCAAATGTGCTCAGCACCAAGCTCTGTGCATACACCCAAACATGGGATGTATGTGGGGGTGGTTCTTCCCCAGCTGCTGATGCTGTGGGGTTGTATTCAAATGTTCTTACATTATTAAATATCTGCCAGACCTTTTGCAGAGATGAAGCCTCCCATGTGTCACACTTCAGGACACACATGACAGAGCAGGCCTTGGTCCCCAGCTGGTGTAATGGGGTCTCCCTTGGAGGCTGATGGTTCTGTCATGTGTTATTTGTGCTGGCTGAGCTGTGCCTGAGTGCACTGCTGAGCACAGGCTCTCTAATAGGAATAGACTGTCAGGGGCACGATTTTCCAGTCAGGGCTGCCTTGTGCAGCAGTCCCTCCCATTGCCCTGATGGAATATCCAGGAAAGGCAGCTGAGCTCAGTCTCTTGCCCTCTCCAGGGTGTAGGAAAGCTGTGCTGCAAGGTTTGGTTGCCAGCAGGAGAGCAATCCAGCAAACAGGCAAGAGGTAGGGGCACACCCAGGGTGGTGGTTGAAGAGAACAAGAGAGAGCAAAAACAAACTGGGGGGTACAGAAGCAGGAGGAAAAATCAAAGGGCCATTAAACACAGTAAGTCCACGTCTGATCAGAAAGAAAGTTCATCAAAATTCAGTGTTTGTCAAGAGAGGAACATTTACACACCTGCACTTCTGCAGCAACAGGGCATCATCTGCAAAGGAAATAACTACTGGCCCACAGACCTTGTGAACTGCATTGTGTTTTTGTGTGTGTTCCCAACCAGCACCTCTGGCCATAGGGCACAGAGCAGCCCACCATAGTGTTTGGGAACTGCTTCCCACAGGGCTGCCCTGGTGCCCTTTTGTTTTAGAGCCAGAGCAGCTCAAACCATCTTCACACGTGTTGCAGTGTCTGCAGCTCCCGCTGGTGCTGGCTGGTGTTACACCCTGAGGCTGGAGCCTTCATTCATTGTAGCCCCTCACAGCAGTGCCACTGCTGCCTCAGAACACTTCATTTCTAATTGCTCCAAGTCAGTATAAATTGCTGTCATGTGCAATTGAGGGTGTGAGATCAATACATGCACCTCACTGTTCTGTGGTTTGTGTCAGTGAGGTTCTGCTGTGTGATCCAGGGTTTGAGTGCGCTCTCAGTGCCCTCTGCTGTGCACAGCTTTGTGCCTGGTTATACACCCCCAGGTACTGGTACAGCAGCTGTGGGGGAGAATGGGCTGAAAACAGAAGGGCTGCAAGTACCAAGTGACCTTGCAGCTGGGGATAGCAAACGCTGAAGCAGCCATGTAGAAATACACATTCATCTACTGCTGCTTACCCTTTGTGTGCTTTGAGAAGTACAGCATCTCTGTGTAGATAATGTATTTGGTAGACTTGGGGCACCATAATAGACATGTTTGAGCTCCCTGCCTTGGTATGGAGAAGACCAAAACACAGCATGGTGGTAAACTCTAGGCAGGCACCAAACCCTTGATAAACTGGTGTGAATGGCAGCCTGGTGATTCTCCAGCATTGGGCCAAGCTTAATAGTGCCAGTGCCTCTGCCCATGTGGCTCTTAGGAGTTCCTTCAGGGATCTGCAGGTTTGTGGGGTAACAGAAATAAATTCCCTCCTTGCGTTCCAGCTGTGAGTTTGTGGTTGTTGTTGCACCTGTGTCAGCTCATACAGCGACTCAGAAACTTTCTGTCTCATTGTGACTGGAGAATTTAATCATGTGGAGTAATGAGGTTTGGAAGCACTGTGCCTCAGTCTGGCAGTGCTTTCCTCTTGCTGAACACTTCAGCACACTTCAAAATCATCAGCAGGCTTGGGGGAAAGGTTAAATGCAAGACTACCAGGGGGTGTGTATGTATTGTACCGTTACCTAAAACAACAGCAGGAGGTGTCCTTTTCAATATGTGCAGTAACAGTATGTCAAGCTAAAAGAAAATAAATGTATATATATAAAAGTATACTTTAATGTGGGCACTCAGGATTATTTCAGGCTGCTGTGGGGTTGGTTTCAGGATGCTCAAGTCACTTTTGTGTATCTGTATCAAAAGGCTTTTTCTGTCTCATAGCTAATTCATAGCAATGTGAGCTCTGACAACAGATTGACAGGTCTCCTCATGTGGGTGTTCCTCTCTTTACAAGGAATTGTGGAAGGCTTTTCTCTTCTATGTTCTTTCACATCAAATCATGAGTATGTCAGTCCTGCATACAATCAGAATGCTAGAGAGATATTGGGAAAATTAATTATTTAATATTTTCTGGGATTAATTAGTGCATCACTATTTGTGTAGGTACCCCTGTATCATATTAAATTAACCTTGTAATCCATTTACAAAACTGTAGTCATAAATGGAATTTTGAAGTGTTCTAAAATAAGAGGGTTTTTTTGTAGGACCTAACCGTTTCAGAAGAGGGTTTGGACAGCAGCAGTCCCATCGGAGACAGTTCAGGAATGCTCTGCCTGGCCGCAAGAGAAGAGCAGCTGCTGCATTCGCTGGAGTGAGCCCTTTAAATCGCCAGGCCCCGGCTCAGGAGGTAGGGGAATAAGGAGGGTACAGTTTTCCCAAATGTCATGTAGAAATCTGCTCAATTTTATGATCCTGGATCACCCCAAAGAACAATTGACATAAAAAGGCACCATCTTTTACAAGCCTGTGCACAGCATTTGTATGCATAGGTAAGTGCAGACATGCATGCATATGGAACAGCAATTTTCCAGTTGGTTTTGTAAGCTCCTGACTTAGCATAATTTTACTGATCAGTTCCTGTGGGTTTTGCAAAAAAAAGATTTTTTTTTAAATTGGCCTTAAAAGGTTTAAAAATATTTCCATAAAAATTAATTCCACATCATCTTATCTTACTATTGTCATTTAGAGGAGGTCTGTTAAGAGTCTTTGTTATTTGTTCTCCACCCAGAGCATTTTCCAAGTTCCTGTGAAGTCAAGGGACAGACTTGGTGACTTGTCTCTTTGGTTCAGAGACATACTTTCCACTAGAGGCAATGATTGCCAGTACTGTGACAGATAGTCTGAGAGGCAATTGGGTTTTCCTGCACTGATGAAAATCCACTCAGTTAGGAGGTCATGGATGCTTCTGTAAGCTTTTTTAAAAAATGTAAGTGCTGAACATGATGGCACATTCAGTGGATGTGTCGTAGGGGTATAAATAAGAAAGCCCTAAACTGATCATGCATGTGCAAGGAGTGTGGTTATTCCTGAAGATAAAGACCAGGATGACTCAGACAGTGAGTGTGACTGGTATGTACAGAAAGTAATAAGCAGTTGCTAGGAGGCATAATTCTACAGTAGCTTCCACTTTGCAGAAATAAACCAAAGGGGAAGAATATGGAAATATACCTCAGTTAGTGGTAGTAACAGTGATGGTAGTTGTCCCACAAAAATAAACAGGCTGGAGCCTGGGGCACTTTGTGTTGGAGCTGCAGGACAGACACTGCTGAGGGGTCTTCTGATGTGTTTCATGCTTCAGGGCTTGCAAGTGTCCAAACAAGAAAGAGTGGATGATGTTGTGTGCTGTCACTTGCCCCCGCTCCCTGTTCGTGTACCGTGACTGTGGCACTGCTGAGGTCTCACTGCTCTTTCAGGGCAACAAGAACAGCAATGCTTTTGCCAAAAGCAGCAGTGGGCAGCAGGAGGAACAGCCACAGCCATCTCCAGGCCCCAAGAGATTCAGAGCAGATGCTGCCAGCATCCGTACCCCAGGAAGAAGGTAAAATCTTTGGTAACTCTGGGTTAGTTTGGTTTCCAGTAATTCTCTCTGAAGCTCATGGGGTTCTGCTCTCTGTGTGTGCCAGCAGGGCATGGCTACAGCAATGTGCTTGTACAGCATGAGGAAAATACCCCTGGGTATGTTAGGAAAGGACCTGGAAAGAAAACAACTTCATGCTCATAGTTAATAATGCAGATAATATGCAAATAATATGTCATTTTATTTCAGGAAGCACATAAAATGTCACCTTTGTATTTTTATTAAGCTTTTTTGTTTTGGGAAACACTTTTGAAGGATGAAATAGCATTTTTTGTCATAAAGGCAGAAAATAGAGATTCCAGCTGTAAGGGATAGGCAGAGAGAGGGAATCTGTCCCAAGGAGGGGCTGCAGGAGCAGACTCTGTGTCCCAGGAACTGTGAGGAAGGCAGTCTGCCAGGTGCTGGGCACTGTCTCAGTGCCTGTCTCATCGAGATCATTGTGTTCTCTGGGCTCAAAAGGAAGCTCTTTGCAATCCTGTCTTTCTCTGCTCTGACCAGAGGTCCTTTCTGACCTGATTTTTTTCTATTATTTTCCTCCATGGTTTTTTGCTTTTAATGAGCAAAGTTCAGAACACACAAGCTGTTGTCTCATTTGAGCAGAGAGACAAGTTCCTCTGAAATTTCCTGCTGGCAGAAAAACCCGTTGGGCTGAACTTGGTAACACACAGCCTCATTTGCTTCTTATGCTGCTTTTTAAGACCACCTTGGGTTATGTATTTGGGTTAGGAGAGACCTGGCATCATCTTCACCTCTGTCTTTTTCTCTCTCCTTCACCAGCAGGCCTTTCCTGCTAAACAGGGGACCAGCGTTCCAGCAGAAGCGGGTACAGCAGTGGTTCTCCAAAGCCCGCTTTCAGAGAGGGGTCAGTATTGGCACATTGCTTCTCCAGTCTGCTGCTAGTGACAGACCTTCCATTTTAGCAGCCTTTGCCCAGTTGTAGCTTTGTTTCCAGCTGGGGGAGGGAGGTGGATGACTTGAACACTGCATGTATTGCTAGGAAGGCACTTGCAGGCAATTTTTAATGCAGCTTGGTATTCTGGTAGCTGGAAAGTGAATCCTGGGAGGGTGATAAAAATAAACCTTGCAGTTTATAGAGCAGCACAAGCAGGGCAAAGTAAAGCCACCCCATACATATCACTGTGCCAGCGGGAAACCCCAAATTAGCGAATTTCGTGACAACTTGCAAGGAAGGAGCTGTTGTGATACACCACATGAAATCCTGGAAGAGGAATCATTGTTTCTGAGAGCTAATTCTTCAAGTAATTTTTTTCGATATATTTCACAGCAGATGGATGCTCAAGGAGAAGGGAAACCGCCAAGGATGAGAAGGTAATTGGTGAACAAAGGCACAGTGCAAACACGACGTGCTCTTTCAGGCTTGAAGCTGGATAAATCTTCCTGTCTCGGCAGGTGGCAAGTGAAACCCAGCCCGGGAGCAATTCTGACGGTTTCTGTGGTTAATCCCCAGGCGGGCCAGACCAGCGCGTAAGTAAATGAGGTGATTTGTTAGGGTGGGAGCCCTACAAAAGCCATTGCAAATCCCTTTAGCATTATTGCAGCTTCACTTCTATAATGAGCATGCAGTGAATGGTTCAGACCCAAAATGGTTAGCAAACGATGTCTGGTTCCTTTCCCATATCTGAAGGAGATAAAAATCTCCTGTATTTACCTGTAATTACATGGTAATCTAATTACCGTGCCCTCGTTTGTTATGCAGAGTAAGGAGAAAGGGAAGCACCATTGTGGGAGGTGGCAAGCTGGTTGTGCTGGTTGAGAAAACGCCGTGTACCCAAAGGGACACCTCGTGCTCGCTGTGTAAGAGCAGCTCAGAGGCTGGAACCGGGCAGCTCCACCCCTGGGCTGAGCTAGTGCAGCTGCAGGACCTGGCACCCAGCTGGGGGCAGAGTGAAGGGTGGGTGAGGGCACTGCACATATCCTGGGTGCAGAGAGCACCCCACGATAGCCTGGGTGTGACAGTCCCCCGGGCTGAACTCTGCCTGCACCGCAGCTCTCCCTTCGGCTCTGCCAGGGCTCAGACACACCATGGGATGTATGGAGTCCGTGGGTGTCTCCTTTACTCCGTGCTGGTTTGCAGAGGATGGGAAGTGAGCTGCCTTGGCATCCTGAGTGACTGCAGATCTGTGCTTTCCCCAGGCCTGGATCCAAGCGCCCATTCCTGCGAAGCCAGAGGCCCCCAGCACGGATGGCCAAGCCCCAGCCCAAGGGGGTCCTGCTGAGATTCAACTTCCGTGCCATGGCCAACCAGGTAGAGGATTGTCAACGGCACAGGAGGCACCTGGCTCCCTGCAGCAGCCCTGCCACTGAGCTGTTAACATCGTGCTCAGGTTTCTGGGACTGCCAGTTGGGTTTGTCTAACACAGCCTGGGAGGAGAGTCCTGTAGCTGTGTTGGCCAGGTGGCTTACAAAACTGAAGGCACTTGAGAAGACTGTTCAGCAGCTACAGACTCAGCCCATATTTTCCCACTCTGATGTCCTGTCTCGGCCTGTCCATGTGCTTGCTCAGAGCAGGGAGATCCTGCTGATGAGTAGTCCTGGCCAGAGGGGACTGTTTCATTGTCAGTGCTTCCCGTTCCTCAGAGACACAAGGCACTTCTGGGCTTTGCTCGCTCTTTGCTTTGGTGACCTTCTTGGTGCCTCATTTTACACTGAAGTATGGTCCAAGAGCCCTGGGGCAGCTGAGAAATCCTGTTCTGCCTTCTTCATTGCCGGCATTTCTTGTCTGGAGAGTTTGGTTTTACATGATGCCTTGTGCTCAAATGCCATCTGCTTGCTCCTGTTCTTGCCGAGGACGCCCTGTGTCTTGGGGCTGGGAGCTGCTTGGAGGTTTTCCAGCTGCACACAGTCTGTCGAGCTCCTTGTCTCTGTGTGCTGAGTGGTTTAATTGACTAACCAGCTGTGAAACACCAGCCTGACTGATGGGCTCTAATCAATACCCCGCTACAAGTTTGGCTGTGCTTTGCCACGAGACGTGGGACTGACTCGCTCTCGCTTTCCCCTGCAGACCAGCCTGACGCTGGATGAGAGGTTCTCTGGTCTGAGGAATAAGAGGCGCTTTACAGCGGCCAGGAGCGCCGGACGGACGGTCACCATGCCCTAGGACGGCGTGCTCGTCACAGGGACTGCCTGTCACAGTGCAGGCTCATGACAAGGGCTCAATAAAAGTCGCTAGATTCCCTTTGAGATAGCTGATTTGGCAATGTGCCGTCTCCTTCCTTACACACAGAGTGAATGAATGATGGAGGGCAGGGATGAGGCAGGATGAGAGTTTGGGCCAGAGCACAGGGCAGGTAGGACGTGAGCAGGGTGGTGGAGGGGGATGAGCAGAGATGGATTTGCTGGGAGAGCTCTCCTGAGAAGCTGTAGGGCTGGCACCAGCCCTGTTGCCCTGTGCTGACCAGGGTGAGGTGGTACCAGCAAGTGGGAGGGGGTACCAGCTCCAAGCCATACCCATGGAGCCTTCCCTGCATTGTCCCGTGGATGGCACAGGGTTGAGGATGCTGTGCCTGCTTGCATGGGAGACAGGGCAGTGGAACATGTGTAGAGCTGAGGGATGTGTCCCAGCAGTGGCACCAGTGGGGATGCTCCAGCTGCCCACAATCCCAGCATCCACCCAACTGCCCAATTTGTTGTGCTGGCAGGCATCCCTGCCCAGAGGTTTGCAGTGTAAGACCCCTCCACCCTGAAAATGTCTCGCTTTGCCCTGACAGTCAGGTTGAGCAGCTTGCATTTCTCTGTGGATTGCTGTGCTGTTCTGACTGCTGCTGCTGGCCCAGTTGTGGGCCCGGGGTTGGATGTGCCATGCCGTGCTGCTAGAGAGACTGTCCTCAGCACGGAGCACAGACAGGCTGCCCCAGCCCAAATCAGGTTTCCAGTGCTGCAGTTGTTCTGCATTAGGGTTTTTGTAGTTGCAGCTCCACCCATGCTGAAAGCACCGGCATAATCAAACTAGCAGCAGCACTCTGATAATCACTGAGATGTTAATGAGCTGGGTTTAGACATTTGTTAATGAAGCCCTGCATCAACCCTGAGTTACTGCTCCATTCTCCACCCACTGCTGGGACCCAGCACTGAATGCGCTGGACACAGCCTGTTACTGGGCTCTAGCTATACTTATAAAAGGAAATATTTGATAGACTGCTTTACATTTTACACCGAGCATCTTTAACAAGAGACTGGACTTGGCATTGGTTTTACAGGAATGTGTGAAATGCTGTTAGTTGATGAAGCAGTGATGTAAGAGTCCAGTGCACTGAATAAAATCTAACTTGTCAAATGTCACCTCTGGTTACTTCCCTTCCTTCAACAGGTGTTTGGTGCACGTTCAGCTGCTCAGTGTGACAGTGCAGGGCACAGTATGTGCAGCTGCATGGGCTGGCACTTCGGGGGAAGCTGTGGTCCCCATTGGTGCCCATCTGCAGGCACTTTGCTGCTTGCAAAGCTGGGTTCAAAGCAGTGTGAGGTTTCCAATAGGTATTTTGTAAAATCTTTGCTGTGATCTCTTTTGCCTTAAATGTTATTGTCAAAATTATCAGAGCAGTCCTGGCGCCGAGTATGTTCAAAATTAAACAAATGCAATCCAACTCCCAGGTTAATGAACTCTGGAGGAGACATCACCCCTCCCTGCAAATAATCTGTATGTCATGGAAGTTGAACAAGAAACACTCACAAATGGCAGTATCCCTGATTTCAGTTGCCTCCTGACTATAAATATGGACAGAAGATGGCAGACTCGCTAGGACAACCTGAGCACTTCAACCAGGTTGCAAAGGGATGGAGCCATTCAGTCCTGAAGGAACAGCTGAGTGTGTGCCATGCTCTTGCTGTTCAGAGTGCACCCATTCTATTGTCCAAATAAATGTTTTTCAGCAAACTGTGCTTTGTAATTTTTAACCACTCCTTAAATTAAAATTGAGGGCTTAACTGACAAAAACGACACCTTTTTTCCAACTTGATTCCCTTGCAGTGCTGGGTGACTTTGTATGCAGCAGGAGACAAAACAGGCTTTATTTACACTGAATTTCTAAGTACACAAAATGCATGACCATCATGCTAAAAACGTACTGGGAGAGGGCACAGTGTCAGTTCACCCCAACAGGCATAAAAGAGCCCTTTCTGCCACAGTACTAAACTCACAGAACAATTATCTCTAACAGCATTATCCCGGCTTAAAAGCAGATTCCGTTTA
>VZRZ01005279.1:0-31704 GCA_013398175.1 Climacteris rufus
AGCGCGTCCCGCGCGGGGAAGGCTCGGGGGGCGGCTCGCTGCGCGATCTCCCCGCCGCCCGGCTCTGCCCCACCGGCCCCGCCGCCCGGCCCTTCCCCGGGAGCCGTCTGGCCGCGGTCACGTCCGCGCCGGCACTTGCGGGCTGGCTCCCGGAGAGATGCGCTCGCCAAGGGCACGGCGGGGATGCGGGCCGGGCATCCCCGCCGCGGGAGAGCCGGGAAAGGCAGCGCGGTTCCCCGCGGGAGGCAGCGCTTGCGGGGATGCTCGCGGGGAACAGCTCTGCGCTCGGGAGATGGGCAGGGGGAGGTCACGCCGGGGAGGACATGGCTGTTTGCGAGGCACCGTGTCCTTCTCCCCGAGGAGGGCTGCTCTGCGTGTCTAAGCCATCCTCCACTGAGCTTGGAAAAGAAGGGGAGCGGAGTTGCTCATCGCAGGAAAACACAGGAGCTGCTATTTCTGAAAGTATCCCTGCTCAGGCTGGATTCACTGGCAAGTTTGGCTGCCAGGACCATGAAGGCTCCCCCTCGCCCCCTCCTTTCCATCGCTTTTTGGGGGGGTGATGATGAATTACACTTGGACTTTGGGCTGTGGAATGCTTCAGCCTTAAAGGTTCTACTTTATTTTTTAAGCATCCACATGCTGGACCACACTACGCTGCCCTACTTGATCCTCCTTGCTGACACTGCCTGTCCCATCACGTGCCCAAAACGCTGATGGAGGGGGGGGACCAACCCCCGGAGGGACAAGGCACACTCGAGGAGAGGCTTTGAGCCTTCGGTGACATCTGCTTTTGCCTCCTTGGCTACTGCTTTCCCCCCGGGTGCCCTGTAATTCCCCCCTTTTTTCTACTTGTGGGATGAGAAGGCGCTGGTCACGAGGCAGGGCCGGCCCTGGAGCTGCTGGAGGGGCACATGCAGGGCTGGTGCTGCTCCCAAAGCCCTTCTGTTCCCTTGTTTAGGGAAAAGCTGTTCCTCCTCCCCTCGAAAATCTGCTTCGCCTCCTCTACCTCCTCAACGTTTGGCTGTTTTTAGCATAACACAGCTACCCCATTTTAGAAAAAAAAACCACGACACTTGTCTCTCATCCACGGAAAGACATTTGTAGCACTTTCCCTTCTGTCTCCCCGTGGCTTCCATCCAGCCCACCTGCCAGGTAAGGAGCTGCTTTGGCAGGAATGCCTCTGTCACCTGGACATGGAGCTGCAGATCCAGGAGGGTGCACTCACCCTCTCCCTAGCCGGGACAGGACTAATGGGAAGCAGTGGGAGTTCAACAGTTTGCCACTGTTTGGGCTTTTCTCTTTGCTTTAAGCTTCCAGAGGGGATTTGCCTGGGGAATGGAGCTGCTCTTGCTGGCAGCTTAGCACACAGAACCTGCTCCTTGCGCTGCTTTGGGGCAGGACACGCCAATTTTAAAGCCCGGGTGTGTCACCAGGAAGAGTTGTTTGGCACTAAACGACAGCTGTGAGTTCTCCCAAGTGCTACAGGGCTTTAAATCAGGGCTCTGCTTCAACAAAAGGGGCAAGAGGGAGCCCATGTGTCCTAGGCTGTGTTACAGGTCTGACCACACAAGTTACTAATGCCAGGGAAGCCGGAAAGCTGCGCAGCACCGTGCTCGGGGGTCTCGTGCCTGGTCACAAGCACCTACCAATCCCCATGTCTCTCCCTCCCCCAGCTCTCTGGCACTCCAATACCAGCAGAAAATCGTGCAGTCAAAGCACTCCTCTCTCAGGGACATCAGCATAAGGGGCAGTGCTTGGACCGAGCATCCTTGTGCCGTGTCACTGCAGTCCCTTATCTGGGACACATCCTGCTCCTGTGCCTTTGGCAGCTCACTTGGCCATATGCTCAGCACTGGCTCGTGCCCCAAAACTCCCTGCCCTTCCCTGGCTCCTGACTGTAGTCCTGAAACAGGCTCGTGGGTCAGCTTAGAGCCCAGGGCAAGCACGGGTTTGTGGCTGATGTGGGTGATGTCATCGGGGGAGCAGAGGGAGGGATGCGACGCACTGTCTGGAACCAAGGAGAAGAATAAAGTCCAAACCCTTCGTAGCTCCTCAGGAGCCAAACACAGCTTACTCAGCACTGTCAGGAACAAGCTCGGAGCCCTCTTGCCTTGGACACCAAAAGACAAGCACAGGATGTTACTTGGATTCCTTATCTGGACCCTCACTGCTGAGCCCATCCTTGCCGGGCAGGCTGCAGCAAAACTTTTGGGGAACATCCCCAAATAACAGGAGCAGTAGCCTAAACCCCTTTGTGGATTTTCCTTGGTTTTTTCTGACTCTGAAGCAGCAGCAGTCAAGAGACCAAATGCATGACTCTGGAGACCGTCAGCTTCGAGACAGAGCAGGTTTTGTTCCCTTGCACAGCCCTCACCTCCATGGGATTGTTGGTGAGTTTACAATGGACAGACTGTTTGAAGCAGGCACTGACACAAGACAGGATTTTTCTAGGATGCCACTGAGAGCAGAGAAGCATCCCCAGGACAAGACAATTTCTGCCTTCACCCCTCAGGGCCAGCAGTGCTCCCTGAACCCCTTCCAGGACCGTGGCACCACCCCCTGCCCTCCTCTGCCTGGCACGAGGGGCTGGTCTGCCACCCACCCTGCTGTCCCCTAACAGCCTTTGTGCTCCTGCCTGCACATCCCTGCTCAGACCTGGAGACAGGGCCTGGCTCCAGGATTTTACATTTCCCTGGAAGCTCCCCACCATCCCACATAAATCCCATCTCCTGGGTGAAAACCAGCCCGGCCTGCAAGGGCTTCAACAAACAAGGAAAAGGAAAGTAGCCACTGTGGCTGCCTGCGTGTGTGTGCTGGGTTGAAGGGTGACCATGGGGACACTTGTGTTATGTCCTGGCTATGGCAGACAGAGAGGAGAAATTCTGGGACAGGAGCCCAGCCTGGAACTGCTGGTTATAAAGGGGAGAGGGGAGTTATGAGAGCATTTACACTAACAGAGATCTAATCTTCACCTATCCCTTCCCCTTTGGAAAGGGTTTCTCTGAAGCCACCCCCAAAACTGCAGCTCACAAGAATTGTTTGCCTTAAACCACGCTGGGACAAAAGATGTTTTATCTAAGAGCTGGTGGCTCCTGTGGCAGGCAGTTTCCCCTCTGTGCTGCCACTGCAAGGCCTTGAGCTTCTCTTGTGCTCATAATCTGCACGTGGCCCTCACCTCTGTGCCTCCCCATCCCCTGAACCAGTGTCAGGTCCTGCCCTAACACCAGCTCTTCTCTCCCCTTCTGGGGGGACCTACTTTGTTGCTCCCAAGCTTCCTGTTTCCTGGTGAGAACCCACCCTGTCTTTGAGGAAAAGCACCGAGTTTTCATCATTTCCAGGCCATTTACTACGAACTGACCTCTTATCAGCCCACCACTTGACCTTGACACTGCCCTGCACTGATGAAGACCTCAGATAACCCCCTCTCAATGTGCAAAGAGGCAGAGAGCCTTCCTCCTTTCGGGGAAGGCAGAGGGTGCAGTGCAGGGTGGATGCCAGGCAGCCCTGGGAACGCAGACATCAGTCACGCCGCGTCGGAATTGAACCGTGCTTAATTTTGACCTACTTTGCCAGCCTGGCAGAGCCCTCCCCAGATTAGACTTTAACCTTCTGGAGGTGCCCCGGGTGGTGACAACACATCCCAGCCACGTCCTTTTCCTCCTTCTTTGTGTTGGCAGATACCCCTCCCCATTGCTGTGTCTTTCTTGACCACCCTGAGAAGGTTTCCTCGCTCCTGGCATTTGCTTTTTGCCAGAGCTTGCCAGGGCACACGGATCCCTGGAAGCCACGCAGTTCCTGCTCCTGGCACCGTGGTGTCTGGGAGAGGTATTTGTGTTTTTATTCATTGTTTTTCCCCTCCAGCAGCTTCCTCACAGATCCTGCAAGCACTGTGGTGTCCCAGGGGCATCGCTGAAGCTTTCCAGAGCTGGAATGACGAGCTCATGGCACACTCTGGACCTCTTCTGCAGCCTTCCTCCTTGCTCATGGGGGAATGAATTTCATCAGCACTTCCCAAATTTGCTGGGGCAGCCTCCATTCCATCCATCAGTTTAGAAGGAGAGCCCATCTCTGGGACCTTGTTACCAAAGGATCAGGTTGTTTCTGGGGTTGTTTCTGCATTGCTGCCTTGACCCCGATCTTCCCCCTCCCTTTTCCATTCTCCTGGAAACAACAGCAAAGGGGGAGCTCCCTTGGTGGTAGCAGAGAGGAGACAGCCCTGCAGGCAGATGATTTCAGCATTAAACCAAATTAACACGGGCCTGGCACTCTGCGAAATGAGTCACCCGTGTTTCATATCAATGATTTCAGACCCTGGCATTTTCAGTCCAAGCCACAAGCAGCGCTACAGCAGGCACAGGCTGTATTTTAAAATACCATGGCAGGGCTGGAAACAGATGCTCGGGAGCAGAGCAGAAGGTGCAGTAATGAAGCTTTAGTGGGAACGCGGCGTGCCGGGAATGCGGGAGCCACCCATGGCACTCCACTCCTCTGCTGGAGGCTGTTGCGTAAGCCTGGCCGGGGGGAGGCACAGGGAAGGGGACAGCAAGGTCTGGCACTTGTCCTCTGCAGCTTCCAGCGAGCTGGAACGATGAGGAGCACGGTGGGAGCACCTTTGCTTTTTCCGCTCTGCACCTTTGCTTTTGACCCCTTCTTCAGCCCCATCCTCGTTCCCCCAGCTCCTGGGCACAGAATGTTTAGCCCATTCCCCTTCTCCAAGCACATCCTGGCAGCCTGAAAGCCATGAGCCAAGCTAAAGGCAAAATTTGGATGGTTTCAGCAACTGCTCACAGCCTCAGAAGACCTTGTTCTCTCACTTATCAAACCGTAGTAATAACTTATTAACTATTTAGGAACTGCATTTGTCTGTAGGTTTGCCATTTTCAGGATGGGAAAACACATAAGTGATCCCTGGGAATCTTTGTTCTGCAGACACTTTTACAGCACTGAGCCTCAGCCCCTGAGCTGTCACCTCCTGGTGAAATCAGGAGCACCCGGGGTGAGCTGCAGCCCCAGCCCTAGAGCTGGAGCATTAGTCCTCAGCAAAGCAAACCCAGAGACATGCACAGTGAGCTCCCAAGCCCACCTGACACCAAGAACAGCCCCCAGTGCTGTCCTGTCCCTTGTCACTGCTGTTACAAGTCAGCCAGCACACAGTATTTCTGCTGGCAGCTCACCACAGCTAATGGTGGGATTTCTGCACCACGCTTCCCACGCAGAGCAGTGGCTCCAAGGCTGGGATTTGCAGTCCTCTGGTGATGGAAGGGCTTGAGAGCAGCTCCAGAGAGCTGTCCTGCCAGTCACTCATCCCCTGGCCAGCCTGCACTATGCTGGAGCCTGAGCCTCTCCCGTTTGTCACATGCGAGGGGTGAGCCTCCTCCACAACCAAAATCCTTCCCCACACTCTCAATCTGGGCACAGGCAACTGAGAGGGGTGTGACAGGAAGGGAAGCTGGTGTTCAGGCATTTCAGGTGCCAAAGAATGTGGATCAGGGCTCTTCTCCCAGCCCTGGGCACTGGAGGAGCTCAGCACTGCGCTCTACACACCCACTGACAGTCGTGCCCTCTCTAGGCTCAGCAAGGCAATACTCCCTCCCATCTCAGCATCCACACATTCCCTCTGCCAGCCCAGGCTGCATCCCTGTCCCTGAAGCTCATACCTGCTCTCAGATGGCAGCTCCAGGGGCTGTCTTCTTCTCATCCCATTCCTGCAGGGCATTCATTTGTTGGAAGATGCTGTTAGCGAAGAAATAAACACATAGTGTCAGCAAAGCCAGCAGCATTAACTACATTAACTACAGCTACAAGCAGCCTCTGCTATGTGTTGGCTTCAGTTTTCCCCTCCCGGACCTCGTTTGGCACCTTACATATTAGGAGGACAAATTAGAATTTCATGCATATTTCATATATATTTAATCGCTTGGCAAAGGCCAAAACACTTCCCCATTAAGTGGAATTTATGCTAAATGCTGTTTCCATGAGGCACCAGTCACTGCCTGTTCAGAGGTTACACCAGGTCCCCAGGAAGGTGTCCCCTGGTAGGAGAGGTGAGGACGCTGACAGTGCCAAAGCAGCAGGGCAGGGCTCCTCCAGCAGCCTTATTCCACAGCTGTCCCACAAAAACCACGCTGCTGAATGGGCCAGCAGCTGCTTCTCACCCAGGGCACAGTGCAGCGCTGCTGCCTGAGCTGCTTGGGGTCCTCCTGTTGTTCCTCAGAGCCCCACAGAGCTCTGAAGGGCCAGGGCAGGGCTGCAAAGCAGCAAACACAGATGTGTGAGGCTCCTAAACCTGAGCCACTGCTGCAGCAGCCCTTCCTGAGAGACTTTACAGCATCCTTGTGCTGCCTGCTCCTTCTTTACACCCTCTCTAGGAGCCTCCCTAGCATTCTTCAGCTACTCCAAACCTCCCTGCTGAGCACTCAGCGCTGCTGTTCCTCCCTCCTACTGGGGAACCAAACCTTGCATGAGCCCAGTTTGCCTTTATAGAACTCTGCCTGAGTTCCCATGGCTCCTTAAGGAGTTACAAAGCTCAGCTGACTCCCCTGAACCCAAACACGCTGCCCCTGGTTTTTGGGTTTCACTGCGCTTTCCAAGTCTCCCTCCTACAAAAAGGGGTCTTGCTGTCTCCTTTATCTTACATGAAAAACAGCTGTGGAGGTGCAGATAGGAGTCTCCTTTGGTTTTCCTGCTTTTGAAACTCCTAGTGTCGGATTTCTTGCAGGAAAAATATGAAAAGTACTATTAAAATTGACACAGAGGTAGTAACAACCCCCTCTGGGCTGAGGGGAGCTAAAGGGCCAAGTTTTGTGTTCCTAACAGTGCCCAACTGCAGCCCAAGCACTGCTGGGCACCCAAAAAAGCTGCACCCAAAATAACTGATGGAGATGTGGGAGCTGTATCGGGGTTATTCTGCTTTCAGAGGAGGGGAGGGGGACTGGGAGCACAGAGCTGCTCTGGATTCCACACCCGAGGCCGTCTGTCGGCTGTCTCAGTGGGCAGCAGCGATTCCTCCTTCTCCGCCCTGTTTCCCTGCATCCTCAAACAGCAGCGCTGCTTTATTTTAGTTATTTATTTATTTTCTTTTTCTTTTTTTCTGGAGGGCACGCAGGGCTAGCGCTGCCTTGCTCTACAGCTGGTGCTGCTGCCTGACCTCAATCTGTGCCCAGGAGCTCTGGGGTTGCTTGGTGGGGGAGTCCCTGCCTGGGCAGCCGGGGGTCACCAACCCTGGGGTCACCAGCACGGGGGCCACCAGCCCTGGGGCCACCAACCCTGGGGTGACCAACCCTGGGGTCACCAGCACTGGGTGCTGGTCACTGGTGGGTTTCCATCTTATCCCTTCTCCCCCTGTGTGAGCCTATTGCATAAGAGGGATTTGAGGGCTTCTGCCTGGCTCACCCCCCTCTCTCTCTTGCAGAACAAAGTCCTTGTTTTTCCAAGTGTTTCACTTGCTGGAGGTTGAACCAGCCCCTTCTTCCAGGCAGTGCTGTTTGCTGATCCTGGGGTCAGCGAGAGCTGCAGGGTATCAAGTCTAAGAAGGGCTTATCCCTGTATTTTTACAGCTTCCCAAGGCTCAGGGGTTAGCAGCCCTGGGCTGAGCTGTGGCGTGCGAGGGCTCAGGCACGCACGTCCTCTGCTGCAGGGAGCGGGGCACTCATCCATGGCCGGGCTGGACACTGCTGAGCTGCTTCCCCCGGCTTTTCCAGCAGGGCTGGCTGTCCCTGCTCCGTGGGACAGTCACTGAGGGTCTGCCCTGCACCTTCAGCTCCCACCCTGGGGATGCTGTGAGGGCTTCCCCACAGAAACCAGCAGTTTGCTGACAGATACAGCACACATGGGAGTAATGGGAATGTGCACAGCTCTGTGTGTGTGCTGGAAACCAGCACGGCCTTTGGAATCATGGAATATCCTCAGCTGGAACAGACCCATCCCCTGGCCCTGCACAGACACCCCAACAATCCCACCCTGTGCATCATTGTCAATATGTTCCTGGAGCTCTGGCAGCCTTGGGGCTGTGCCCATTCCCTGGGCAGTGCCCCAGCACCCTCTTTTCCTGTCTAAACCCCCCCAAAACAGCTTCATGGCAGTCCCTCGAGTCCTGTCACTGATATCCAGATAGAAGAGATCAGTGCCTGGCCCTCCACTTCCTCTCAGGCAGAAAGCTGCCTCTGTTTCCCTGTAGCCTCATCAGCCTGGATTTGAAAACACTTCTCAGTCCTTGGTTTGAGTTTGCAGTCTCATCATCCCCCAAATCCTGTTTCTCTGAGGAAGAATAAAGGGAAAACTAATGTGCCCTTTTAGGCACATTCTGCCAGCTTGTTCAGGAGGGATGCTGTTGGAATGAATTTTCCCAAAATTCTGTGTATTTCCGAGAAGGGAAGGCACGAGTGGGTGTTTGTTCTCCTACTGTCCTTGTGTGTGAGGCTCAGGCTGTTCTTTCCCTTGGCACTGCAGGTCAGCCTCAACGATTCCCACAATCAGATGGTCGTTCACTGGGCGGGAGAGAAGAGCAATGTGATTGTGGCCTTGGCCAGAGACAGCCTGTCCTTGCTGGGTCCCAAAAACAGCGATGTAAGTAACACTCCCTGGCCCTGCCCAGGTTCACCCTCTTGGCTTCTGGGCCAGCCAAAGCGATGGGTGATGGCTGAGCTACAGCCTGCCTTGCTCTCATGTGCTGGGAAACAAAAGAAAGGCCCATGAGTTTGAATTGAGAGGCACAAAAATATTTAATTTCCTCTGTGTTGCTCCACGGGTTCAAGGCATGGTTGGGAAACCTCAAAGCTTTCCCCGCCTTGCAGTTTTCTGAGTTTTTACCAAATCCGTCAGAATGGAGCCCAGAACTTTGTGGTCATCACTCTGGGGCTTCTCCTTTGCAGGTTTATGTGTCTTATGACTATGGGAAGAGTTTTAAGAAGATTTCAGAGAGGTTCAGCTTCGATGGGGGGAACAGCAGCGAGGTGGCCATCGCCCAGTTCTACCACAGCCCGGCTGACAACAAGAGGGTGAGGGGCAGGTGGCAGCTCCTGCTTCATCCCTGCTGACACAGGGAGCCTGGACACCCCATGGGCTGTCCCCGGGGTCCCTGGGGCTGAGGTGGGATGTACCAGGCACTTCTTGTCCGGTGTGGTGATGCTCAGAGCGTGGCGGGAGAGGGGGTGGCTGGGACAGCCAAATTCTTCTCCTCCAAGGTTTGCCCTCCCAAAGGCTCCCCTGGGATGTGCACCTTCATTGCTGCCAGCCTGAGGTCTGCTCTGACCTCCTCTTCTCCTTTCTCTGCCCCTCCACTCCCAGTACATCTTTGTGGATGCCTTTGCCCCGTACCTCTGGATCACCACCGACTTCTGCAACACCATCCAAGGCTTCTCCATTCCCTTCAGAGCAGCAGACCTCCTCCTGCACAGCAGGAACCCCAACCTCCTCCTGGGCTTTGACAGGTCTCATCCTAAAAAACAGGTGAGCACTTCTGCTCAGGTGGGAAACCAGCACCCCACCTCTGCCCTGCTGTGGTATTCCTGTGGCCTGTTATGTCCCTCAGACCCAAGAGCCATCCTGCCTCGTGCCAGGGTCGTGTGGGTTCATGCTGTGGCCATTCAGGGTGTCTGATCTCACATGTAGAGCTGTCCCAGATTGGCCAGGCCACCCCTTTCCCTACAGTCTATCCAGTTCCCACCTCTGGAGCAGTGGGGATGTAATACCTGCAGGATGGCTGTCTTATTTCCCTTCCTTTTTCCTCCATCCATGCTGCTCCCAGCCATATCAATCTCCCCAATTATTGTGGTCATAACTCACCACAGAGCATTGGCAGGCGAGGCAGGATGACCTCTGCAGTATTTCATGTGGGCCTGTGGTTTGGCCTTGGGTCTTGAATAACAAATTGCTGCTTGAATACAAACACTTCTTTCCCCCCCTGGAGCTGTTGGGTAAAGACTGTAAATAGCTACAGCAACTTTGGATAGACACAGGCAGTGGGAGTAAAACCTGGAGATAAAACAGTGGGAAATCCTTCTGGTAGAGGTTAAAGGACATTTTTTTCCTGTTTGATTTATTCTGTTAGAAAGATTGCTGCTGCTCCAGGAGCTGCCACGTAAAAATAAGTCATGAGAGTAGTCATGGATGGACACATGGGGTTTCCTGAAGGATTGAGCCTGTTCATGTCCCAGTCCCACTGGCATCTCTCACCTTTGTCATTACAGCTCTGGAAATCAGATGATTTTGGCCAGACCTGGATCATGATTCAGGAACATGTAAAGTCCTTTACTTGGTATGTGCTGCACCCAGCTCCTGTCTTGTCTCATTCCTCACTTCTTGCATTGTTTGCTGCCCTGTGGAAACCAAGAATCTGGGTCCCAGGGCATGCTCCAGTTCTCACCCCAGCAGGGGTGACAAGGGACATCAACCAACACAGCCATCCATGGGTGGATTCCCACATTCCCACTATCCCTTCTCATTGCTCCTGCTGCCTTCTCAACCCCCCTCACCTCCTGTGCTGTCCGCAGGGGGGTTGAGCCCTACGACAAGCCCAGCACGGTGTACATCGAGCGGCACGAGCCCTCGGGGGCCTCGACCGTCATCCGCAGCACTGACTTCTTCCAGAGCCGGGAAAACAAGGAAATCATCCTGGAAGAGGTTGAAGACTTCCAGCTCAGGGACAAATACATGTTTGCAACCAAGTCTGTGGTAAGTGACAGGCGAGGAATGCGCTGCCCAGGGCGAGGGTTGATGATGTGGCGCAGGACCGGGGCGGGCAAGAGCATCTGGCAGGGATGATGCCACGCCCTGCTGCACCTCACAGCCTCCAGACCTCACATGTAGCTTGTCACAGAGGTGTCACCCAGCCTGCCTGCAGCTGCCACCCCCCTTGGGCTCGCTGCCATGGAAAGAGCGGTGCCTGCCCGCGCTGCACAGGGAGCGGCGGTGTTTCCATAGCCCTGCCTCGGGCAGAAGTAGGTCAGCCTGCAAAGGGCTGGGACCTGGGAAAAACCACAGGATGCCTGGGAAGGATGTCGGGGTGGGGGTGGCAGGGGAAGGGGGGATGTGGCTCGGCAGCTCGGTGGTTAGAGGAGGCCGCTTGTCAGAGCAGATTACCATCACACATGGACGAGGTCCAAGTAGCCTAATGTGCTCCAGCCTGGAAAGCAAGCTGGATTTTCAGTTTGCTTTCCTAAGAACAGAGGATGTGGGAGAGTGAAAGCAGTCTTTTGGTCCCTCTGCAGCCAGAGCCTCCCTATACTTTATACAGTTCTTGGCCAAATTCAGACAAACCTGACAGAAAGCGAGGAAGTGTCTGTGCTTTCTCTGAGGGCAAGGCCTTTCTAGAGGATCAAAAACAGCACCAGAGGGATAAAGTCCTGATCCTTCTAGAATTTAAGGAGCAGCTTTCTTTTCAGAAGATGCTTTTGTCCCCTGCAGCTGCCACCAAGGGTTTTAAGAAGGAACCTTTATTTAGGGGTGACTGCTGGGAGAACCATGGAAGGTTTCCTAGGCAGTAAGTGGTGAGTGTGTCACCTCCAGCCAGCTGAGCGGGCACAGTGGTGTCTGACAGTGGCAGGGAACATTTGCAGAGCAATTTCATTTTCTCACAAGTCTCCCTTGCAGGTAGTACAGCCTGTAACTCTCAGGGCCTGGCCCCTTGGCTCTGTGCCTGCTCTGTGGTTTGCAGGAGATTTTATCGAGGGCTCGTTGGTGGTGTTGGGTGAAACAGCGGGGGTGGTTTGTGTCTCTGCACAGAAGCCACTGGGCTCAGGGACAGCATCCTGAAAGCATGAGGCGGGTTGGAACTCAATTTGGGGGTTCTTTGGAGCTTTTCCTGCTGCTGGAGCACGCAGGGGGAACAGGGAAAAGAACGCCCTGCTTCCTCCTGCAGCTGCAGTGAGTGGCATTACACTAAACATCGATAAAATCGCCCATATTCCACGCCACGGCAAACACTGGAGACAGAGGGAGGCTGGCTGCAAACCCCTGATTAGGAAATCACACCCCCAGGTCTCGAATCAGGCACTGACATCCAACCTTGGCTGCAAGAGGGGCGGTGCTGGGGAAAGGACGGGCTGGGTGTCAGCAGCACCCAGGGCTCTGACTTCTGCTCCTTTCTGTGGGTGGCACGGTTGCTTAGTGATACAGAGCCTGGGAAAAAAAAAAACCAGGCCGCTTATTTTTGGAGCCTAGATCTGGGTTTAGGTCCCTACCATTGGCATCCCATATGAAATAGGTTGCCCCCAGCTTTTTTACTCTCTCAGCTCCGCGCCAGCGCCTTTCGTTTTGCGCAAATTGTTAAAAATAGGAAGGAAAGGACGGTCTGCTCTGAGGGAAAAGGAGGAATTAAAACCAGCCTCCTTTCCCCCACCTGACTGACCAGAAAGGGCAGTTTGTCTCCTTGCTGAGCTCTGGCTGTGGCAATTTAAACCCAGAGTGGGGATCACTGCTCCCAGCATCAGGCAGCTGCCACGCCTTGCCTGCATGCAGGGAGGGGGAAATCCCAGGCACTGGGTTATGTCCCCTGGAGATGAGGGTGATTTGGGGGGTGAGAGCCCCTCCTAAGCTGTCCCTCTGCTCTGCACAGCGTTTGCTTGGCAGCTCACAGCCGCCCTCGGTCCAGCTCTGGGTTTCCTTCAACCGCAAGCCCATGCGGGTGGCACAGTTCGTTACCAAGCATCCAATTAAGGTAAGTGGTGCTTCCAATCAGCCTCCTCGCTCCCTCCCTTGCCAAGGACACCCTCCCGTGTCAGCAGCAGTTCCAGATGCTGCAGGAGGGGGAAGGGACCTCACATGACCCTCTTGGGGCCTTGGCAGAGCATCCAGTTCTCTGCAGGCTGAGGAAGCCCAAGGGGCAGCCAGGGCTTGCAAAGACTCTGTGGCCCATGAACCAGACGTGCCCCAGACTGGTGGGGGTGAAGAAGGGCATGAGAAGCAAGTTCTTGGTGTTTGGCAGAGCAGTGGGGTGCACTCCCAGCCTCAGTGGGGTGCAGGCACAGAGATCCAGGATGGATGGGGCTTGGCAACCAATGCTGCTTCCAGGGGGCTTTGCAAGGTGGAGGAGAGGAATCACCATGGGGGGAACACAAAAGAAAAAGCAAAGTGAAGATCTTCCACCTGCCAAGTGGAAAAAAATATGCGTGGAGGGAAGGATGCTTCCAGCTAGCTAAGAGGAAACTCTGAACCAGCCTGTGTGTAAACCCTCCCTATATGCACAAAGTTAGGAAACCTGCTCACCTGTTCCTCATGTCCCAAAGGAATATTACGTTGCTGACGCCTCGGAGGACCAGGTGTTTGTGTGTGTCAGCCACGACAACAACCGCACCAACCTCTACATCTCAGAGGCAGAGGGCCTGAAGTTCTCCCTGTCTCTAGAAAATGTGCTCTACTACAGCCCAGGGGGAGCTGGCAGTGACACCTTGGTCAGGTGAGACGGGGTGCACCGAACCGGCTGTGGCAAACGGGAACATCGACCAAAAAATGTGATTTTTGTCAGTGTTTGACCAAAGCATTCCCTTTGTTTGCCAACCCCCCACTCCCCAGGCCCACGGGGGGGTTCAGTCTGCATCCCACTGATCTCACAGGTACTTTGCCAACGAGCCCTTTGCGGATTTCCACCGCGTGGAGGGCGTGCGGGGCGTGTACATCGCCACGCTGATCAACGGCTCCTTCAGCGAGGAGAACATGCGCTCCGTCATCACCTTCGACAAGGGCGGCACCTGGGAGCTGCTCCAGCCCCCGGCTCAGACCCGCTACGGGGAGCACATCGACTGCCAGGTAGCACGGGGTGGGGTGGGGCAGGGAGGAGCCCCCCAAAAAAAGCCCACGGACGTGGTTTTGTGGTGGTGGTGATGCCTAAATCAGGCTAAAAGAAAGAAGCTGGAAACAAGTTAAGAGGGATAAATAAAATAATAAAATAAATATCTTTATTAGATGGACATTCAAGAACGAACTGCAAAGGTGCTTGTATGTGTTAAACTTTCACTTTTACTGTCCTCTATAACTTTCATATTTCAGTCATCATAACACAATGGAGTGTTCCTTTCTCAGGGTACTAAAGTGATAAGGTGTTCCATTATGTCTGGGGCACAGGATCCTATTGTACTGAACAACTACAGTGGAAAATTACAGGGCTTCTTACATAGAAAAGGAGAAAAAGCAAAAATCCCTCGGCGTCAATGGGTTGATGGGGCTTGGTGAACTTAGAGGTTTTTTTCCAGCCTTAGCTCTATGAAAAGAGGCTATGAAGGAGTCCCTCCTTGCCTTTCCAAGCAGCCTAGGCAGGGTGAGGGCACAGGGTGGAGGTTCATGCCACTGTGTTTTCCTTCCCAGCTCTCCCAGGGCTGCTCTCTCCACCTGGCCCAGCGCCTGAGCCAGCTGCTGAACTTCCAGCTGCGCAGGATGCCCATCCTCTCCAAGGAGTCAGCTCCGGGGCTCATCATTGCCACTGGTACTGCTTTTCCCTTCCTTTGGCTTGGGCTGTGTTGTTGTCAGGACCTCGTTTGTATGAGCAGGCTATAAAATGCAATTAAATTGTGCATTTTGCTGTCCTTTCTCTGCTGCAGTCCCCGTGCAGTAATTACAGCATGAACATTTCACTGCAGCACGGTGAAGTGAGAAAACTGCTCTGTTCTGATCCTCTTTCCTGATCCCTCTGAAGGGTTTCTTGAACATTCAGAAATTCCTGTTTGTCTCGCTCTGTTACTGAAGAGCACACACATTTTGTTTAATTATGTTTATAGCCATGGGTTTTTCCCCATCTGCTTTCAAAACTTGTAATAGTCCTTAAAATATTTGCTTTTGAAGGGATTAATTTATAGTGTGAAAAATCAGCTCCTCAATCACAGACAAAAATAGTTTGGAGGTGTCTGGCTTCCTTTTAAGCAATCACTTTGCATTCCTCAAGAGGAATGATTTCTCCCTTTCTCCTAGGCTCCGTTGGCAAGAACATGGCAAGAAAAACCAATGTTTATGTCTCGAGCAGTGCTGGAGCAAGGTGGAGAGAGGTAAGGCTGCTCTTACACCTGCCAGATCAGCCAAGGTGGTGGTGGAACAGGTAGACTGTTGACAGCAATATAGATAAGGTACATTAAAGGTGATTTTCACACATGAATCCAAGAGCTGGAAGTTGCTCAATGCCTTAGGATCAAGGCAGAAGGGTCTTTAGATGAAGGACCAGGCGTGGGTTGGTTGGAGCTGAACCTCTCATGTAGGTGGTGGATTCAAACACAGGAGAGCTCTGTCCTCTATTTCTCCTTTTCACCTGGCAGCACTTTTCCTCAGCGTGGTTAATTTGGTCTCTTTTAGATGAAACTGACAGCCAGGACTTTCTATGTGAGAGTGTTTGGAGAGGCTCTGGCATCTGCCAGAAAAATGGGATGTTGTCCTTGGTTTAAGGGGAGTTTGCTGCTGTTTACTGAGTGGATGTTCTGGTCTGTGGCAGTGTTTGTGGTCAGCCTGTGCACTCTGCAGCCAGTGTAATGTGGTATTCCAACATCTGCAAGCTATTTAATCCTGGGAACTGAGCAGCCTCCTTCTCCCCCTGCGAGTGCTGCGCGGTCTGGGTGAGGTCTGGGTGAGGTCTGGGCAGCTGCAGTGGTGGTGGGGACAGCCACAGGTCTGGCTGCTGCCAGAGGTGCTGCAGAGGCTGCTCCTGGCTCCACAACCCAGCTGGAGAGCAGCCATGGGGACCTGTGCAGCCAAGCTGGAGCTCACAGATGGGGCAGGGTATCCAAACCCCAGGACTTTCAGGTGCCAAGCTCCACTTCCTTGCAGGCAGGTTTGCTCTGAAGTGCAATTAAAACATGACGAGGGAGCACTGACCCAAAGCTGCCAGCAGCAGGCTCCTGACTGATCTTTGTATCACAAGCAGAGGTGCAGAATGACCCAGCAATGGAGCTCCTCAGCTCAGAAGTAGCAACACAGCCCCTTCCCCTTGGCTTTGGCCAGCAGCAGGCTGGGAGGCTCATTGCTCTCCAGATCACTGGTGTGATTTCACAGCCCAGAGAAGAAAGGAACAATACATTCAGTGCCCTGTGTAAGAACAAGCATGACAGCACGTCCTGAGAGCACAGTCTGGCAGGTACAGGCTCCCTGTTTTCATCCCAAGGTGCTCTGGGCTCCCTGCATGGGAAAGCAAAGGTGATTATGTGCTGGACGTGTAGGTGAGCATGAAATCCAAGCTGCTCTCCATGGCATGGAGGTATGAGTTGTCTCTAGGGCTTGTTTCTGTACACTTCTCTCTGAAACATCAGAAGATCTTCCACAGCCTGAGAACCAACACTTCCCTGCACTTCTGGGAAGTGCTGGGAAAGCCTCACAGATGTATAAATGAGAGGGGGAGCAATGGACTCTGGTTTTGTGTCATGGCACATCTTCCATTGATTCTTTCCCTGCACAAAGCACAGGAGGAGCAGAGTCCAGGGCTCAGGGCAGTTCTTAAACAGCTATTAGGAAAAATAGAGTGGTTTTTCTTGTCTGCAGATGTTGTCCCATAAACACTTGAATCTCTCGTGCCTCCAGACACTTGGTTTGGCCAAAAGTGAAGCGTTAACTTGGGTCAGGCAGAGTTTCTGACACGTCACACTCTCCAGCCATTTTCCCTTCATTCAGCACAGCTCTGATCACCCCTCAGCACTGTTTCTCTTCCAGGCACTGTCTGGACCCCACTACTACACCTGGGGTGACCACGGTGGAATTCTGGTGGCCATCGCCCAAGGCACCGAGACCGACCAGCTCAAGTGAGTGTCAGGGCACAGGGATTGCCTCTGGTGCTCAGGATGAGGATGGCAGAGAGCGTCCTGCAGCAGGCAGGACGTGCCCTGGCACCTCTGCCAACCTCCTTTCCACAGGTACAGCACAAACGAAGGGGAAACCTGGAAAGTGTTCACGTTCTCGGAGAAGCCGGTGTTTGTGTACGGCCTCCTGACAGAGCCCGGGGAGAAAAGCACCATCTTCACCATCTTTGGCTCCTACAAGGAGAATGGGCACAGCTGGCTGATCCTGCAGATCAACACCACTGATGTGCTGGGTGAGGGGACAGGTGGCAGGGCCATGGCTGGGGTGGCTCTGCAGGTGGGAGAGAGGGCATCTCCTCGTGCCCTGTCCCTCGTGTCTGATGTCCACACAGCTGCTGAAGGCACTCGTGTTCCCTGCACTCTCCCTGTGTTCCTTCCCACCTCACTGAGGAATCTGTTGAAAAGGAAAGGAAAAAAAAAATTCCTTCTGAAGGCTTGTGCCTATGAATGTTTTATAACCCATTTCAGCTTTGATTGCGAGGCAGCATTTTAATCAAAGCGCAGTTAAACCCAGCAGAGGAATTTACTCGACTAAAATTTATGACTGACTCCCTCGATGTTTTGTGAGGAACGGGCCTGTTTGGTAACCAGAATGACTTCATTCAGATTCACTGTCACTGGCACAGAGCTGCTCGTTCCCTCCTGTCACTATGTGCCACTGCATGCTCCAGGCTGGAACTCTTCTTGCTTTGCCTTTTCCTGGGGGACAGGGCTGGGGCCTTGGGGTTTGGGGTTTGGGGGCAGCCTCTCCTTTTGTGCCACAGGGGGGTGGGGAGGGAGGGGAAGGGCATTCCTGTGGCTGCCAGCTGTCCTCACCCCTGGGTACCCAGGGACATCTGCATCTCTCTGCCTTTAAACCCTTGGGCTGGGGAGCTGCAAGGACTGCACCTTTCCATAGCCCAGCCTGTTTCTTCTCTCAGGGGTCCCTTGCACAGAGAACGACTACAAGCTGTGGTCACCCTCGGACGAGCGAGGCAATGAGTGTTTGCTGGGGCATAAAACTGTTTTCAAAAGGAGGACTCCCCATGCAACCTGCTTCAATGGAGAAGACTTTGACAGGCCTGTCATGGTCTCCAACTGCTCTTGTACGAGGGAAGACTTTGAATGGTAAAATACCAATTAATGTCTTTTAGTCTGGATTGTAAATCCAAGATAAGTATCTGTGACCAATCGCTCAGACTGAACAAGCATCCAATTTGTGTAGCTCAGAGTGTTGCTGCTTCATTTTATAGCAAAGAGGAAACTAAACAGACTGAAAACATCCTTTCATTAATAACAGGACATGAGACTTAATTAATGTCTTTAGAGCCTTTTGGGAGCCTCTGAACAGTTCCACGGAAGAGGGAAGTATTGTTAATCCATCACTTTCCAAATGATGATGGACAACTTCCCATCACAGATCCTCCACTAAAAAGCTTCATGACCCTTTAGCCACAGGGCTGCAGCTGGCCCTGCTGTAGCACTTTGAGTGCAATTTGCACAGATCTCACACTGCACAGCTTTCAGGATCAGGAAACACACCCTGGCCACCTGATGCAAATGTTTGGGGTTAGAAAGGGAACTGCTTTTCAGGGACTGGGCTTTCAGTGGAGCTCACACCTGACTGCCCCAGTCCAGATCTGCCTGTCTGATGCTGAGATTAAGCCTGGCTCACCATGAGCAGACTGAGAACAGGGGTGGCGGGATCAGAATTCAGCCCTAGGCTCCCTGGATAGTCACACTGACAAAACCTCTTCCACAGCATTTTCCCTGGAACTCCCATTTTACCAGCAGGACCAGCCAAGAGACAGAGCAGTGACCTAAGCCAGCTAAGCAGCAGAACTGGGGCCTGCAGCCAGGTTTGCAGAGCACACTGGCTCAGCTCTGCCTCGCTGCCTCACCTACCCCATCCTGCTCAAGCTGATTTGCAAAACGTTCTTGAAACGTCCTGTCTGGCTCGGAGATGTTCTATGCAGCTAAATACTGATAATAAATGAATGGTCTTCTGAGACACTTTGGCTTCTTAAAAATTCTATGCAAAAATAGAGCAGAGTCATAGTATAGCATGGCTGCATTTTTTTTCTCCTTACATCTTTCTTCTCATTGCAGTGATTTTGGCTTCAAACTGAGTGATGACTTATCCTTAGAAGTTTGTGTCCCTGACCCTGAATTTGCTGGGAAACCCTATGACCCACCAGTCCCTTGCCCCGTTGGCTCAACCTACAGGAAGACTCGAGGGTACGTGCTGTGATTGGGAGGGCAGCCTGATCTTCCAAATACTGAAATTTATCCTATTGCTGATGGAAAAAACCCCGAACAACCACAAACCCCACCAACGCGGCAGCAAACAAACGGCGTGTTGGGGCATACATGGCAATTCACCACCACAGCTCCTTCTGGCTGCACAGGGTGGTTTGCTCACAGTTTCCACGGACTCAAAGTGCCTGGCTGTGTGTGTTGCAGCTACCGGAAGATCTCTGGGGACACTTGCTCGGGCGGAGACATCGAGTCGCGGCTGGAGGGGGAGCTGGTGCCGTGCCCGCTGGCGGGTGAGTGTGGGCAGGGTCTGCCTCGGCCACAAGGGCTCCATTCAGAAAACCTTTGGCTGCTGCACAGATTCCCAGAGGGCTCTCAGGCAGAACCTGTGGCACAGGAGCCTGGGTGGGTTGCACATCATCCTCTCCTGTCCTGTCCAGTGGCCAGAGAGCTCCTGAGGGCTCTCCCGTGGTGCTGAGCCCTCTCTGCTCCTGGGTCACAGGAGGCTGAAGCCCTCAGGGCAGCCTGCAAGCAGGAACCTCCTTATGCTGGTCATGTCCTTGCTGTAACTGGCTTGAACCCAACCAGAAAGACAGGAATTAGATCAAAGATTACCCCATCCCTGGGAAGGTCCCCTTGGGAAGGTACCACCCTGAGACAGGCTCTGTGTGCAGCTGAACCACGGCTCTTGGGGGCCAGACCGGGGCAGATCATTCATTCTCCACACCTCTGCCTGCCAGACTTCACCCCCATCCTTATTTTCTCCCCTCAAACATACAAGGCACTGAAACAGCCTCGTGGCCCTGTGCTGCCAGAATTATTTGCATTCTGCTCATTACAGCTTTAATTTAATCTGCCGTCACGAGCTGCGTGATCAGCATTGCTGCCGTGCTGCAGCTCCAGAGCCTGAGGCAGGCCAGGGGCTCGTGGAGGGGCTGGGGAGCTGAGCAGAGCAGCCAGACCCACCAGCAGCAGGTTTCCCTGCACTGCCCTAAAAATTTTCAGGGTGCAAAAGATACTCCAGGTGCAGAACAGCGCGGGGAAGCATCCCCTCTGCTGGGATTCCTGCCAGCGCTGCACTGAGCTTTACTCCTGACACGTTATTCACCCCTCTGAGCCCTCTTGAGCTATTTGGAGAGCTGTGCTGGTCGTGCTGAGAAGGGCCCTGCTGGTTGCAAAACAAACCTGCTGTCCCCAGCAGGCCGGCCTTTGAAGCGCCGCGTTCCCAGAGCGTTTGCGGATCGGCCCCAGGTCCGTGTTGGCTCGCTCCATGGTAACACTTCCATGTACAGTGTCTTTTTCATATCTCCGTATAATCTCATTAGGGATGCACAGCCAGAGTTACTTACTGACATTAGCTGTGCTCATTAATAGCATTATTGGACTTGACTGGGGGTGTGCTAATGCCCGGGAGACTTCATCCTGGGCCAGGATCCCGTTACCTGGAGTCGGCACAATTCAGAAACAAAACCCACTCTGGGATATCTGTCCCTGAGGACTTAGAGATTTGCATCACTCCCACCTTTTCCATGGGTTTTTTGAAGGAAGAAGAGTTCAGTATTTTGTTTCTCAATGGCAGCACACTAATGTGGGAAGGAAGGGTCGGGGCAGGTTCTGCTGGCCTTGTCTCCTCCTCCTCCTCCTCCTCCTCCTCCTGGACCAGACAATGGCCTCAGTGTGTTCCTGGCCCCATGTAAGGCTATTACCACATTCTCATTAACCTAATCCCACTGAGACAAAGGCTCTTTGCCTCCCTGAGGTGCTAAAACCAAGGCTGAGAAAACACCTGCCATTTTCTTTTTGGCCCCTCGAGTAACCAAAAATGGGCACTGATGAGTGGCTGTTGTTGCAGAGGAGAACGAGTTCATCCTCTACGCCACCCGCTACTCCATCCACCGCTACGACCTCGCCTCTGGTGTCAGCGAGGAGCTGCCCCTGGCCGGGCTGAGAGGGGCTGTTGCCCTGGATTTTGACTACGACCACAACTGCCTGTACTGGGCTGATGTCACTCTGGACATCATCCAGGTGAGCCGGCAGCAGGGAGGCATCACCTCCTCGCACCCGGGTGTTGCATCCACGCCCTGCAATACAAATGTTTGTCCTGGCACTCCTCCCCTCCCAGCTGTCACCTGGCCTTCAGGCTGGGGAAGTTCCTCGTCTTTTCTTCTGATTATTTGTGACCTTTTTTTCAGCGTCTTTGTCTCAACGGCAGCTCTGGGCAGGAAATAATCATCAGCACCGGGCTGGAAACAGTGGAAGCTTTGGCCTTTGAACCTCTCAGCCAGCTGCTGTACTGGGTCAATGCTGGGATTCCCAAAATTGAGGTACAGCTATGCCCACCCGTGTCTGTGGCAGTGCCTGTTTTATTAAGGAGCAATAATTGCCTGCCACAGATTTCATGTCCCTCCAAGCAGTGCCACTGCCTGTAGCACACACAGCCCTCCTGGTTTTGGTTTGGGTCTAGGTTGCCAATCCAGACGGAGACCTGCGACTCACCGTCCTCAACTCCTCCATTCTTGAGCGACCCAGAGCCCTGGCTCTGGTTCCCCGAGATGGGTAAGAAAGCATCACAAGTATTTCCCTGCTGTTCCCCAGGGAACTTGCTGATCCTTCACCACTAACTCCTCAGGGAGGGCAGCTTGGCCAGGTGAGATGGGGGGACAGACACAGCACAGTCCTGCCCTGTGGAGCACACGCTCACCATTGCGTGCCCAGCTAAGGCACCAGCTCCCTCAGAGCAGAGCTCACCAACTGTTTATTCTTTCCTACCCATACATACCCACTAGTAAATAACTTAGCCTGCCAGTTAAACTGGTCTGGTCAGTGGGGAGGGCTGCAGTGATGCGTGAGAAACTGAGCCGTGCTCAAATTCAAGAGCCAAATGCAAGTTATATCCTTCTGAGCAGGGTTTGGCCTCAGCTGCAGACTGTAGGGCTGACAAACCAAAGCAGTTCATGGCAAGGTAACCTGCAGCTGCACTCACACCACGGAGTTTGCAGCTCAAAAGCCTCTGTGCTGCTCATAAATCTGCCGGTGGTGTTCATTAGAATTGCAGAGCTCCCTTTTCAAAGGCATGCCGTGCAAGAGAGGTGGAATGTAAAGCATTCAAACCTCTGCCTCTCGTAACCCTGTTCCCTTTGATGAGCTGCTCTGTGATGATTTTGAGTAACCTCTCTGCCTGTTTCCAGGCTGATGTTCTGGACAGACTGGGGGGACTCCAGAGCTGGCATTTACAGAAGTGACATGGACGGCTCGCTGGCCGGGTGCATCGTTTCGGAGGGCGTGCGGTGGCCAAACGGCATTTCCGTGGATGACCACTGGATCTACTGGACTGAAGCCTACATGGACAGGATCGAGAGGGTCGACTTCAATGGGATGCAGAGATCTGTGATCCTGGACAGCCTCCCTCACCCCTATGCCATTGCTGTGTTTAAGGTTTGTTTTCCCACTGTCGTTTTTTCTGTCGCATGCAGGCTCTGAGGCTGGTGCTGGAGGAGCTCTGAGCACACTGAATTTCAAGGATAGGGAGTGATTTGGAGCAGGCACGATGCTTGCTTGCTTTCTGCTCCTGGCACACTCCCACAAATCCCTGAAACGAGCAGGGAAGTGCAGCTAAACCCAGAACCAACATCCAAGCTGTGTGCAGCATTCCCAAGCACAGTTTGCCACTCAGCACATCAGCCTGTCACTTCCATTCCTGCTCAAATCCCACCTCAGGCTTTCCTCTGCCTCTCCCCCTTGCCTTGGGGACACTTTGCACTCTCAGTGTCCCCCCCATCCAGTATTTAGGATGGCTTAGAGCAGGTACAACGAGCACTGCCCTGGTGGTGCCGCTCCTGGCACTAAGAGCACAGCCTGTGTTTCAGAATGAAATCTACTGGAACGACTGGTCACAGCTGAGCATTTTCAGAGCATCCAAAAACAGCGGCTCCAGGATGGAGATCTTGGTTGGGAGATTAAATGGGATCATGGACATGAAAATCTTTTACAGAGGAAAGACAACAGGTAATTGCAGATGATCTTTCTTGTGATGTTTCACAGGTTCCCAGGCCACTGGGCCATCCTCTCTTGCATTTCGTGACCCCAAATACATCCACATTCCTGCAGAACTTGAAGCTCTCAGGCACAGTCATAAGGAATGAGTTTTATGAGTGGTTTTTGGCTGCCAGGAGAGATGTTCCCCATCAGGGAGAGAGCTTGTAAGGCACTTGGCTCTGCTGGTACCTCATAATTTATGTCAGATTGTGGCTTTTCCATGCAAAATGTTGTATGGACCAAAAAACCATAGGGTCTTAGGGCTGCACCAACTTTGTCCTCCACTCAGCCATCTGCCTGGGCTGTGACAAGGTAGTAGTGGCCCCCATGTGCAGTTTATACCCTTTTTCAGATGGCTCCAAGACCACTGAAGGGCTCTGCCAGTCAGCAGCCAGCAGGAGACTGGGGGGACAGAGACACTCTCTGGGGGTAACTCCCCTTTGATAGACACCCAAAGCCACTTGGATGAGTTGTGTCCTGCAAGGGCCAATCTTCCCCCCTTCTAAGGCCCTTGAGCTCCCTGGAGCAGAGGGCTCTGTGCATTCCTAACCTCAGCACTCAGCCCTGCAGAGCTGGCCCCTAATGGGGTGTGAACCCAGGGCAGGTGACACTGGGATTCCTGTGCCTCTGTCCTGGGCTGACAGGTGACATTGGGGTTCCTGTGCCTCTGTCCTGGGCTGGCAGGTGACATTGGGGTTCCTGTGCCTCTGTCCTGGGCTGGCAGGTGACATTGGGGTTCCTGTGCCTCTGTGCTGACCCTGTCCCCTTCCTCCCTGCCCTCTCCAGGGGAGAATGCCTGCATTGCCAAGCCCTGCAGCCTGCTCTGCCTGCCCAGGTCCAACAATGGCCGGAGCTGCAAGTGCCCCGAGGGGGTGGCCAGCACTGTGCTGCCCAGCGGGGAGCTCAGGTGTGACTGTCCCCATGGCTACACCATGAAGAACAACACCTGCATAAAGGAAGGTAAAACCCTCTTGGCTCTTGCTGCTGCTTCATGCTGAGGTGGCTTCTGCCATCACGAGAGGTCGGCATGCCCTGTCCTCTCTCGAGGAGGAGAGTGGCCCATTTCTGGAAGCACGGGGTCCTGCCTCATGCCAGCTTGTTTCTGTTGTCCCTCCTGCCCCAGAAAACACGTGCCTGCCCAACCAGTACCGATGCTCCAACGGGAACTGCATAAACAGCATCTGGCAGTGTGACAACGACAACGACTGCGGGGACATGAGCGATGAGAGGAACTGCCGTGAGTGTCCCGCCCTGCTGGCACTGCCTGCCCACACTGAGGTGTCTGCTGTGCTGGCCTCACACCTCAGCTCGTGGGCTACACTCCCCTCACAGGCAGGGAGAGCAGGAGGCTCTCTGGGGGTGTAACAGCTCACCCAAATCCAGTGGGATGAGGTTTGTTCCAATCGCCCTGATCAGCTCAGGTGTCAGTGTCTACAATTTGGTGAGGCTGATGCCCACTGGGTTTGTCTCTTGCAGTAATTGTCTTCTGAAGGTAATTGGGGGCACAGTCAATGCTGAGGAAAAAGAGTGCAGATAGTGCTGACAGGGGCCTTTGGTTGAGCTAATAAATCAAAGAATACATTAAAGAAGGAGGTCACCTTTTTGAGCAAGATTAGGGGCTGCTAATGTGTGCAGGAAGGGCAGATGTTCCACAGCTTTTCACAGGCTGAAGGGTTTGGATTAGTGCACTGTGGAAAAAGGGCTGGGTTTAAAGTTAGGAATTGCAGGAGGACCAGGTGTTCCTGCAGAGATGCTGTTGATGCCCGTTTTGTACCAATAAGGAACTTATTTCCCTGCCAAAGCTGAGATACCAGTCAGAAGAGTCCAAGTTTGAGTTCACTGTCTGGCTCCAGGTGAGGGAAAGCCTCTGTGGGTACCCTTTCCTTGGCAAGAGGTCACCAGTTTGGCACAGAGGTGCTGCCTTGGATAGCAACACTCATGCCCAGCTTTTCCCCTCCTTTGGCTGCCCTGTCTCACCCCACCATCTGAGGTTTCAATCCCCTTTGTGGGGAGCAGACAGCTCTGCAGCTCCAGCTTCTTTCTCCCTGGCTGGGAAGCACTGCCCTGGCTTGGGAGTGGGGATCAGGAGTGAAGCAGGACAGAAAATTAACCCCTCTCTTCCATGCTTTGCACGGAGTGCCTAAAAATGGCATTAAAATGCAAGAGCAGTAACTCAGGTTGCACTGAGCACAGCTGGAAGGATCTGTCCCTCTCCCTCCACTTCCCTGCACTCAGTACACACCCTCAGGCTGCAGAAACCATTTTCTAACCACCACCACCTTCTCCCCCTGCCCATCCTTCTCTCTCCATCAGCCACCACGGTGTGCGACAGCGAGACCCAGTTCCGCTGCCAGGGCTCGGGGACCTGCATCCCCCTGTCCTACAAGTGTGACCTGGAGGACGACTGTGGGGACAACAGTGATGAGAGTCACTGTGGTGAGTTTCCTCCCTCAAACCCCCTCCCCTGTGCAAGGCTGGGAGGCTGCACTCCAGCATCCGTGATGCTCACAGCTGCTGCTCCCCTGGGTGCTACTCAGGGGGATGGAGGGCGAGGCAGTGCTTTGCCAGATCTGTTTATCCAGGCTGCCTCCTCATCCTCTGCTGGGAGCTGGGAAATGGGGGACAGGACCATCATTTCCAGGGTGTGTGGAAATTAGGGACAGGACCATTGTGTCGTGGGAAATGAGGGACAGGAGAAGAGAGAGAGGCCGTGTGCTGCATCTTCCCCAGGCTGTGTTCCAGCTGGGAGACCTCTATGCCATTATCCAGCTCTCCCATCCTGCTCCTTGGGTACTCCTGTGACCTGAAGCCAAATGTTTTGTTTGCAGAGGCTCACCAGTGCAGGAATGACGAGTTCAGCTGCAGCTCAGGGATGTGCATCCGTCTGTCCTGGATGTGTGATGGGGATAACGACTGCAGGGACTGGTCTGACGAAGCAAACTGCACTGGTGAGTGCTCTGGTGGGACCAGGAGCCTCCTGCTCCAAACACTCTCTACTTCCAGCCTGGGAGACATTGGCCAACAGCTCGTGCCTCAGTTTCCCTGTTTGTTAGAGCACCCAGCAGGGCTCAGCTCAGGGTGATGGAAAGCTCCAAACCCAAGGGTTTCTTCCCTCCAGTGCCTTTGACTAAGTAGGGAGTCACCCATGGAAGACCCACTCTTGTTTTTATTACCACTCAAATCAGCCTGTTTGGCAGGAATAACATTGTTCCTGCTTTATGCCTCCTGTGCAGCAAGTCCTGTGAGCCTCAGAGTGTGCTTGCAGGTGGAAGTCACAGCACTCAACCCTCCTCACCACCTCAGTGTAACTCTGATGTTCCTCAGCAGCCTCCTGGGGTTAACACCCACACAGAGCCGTTTTCTCATTAGAAAAGCCAACACAGAACAGCATCTTGGTCTTTTCCACTAAAAAACAAACAAGCAAAAAAAAAATCAACCCAGCCAAAAATCTAAGTAATTGCATGCAATCAGACTGCTGACAGTAGGCAGAGCATCCAGTGAAAGACACAAGATTGTATTTATCAAGCCATACATGGGATATTTCAAGATAAAAGCAGTGGTTTCTGTGGAATGGGGTGCAGATCCAAGGGGCTGATGGGGCTGGGGGAGCCTGTAGGGACCACGACAGCCCCTGGGAATGCTGGCAGCAGCCTTGCTCTGCCTGCAGCCCTTGGGACAGAGAGTGGCACCAGCTGCTGTCTTGGGGCTCTGGCAGAGGATTTAGGAGATCCCTTTGAGGCCTCTGAGCCCCTGTGTGCTCACCCCTGTGGCATTTGCTGTGCCTGGAGCACCCAGGGCTGTAGGTGGTGCTGGGGATCCTGTCATTAATATTCCAGGAGCGTGGCTTTCTAAGAAGGTTTAATTTATATTGGTATCACTTATCTCTCATATGAGTTTCTCCAGAGAGAATTACTACAGGAAAGGAACCTACTTCAAAAAGCATATTGGGTTTGTAAAGCCCAAAGTTGAAATTATCTAAGAGGATCACAATTATTTGAGGAACATTCCGTCTGACTTCACCGGCTGCAATTATTGCTCTTATCTAAAATAATTACATTTCATGCTGAATACCTAATAGAATATTACTGCCACCAGATTGTACTATTTTGAAATATCTGTGAGTGCATGTCACTGTCTAACCTAAAACTCAGGATCATGCAAGTTAATTAAGTGGAACATTGCTGTTCTCAGGAACTCCAGGCGCTCTCCTGGATGAAGTGCAGGATTTGTCTCTACAGTGACAACACAAACCAGGCTTCAACCCAGATACCCCACAGGCAGATATTTTCCAGACAGGAGCCTCAGGAAAACCCCCAGGGAGAATTGTATTTCTTGTTTGCTTTGGCAACATAGAAGAGCCTTGTTTGCCTTAATTAAAGGCTGTCTCTGACTCTGTCCTGCCCTGCACGGGGGACCCTGGGGCTCTGCCAAGCCTTGCTGGATCTCTGTGACATTTCTTGCCATCTCTGGCACCATGCCACCACTGTCACCTTTACCCACACACCCCAAGGGCTGAGATCAAAGAGAAGGAGGCTGCTGACTTTGGGAGAGCTTTGGGAGAGCTTTGGGAGATTTCTACCCTTGAAAAGCCAGCCCTGAGGCACAGCAGGCTTGTGAGCAAGAAAGACACAGAGAGGGAAAGATGTGGGGTCCCTCGGGTGGTTGCTTGTGCTGGGCCCTGCCGTGGTGGGAGATCCTGGTGCAGGGAGAGGAAGCAGGAGTGTGGAGATGTGGCACAGCCCAGTGTGTCACCACACTCAGGTGTCCCCCTGGCTCTGGTTTCAGCAGTTTATCACACCTGTGAGGCCTCCAGCTTCCAGTGCCAGAACGGCCACTGCATCCCGCAGCGCTGGGCGTGCGACGGCGACGCCGACTGCCAGGATGGCTCTGATGAGGACCCTTCCACCTGTGGTAACGTGTCCTGTGTGTGTGTGTGGCTCTGCCGTGGGGTGGGAGGGATTTCTGCACACCCACTGAGCTAAACCAGCAGCAAACTCAAGGGGACAATTCCCACCCCTCCAAAAGCAGTGAGAAGGCAACAGGGGCTGTGCCGTGGTTTTTTGTAGGTAACTAAACCAGCTTTAAAAAAAAACTCAAACCACACAACACACAACCCTTTTGAATTTCAGAGAAAAAATGCAATGGCTTCCAGTGCCCCAATGGCACCTGCATCCCAACCAGCAAACACTGTGATGGCATCAACGACTGCTCCGACGCCTCGGATGAGCAGCACTGTGGTGAGTGCAGGGTCACAGGGAGCTGGTGAGGCCCCAGCAGTGAGGGGTTACAGCCTTTCTGCTCTGCCAAAGCCTGTCTGGCTGGAGTAAAGCCCTGGTGAGATAATGGGAGAGCCCTAGTTAGTGTTCAGGAGCCCCCTGCGAAATCAGAGGGTCAGCAACAGGCACAGGCTGGGACAGACAGGAGGACACAGGGAGGTGGCCAAACCCTTCCTAGTGCCTGGGAGGACACAGGAAGGTGGCCAAAGCCTTCCTGGCTCCTGTGCCCACCCACTTGCACCCTGAGGGGCTGGTGGGTGAGGGCAGCCTGTGCAGGGACACAGCTCAAGCCATCTGCCTTGGGAACTTCCCGTCAGTTCCTGAGACCCGCCCGCTGCGCTCAGGCCTGTGCAGATCCCAGCGGGTGACAGTGCTGCTGCCAAGCACAGCAGAGGTGCCACCACCCCCTGCTCTCCTGCCCTCCCACCTCTGCAGAGCCCCTGTGCACCCGCTACATGGACTTTGTGTGCAAGAACCGGCAGCAGTGCTTGTTCCACTCCATGGTGTGCGATGGCATCATCCAGTGCCGGGACGGGTCGGACGAAGATGCCAGCTATGCTGGATGCTGTGAGTGCCACACTGGGCAGCTCTGCCAGGGAGGGGTGGACACAGTGAAACCAGAGGCACGGAGAGAAGCAGGGTACCAGAAAGCTGCCAGCTCTCCTAAGAGATGGCTCCAGACTGTGATGCTCTGCTGGCAAATTCATGATTGCCTCTGAGTGTGCTCCTTCCCCCTCAACCACGAGCTTCCCTGAGCCCTTGATCTTTACACTAAACCTCTCCATGGCCCTTGATCTTTACACTAAACCTCTCCCTGCAGCCCAGGACCCCGAGTTCCACCGGACCTGCGACCAGTTCAGCTTCCAGTGCCAGAATGGTGTGTGCATCAGCCTGGTGTGGAAGTGTGACGGGATGGATGACTGTGGTGACTACTCTGATGAAGCAAACTGTGGTGAGCAGCACCCCAGGGTGTCTTGTCACTGCAACTCCAGCTTCCTTTGAGTTTCAGGAGCATAGAGTACTGTGTTCCTCATGTTTTGACTCGTGTGTGTACACATATGTGTGAGTGTGGCTCTCCCTGTGCACACCACACCATGTCCTCCATGGAGATCAGTATCATTTCCCTCATATTGCAGGCAGGTAAATTGAAGCACGCTGAAAACCTGGCACATTTTGTGCTTGACTAAGTCTTGTGTGACCATATTTACTGCACAGACTCCCAGCCCCAAAGCAGACAGGCAGTTTTCAGCCAAGCCCAATATTTACCACTGTTCCCTGGGTAGGAGCTGTACCCAGCCAGGCGAGGCAGCTGCAGCTTCATCTTGGAGCTGCAGGCTTTGCTTCTCCATTTCTGCCATGCTCTGGTGAATTTTGCTGTCAGCTCTGCTGCTGAGATCAGGGCTGGTGTCTGGCCACGAAGCACACAGATGTAGCAGTAGTGGCAACACAGCAAGGGCTGGGAGGAGTGGGAATGCTGGAGTGAGGAGAAAGGAGTGTGCTGGTGCTGCTCAGGGCGATGCTCTCTGGGCCAGCCTGAGATGCTCCCACCTCTCAGCTGTGCTGAGGACTGCTGAGGTGACTCTGTGGCTCACAGGACTCTCCTCTCATTGCCAGAAAACCCAACAGAAGCCCCTAACTGCTCCCGGTACTATCAGTTCCAGTGTGGGAACGGGCACTGCATCCCCAACCGCTGGAAGTGCGACGAGGAGAATGACTGTGGGGACTGGTCTGATGAGAAGGACTGCGAGGGTAAGGACACACTGCTGAGGCTCTGACATGCTGAAGGATCACTCTCAACATTAGCTGCCTTCCCACAGCCTCTGTGGCTCCAGAAATTCCCCACAAATGGGTTCACTGTGCACTCTGAAGCACCTTTTTACTCTGTTTTGGGATATCCTGATTACAGACAGAATGCAGATGAAAACTCTGGGCTTGTGATGCCTTGCCTGCTCCCCACCTTCTTGCATGGGTAGTAGGTCTCAGGCTGCTGGAGCAGGCAGAGCCTTACACAGGAGCAGGGACCTCAGGTCAGCTCTCCCTGCTGTATTTTTAGGCTCTCCAGTCCATCCCATCACCACTCTGATCCCCCCGACGTGCCTGCCCAACCATTTCCGCTGCAACAGCGGCGCCTGCATCATGAACAGCTGGGTCTGTGACGGCTACAAGGACTGCACTGATGGCTCTGATGAGGAGGCCTGTCCCACCTCAAGTAAGCTTTCCCCTCCCTCACCCCTTCCCTTTTCCTGGAGGATCACATCTGCAAGGAATTCTGGCTTTTTGCTCCCAGGTTATAGGGTTAAATGACACCGTGGTGCAAAAGTGTCCTCTGGCCCTGGGGTCAGCCCTGCAGCCACCAGCTGGGACTGGGGCAGCTCCCCGTGGTGTGAACAGAACATTTCCTGCAAAACAGAGGTTTTTCCAGCCCTCTGTGATGCCTTATCTGTTAGGACCTAAACCAGAAGGCACACGAAATTAGGAGAGTAAAAAAGCAGTTATGTTTATATTTATTGAAGGGCCTTCAGGTACATTTAGGGCAGACAGAGCCCACCCAGGGGCTACACCCTAAATGGACTATTTTGGGTCCATTTTGGGTCACAGGTTTTCATACTTTTATAAGTTTGGTGCGTTAGCATATTGGGGTTTAATCTTCCTATTACAGCTTCAGGTAATGAAGTCATTTCCCCCCCGTTTCCTCCCTCCCATCCCACTTTTGTTTACACTTTTTGGGGCCTTAAACCCTAAGATGTCCTTGGGTCTCAGACTTGGAGAGGAATTATTTTGTCTGACCAAATGGGAGAACAGCAGCCAGCACTTTAGATGGAGTTCAGAGTTGCACACTAAATAATTGCAGGGTTACAAATATCTGAAAAATACAAAAGCTCAAATCCTAAGGCATCACCTGCAGTCGGGAGGGAGGATGGATCCGGCGCCATCCCATCCTCCCGCTGCACGGACGGAGGTTGCCATCTAGTGGAGCCGGGACCTGGGGACCGCACCTGCTCCCTGCCGCTGGTGCTTTCCCCCCGCCTCTCTGTGCAGGACCCAACGCCACAGCCACGTCCCCGGCGCTGCCGGGCCGCTGCAGCCGCTTCGAGTTCCAGTGCCAGCAGCTGCACAAGTGCATCCCCAACTGGAAGCGCTGCGACGGCGTGCGGGACTGCCAGGATGGCACGGACGAGAGGAGCTGCCGTGAGTGCGGGCAGGGGAGAGGCTCTCACCCCGTCCTTCCCTTGGAAAATTCTGCACTGAGAGGGTGACTGGGCACTGGAGTCGTCTGCACAGGGAGGTGGTGGAGTTGCCGTCCCTTGATGTGTTAAAAAAAGACTGGAAGTTCCTCCTGTCCTGTCCTGTCCTGTCCTGTCCTGTCCTGTCCTGTCCTGTCCTGTCCTGTCCTG
>VZRZ01005279.1:32206-60494 GCA_013398175.1 Climacteris rufus
CCTTCCTCTCCTCTCCTCTCCTCTCCTCTCCTCCTGACCCTTGAAGCAGTGCGATAGGAATGAGGACAGGGATCTCTTTCCTAAACTCACTTCTGGTCCTGTCACTTCACCAAGGTAGAATTAACCCTTTTCTCCACTCTTCAGGTTGGCCCCTCTCTGCCTTTTCTCCTCACCTCACTATCTCCCTTCCCTGCTCTTTGTAAGCACAGCAACTGTGGGGAGGGAAAGGTGGGGAAAGACATGTAAGTTCCAGAAGTGGCTGAAAGGAGTGAGGACATAGTTGATGATCTTAATTCCCATCTTGGTTTGTTGTGTAGAACCAAAAAGGAAAAAAAAAAGACTCAGCGCCATGGTTTAGTTGATGAGGAGGTGTCGGGCTACAGGTTGGACTTGGTGATCTCAAAGGTCTCTTCCAACGTGGTTTATTCTGTGGTTGTGTGAAAGTTCTTGGGAACCTTTCCCCAGCCTCTGAGGAGTTTTATTGCTGGGGAAATCCTTGCAGTAAATGTGGCATTACAGAGGAAAAAAAAAAAAGAATGAAAAGCCCAAGTGGCGCCATTCCCTTTGGAAGTCTGGTTGTTGCTTTTTATGGGATAAACTCCAGGTTCTTCTGAAAATGCAGCCAGGAGGAGACACCCCAAAGTCTGACACAGCCTGAGCTCCATCCCTGACACGCAGCCACCTGCAAACGGCCCAGAGCTGCTGAGGGAACCTCCCTGCCTGGAGTCCTGAACTGTTCTGCCTTTTTCAGCTACTCAGAGCACCCTGTCGTGCCCCAGTGGTTTCAGATGTGAGGATGGGGAGGCCTGCATCCTGGTGTCCGAGCGCTGTGACGGCTATCTGGACTGCTCAGACAGCAGTGATGAGAGGAACTGCACAGGTGAGCAGCAGCCCTCTCCCATTTCTCATTCCCCTCTCCATGTCAGCACGCAGAGGTCCTCTCCTGGATATGGGACCTTTCACTCCCAACATCCTTGATTTATCTGCCTCTGCTCAGTTGTCCAAGCTGCCTCCTCACCCATTCATCACCAGCTGGGACAAACTTCCCAGCAGCTTCTACACTGACAATTTGTCTTCCAGCAGCCTCAGGCAGCGAGAAAAAAATCATTCTAGGAGCAAAGCTGTCTGTTTTACACGGCCCACAGGTGAAGCAGGAGTCTCCTGCTCTGTCCTCCTTTGCAAGGTGACCCTGGGGAGGTGGCACGTGCCCTGCTGCCACCCCTGACTATCCCACTCTGGCCCTTGGTGGTCCTGTGCAGAGGGACAGAGCCTGTGCTGGGCTGAACCCAGCGATCGATCGCTGCCTCCAGCCAACCATGAGCTTCAGCTGCTTTCCCACTGACCTGCTGGGGGGGCTGAGCATCAATCAGGTTCAGTTCTTTAATTAAATATTGATTGGGAGAGGCTAACAGGTTCAGGGGAGGGCGAAGGAGCTGCTGAGATGCACAGCTCAGCTGCTGTGCCAAGGGAAAACCATCTCTTTTCCCTTGGAAAACTTGTCTTGCTGTGCCTGTCCAGGGACCCATGTGCCTGCTGGATTTAATTCCAGCTGTTTAGGGAAAGCAAAGCAGCAGCAGTTTGCCTCCACTCCTCTTATTTTCTGTACAGCACAAGGGTTGAAGCTGAGCACCCCAGCAGGGCCAAGGCACAGCTCTTGGATATGGGCTCCAACACATGGAGAGAGCGAGCAGGGAATGGCCTGGAGGGAGCAGAACGTGGATTTGGGGCATTTCAAACCAGCACCTCCAGCCCCCACCACTGCCAGGGCTGGGTTTTTCTGTGCTTTTATCCCCTAAATGCCTCTGTGAAGGTCAGGTGGTGATTCAGCCACAGAGCTCATGTCAAGACAAACCCCAAACTTGAATTACCGGCCCTTGCTTGGGTCCTTCTGCTGAACACGAGATGTGATAAGGAAAAACACACAAAGGAAGGCCCTGGGTGGCTGACAGGGACAGCACAGACTGATCACACCAGGAGAAGGGTGGCACTGGTCAGTTTGCACTCATACACTTCCAAAATGCTCAGTATTTAATCAACCACACTTTATCATTCCTTAGGGGAAAGGGGATTCTTGTATGATGACATTTTGGGTAGAACTAAGAGTGCCAGGGGTAAATTCCTGCTCTGAACTGCCTTCTGTGAGCCCAGCCTTCTCCACTGATAACTCCCACCTAAATTACACATCTCATTTGGGCGGTGCAGACACTCTGGTGCAGACACTCCTTCAGACCTCCAATGTTGTTTGTGTCACAAACATACCTCCTGTTTCTCTTCTGGGCAAAGGTCGTGTTCTCTTCCAGCTGACTGACTTTTCCCATTGCCTCTCAGATGACACAATTGTGTACAAAGTCCAGAACCTCCAGTGGACAGCTGATTTCTCTGGTGATGTCACCCTGACATGGGCTCGGCCAAAAAGGATGTCCTCCACCTCCTGTGTCTACAACATCTACTACAGGTACATCCTCCCTCACCTGTTGCTGTATCAGGTGAAGAAGAGAAGCATGAGCACAGGTATCAGTGTGCCTGTGTTTGCTGAAAAAAAATCATGCAGAATCAGGCCTGGCAGATTCAGAGCTGCTTAGTCAAGTTCTGCTTGGAAAATCTACCAAGATTTGGAAGCAAAGGAGACACAAAACAGGTGTAACTAGAGGGCATTTGTGACAAACTGCTGGTTTCCTCCTTGATTGTTTACTCAGATATTAAAGTAGCTATATCATTTTTTTTTTCTGCTTGGATCTTCTCTTTGTGGGACCATTAACAGCAAGAACAAAGACATTAAATTAGAGCACAGCAGTTATAGAAAACCTCAGGGGCTTTTAAGTCACCAAGCCATGCTTAGTTCAGCATCTTTTCAACAGCATCTTTTCAAGCTGGTGGTGTGGCTTTACCAAAAAGAAAAACTAAGCAGCAACATTTTAATATTGTTCCACCTTTTGGGACAATCTGTGTCTGTATGAATGCCCCCCTGACAGGATGTGTGACTCTCTCATGCAGGATGGTTGGTGAAAGCATCTGGAAGATCTTGGAGACCCACAGCAACAAAACCAACGGTGTTTTGAAGGTCCTCAAGCCTGACTGCACCTACCAGGTGAAGGTCCAGGTGCAGTGTCTGAGCAGAGTCTACAACACCAACGACTTCATCACCCTCCGGGCACCTGAAGGACGTAAGCAGAGCTGCTACTCCCAGTCCTGCCTGGCAGATTCATGCTGCTGTGGTCTAGATTCCACAGAGATATCCCTGTTGTCAACAAAAATAGTCTTTCCTTAGGCTTAGGAATTGTGCTGCACTAGGAGAAAGGGCCACCAACCCCTCTGACCCAACCTTTCACGGGGATAATGCATTGTCCTGTGTGATGTGGATACATCACTGTTCCTGTCTCTAACACCCCTGTTTCTCTCAGTACCAGATGCTCCCCTCAACCTTCAGCTGTGTGATGTGGATACATCACTGTTCCTGTCTCTAACACCCCTGTTTCTCTCAGTACCAGATGCTCCCCTCAACCTTCAGCTGTCCCTGAAGAAAGAAGCTGAGGGTGTGGTGCTGGGCTGGTGGAGTCCTCCCGTGAATGCCCATGGCCTCATCCGGGAATTCATCGTGAGTCCTGCTGCCCCTTGGGGCTGAGCCTGGGTCGGTGGGATAGGGGCAGCAGCATGGGCTGGCCTGCCAGAGCTCATCCAGCTGCAGAGGGGTGGGCCTGGAGTGGGACATTTTGTAGAGGAAATCTGCTGAGAGCATTGGGCAAGTTGGGAGGGGAAATGCTCCAGGGCTCTGGGCAGCACCACAGCCCTCAAGTTCTTAATTTCTCCTTTCTGAGCTGTCGTGCTTTTTTCTGCTGACATTTTGTCCCAGAGGGACCTGCTGAGCTGTGGTGTTTTTAAGCCCTCATCCCTTGTTTTGGTGCTCCTAGGTGGAATACAGCAGCAGTGGGTCCAAGGAGTGGTCCTCGCTTAGAACCACCAAGAACTACACGGAGATCAAGAACTTGCAGGTCAACACTCTCTACACAGTCAGAGTGAGTGTTTCCAAAGCTCTAAGTGAGCTCTCATTACCAAGTGGACTAAGCCCTGCACATTTAAGTACTTGCTAAAATAAACATCTTGTTAAAGTCCTGCCCTTTAATGCCAACCCACACCAGGGGTTTGGCATTTGCACTGCCAATGTGTATAGTTCCAAGGGCCTTGATTTGTTCCTTCTCCCCAAAGGCCAGGCTGTATTATAAAATCCTCCCTACTAATTGCCCATTCCAATGTCACTGCAACTGCCCTGGATCTGGGCCAGAGATAAATTTGGTCCTTGGTGTATCACTGGGAAAAGAAGCAGATCTGCCTGTGGGGAATGTCTGCACAGGGGAGAAGCTGGGTAATTATAGACACAAGTAATAAGGATAGGAAATGAAAGTCTGCACAGTGAGCCCTGGGAAATGTGTGCTCTGCCATTGTCCACCCTCCTGAGTTCTTGGGGAAGTTCACTGGGAGGTGGGATAAACTCCCCCCCTCCAAATCCGTGTTGTTCTCACCAGTCTGTCCTCCCAGGGTATTCCTTCCCGACATAATCTGTTCCCAAATAAATTTTTGGGACTAGATTCAGTGCTTGCATGGGCTTCACTGGCGTGGTTCTTACCTACATTATGGCCCATGGAGTCCCAAGCTCCTTATCTTGATGGCCTCCTCGAAGATCTCATAAGAGCCGTTATCTGCAAAGAGGCTGCACCTCCCTCCCCTTACATTCCTTTAATTGACTTTAAGCAGCCGGCTTTATCTCTGTATTAAGCATTTTATTGCCAAGTAATTAAGCTATTGTTTGCTTCAAAGTCCTTTTCCCATGAGCCCAGCGAGGTCCATAACCTTGCTCTAACCTCCCCCTCTGCTTGCATTATCCAATGTTGTTCATATTCACTCACCCTCTCCTTTGAAAAGGTTGCTGCAGTCACAAGTCGAGGAGTGGGAAACTGGAGTGATTCCAAGTCCATAACCACCACCAAAGGCAAAGGTAAATGTTGTTGTTTTGGTCAGCTCAGACAATAAAACAAAAAGGCAGAATATCAGCCTGAAGTGTCAGCATCAGCATTCACAGTCACCTCCTCACCCTTTGCTCTACCTGGTGAGCCTTTCACACTATTTAATAGATTTACTGTGCCTTTTCACTCAAGCTGAGCTGCCTCAGACTTCAGTGGCACATCTGGAAGGGTCACAGACTTTTCCTCAGAGCTCTGTGGCACAGAGGATGGATGTGCTGCCCTGGAAGTGGGCAAGGAGCCTGGCCAGAAGGTGCCTCTCTCTCCCAGGCTGCAGATGGATTCCCTCAGACTTGTGCAGGCCAAATGCTGCCTTCAGATAGGCAAGATATTGCTACCAGTTCCTTCATTCTCACTCTGAAAGGATGCAGGCTCATCCTTCTCCCTTTTAGATTACAATTCTTGTGGTTTCTCTTGTAGGTTAGACCATAAAAAACAACCACAGCTCCCAAGAACTATCACAACATCACAGTCTGACAGCACATAAATTCAAACAGCACAGTAAATCACTTCCTTCCACCTTTTTTTTTTTTGTTGTTTTTAGAAAAGCCTTTTGAAATCTTTTGTATTCATGCCAAATTTTTCATCCAAACTTGTGTCCCTACGTCAAAATCGTCTGCTAATTTGTTAGATAAAAGTGCATCCTCACTATGTTGATAAAGAAGAGAAAGAAAACACCAGGCTACTCAAAGTGCAGGATTCAGATAATGTGGATTGCCTGATGGGTAGAAAAACCTTAAAAAGAACAGAAATAACTTTTACTTCAGGCTTTGCATGAGTATTTGGCGCTGATAGCTTCTGACCTCCCTCACCAGCTCCTCAGAGGGCCAGGAGCTGTTCCCTGGGATAGGAGCTCACCCTACTGAGTTCTGAGGGAAATCCCTTTGCCCAGACCCCTCTAGTTCCAGGCTGCACTGAGCCAGGCACAGATACAGCAGCTTTTAGGTGGGTGACTTAAAAAGTGATGGAGCTGCAGCACATCAGTGGCTTCTCTGAGGGGGATGTGGCTTAGAGACAGTTGAGGTTGGGCCTGGGAGGATGTGGGACAAAAACCTATATTTATCTGCCCCTCTTGATGAGTATTTTTATTTCTTTGTGCTGTAGTAACAGGTCTTTTCTCTCTTTCCTCCCAGTCATCCCTCCCCCTGTCATCCACATTGAGAGCTACAGTGAGGACTCCATAAGTTTCAGCCTAAAAATGACCACAAATATCAAGGTAAGAGTTTTTACCTTCACATCTGAGCTGGATAAATGGTAAATAGTGGTTGGGAGAAGATGTCACCCATTGAAGTATTGCAATTACCAGCTATTTAATGCCAAATCATTCCTTACTGCTCACAAACTGCCCCGGGGCTCTTAATTAGGATGGAAAATACAATGCAAAGACTGTCAGGGGTCTGGCAGTAACCCTGTTTCACTGGGTGCAAACACAGTGAGCTGATGGCTCTGTTGTGTGTCCTTGTGCTTGCCAGGTCAGTGGCTACGTGGTGAACATCTACTGGACATTTGATACCCACAGGCAGGAAAAGAGGACTCTGGTCATAGAAGGAGAAAAATCCATCCAGAAAGGTAAATTCTGCACAAAGTGTAAAATTTTTGCTTTGCTCAACACCAGGCAGAAGGATTTATGGAAGGTTATAGGATTCTTTTTTTTTTTGCAACAGGTAGTTTCTGTTTAAACAATTCTGTTTAAATCTGGACAGGACAAACCAGCAAATCCTCTGTTTTGAGGACTTGGAGATTTCAAGCAGATTTGGGATTTGCCCCCAGAGCTGCACTAGTCCTTTCCCATCACCTGGGATTTTGTTTGTTGTTCCATTTCTAATCTGACAAAGGGAGCAGAACAGAACAAGGATTTCTTGGGCTTGTATCCATGTCCCTATAAATCAAATTTCTGGTTTGGAAAAATCTCTGGTGTGCACGGTCTGGACATGGGAAATCATCCAAACACAGAAAGGCACAGGCTGGGTTGGACCCCAGAGTCCCAGGTGCTTCTGTGGAAAGGAAATGCCTCAAAAGTAATGAAAGCACAACCCAAGAGGGGCAGCTCCTGTTTGTGTCCCTCGTGCTCCCACCCTGCCCTCGCAGTGCTTTGCCTCACCTAATGGTGCCCGTTTCTCTTCTTGCTCAGTGGCCAATTTGACAGCACACACCCCCTATGAAATTTCTGCCTGGGCTAAGACGGAGCTGGGTGACAGCCCTCTGTCTTTTGTGCATGTGGTGACCAGTGGCACCAGACCTGCAGCCCCCAGCCTCAAAGCCAAGGCCATCAACCAGACGGCGGTGGAATGCAGCTGGACAGGACCCAGGAATGTTGTAAGGCACCAACCCTTCCCTCACCAGCCACCCTGGGGTCTAGCTCAGAGCCTCAGCACAGCACAGAAACCCTTAAATCAGGATTGTTTGTTTGGGTTGAATTCCAAAGCACTGAAAATTTGATGCTTGTTCTTGAGGGAAAGAACCTCCTACCCTTTATGTAGAAGTGAAGAAAGGTGTCTTGTGTGTTTGTTCAGCCACTGATGCAATGAGAAGTGGCTTAAATACAGAGAGCATGATGCTCCAGCAGTGTCTGAATTGGCTGCTGTTATCCAAGCTGAGCCCAGGATTTTCAGGTGGGCAGTGCAGAGGCAAGTGGGCAGATTTAACGTGGACAACAGGGAGGAAAAAGCAGGAAAAAGGGCCCAGAGGGAAGAGGCTCTTTGCTTCACATCCCCAAAAAGTGACAGCCACTGGGTGCTCTGGGCCGTGCCAAACCCTGTACCAGCCCTGTTTTGTTCTTCTGCAGGTCTATGGCATCTTCTACGCCACGTCCTTCCTGGAGCTGTACAGGAGCCCCCACAACAGCAGCACCACCTCGCACAACATCACGGTGCTGGTGCAGCGGGACGAGCAGTACCTGTTCCTGGTGGGCTCCCCCTCCGCTCCCCCTGCAGCCCTGCTGTGGCTGCACAGAGACACAGCCTCACCCTCTGTGCCTCCCTGCAGGTCCGGGTGATGGCTCCCTACCAAGGGCCCCCCTCGGACTACGTGGTGGTGAAGATGATCCCGGACAACCGGCTGCCCCCCCGGCACCTGCACGCCGTGCACACCGGGAAGACGTTTGCCGTCATCAAGTGGGAGTCCCCCTACGACTCCCCCGACCAGGACATGGTAATGCCTCACAGAGCCTCCTCCTGCCCCTGTGCATGCACTGACAGACACATCCCTGCCTTTCTTCTGGTGGATAAAGTCTGAAATCAGGTCTATAAAATCATTGTCAAAGTGCTGACACTTCCAAAACCCTCATTTGCTCTCCGCTGGCCATTAGCTCAGGACTGGAACACTCACGCCACGTTCTAAAGGAGCCAGGTCTGGGGTATCTGTTGCTAAGCCTGAAAACAACCCTGGGCATGTGCCAAAACACCTTTCTGGGCTCTGGCTTTGCCCAGGAGGGTGAGGCTGGGCTGGGGCACTGCCTCCTGCTCCAACAAAGCCCAGTTCTGTTCTCTGCCGCGCTGGCGTTCGGTCAGGTCTCGCTCCATTGAAGGCGAGTCATTTTCTCAGCAAGCTTTCCCCTCCTATTCTGGTCCAGAGACTTTAACAGCAAAACTGTGGAGGTATAAATCTTCCCAGCAGAGCTGGAAACTCTGGCAGGGCAGGGGTTTGCATTGCATCCTTGTGATTCACTAAGAAATACAACCTGAGGTTTTCCTCCTGCCCTCATCTGTTCCACTAACTGCATTTTGTGTATCAGTGAACACTGATCTGGGGCAGGGATCCAGGGAGAGGCTTGGAATCTTGTTCCCCAGGCTTTCTGTAAAGCACAGCCTCGGTTTAGAGCAAATTTTTCCCCCTGTCTAATGTCTTACCACTGTATAAGCTTGTTGAAAGTCTGCAGGAAAGTGAGATCTTTCCATTCCTTCCCTCCCCCTCCAGCTGTACGCTGTGGCAGTAAAAGATTTAGTGAGGAAAACAGATAGAATCTACAAAGTGAAGACCAGGAACAGCACGGTGGAGTACACCATAAAGAAGCTGGAACCAGGAGGGAAATACCACGTGATTGTCCAGCTGGGAAACATGAGCAAGGAATCCAGCATGAAGATCAACACAGGTAAGGGACACACCACCCATCCTGGAGGCTGCAGCAGTGTTTCCCCAACTCTTGGTCCTCTCCCACAGCCAAAACCCAATTCCAAGAGGCCTCCCTGGAGCTCCCAGGGAAGGTGATTAAACCCTCAAACAACAGCAGTGGAGAGGAAGCCTCTCAGATGATATCCAGTGTTCTTCTGCTGAGGGGAGATGGAAAGATAGCCCTTTGTCTGGCTGTGTAGACACCATCAAGTACCATGACACTCCTACCACTGAAAAACTCCTCCCAGTTTCCATGCCACAGCATCCTCTCCTCCAGCACATCCCTTTTCCAAGCACAGTATTGTGCTGATCCCTAAAAAAAACCCACTGAGTTTCAAAAGTGACTCCATTGCTGGAAAAGAAAAGTACCACCAGTGTTACAACCTCACCTGCTGCCACTTCTTCTCATTTGCAGTCCCACTGTCTGCACCGGATGCCTTAAAAATTATCACGGAAAATGACCATATTCTGCTTTTTTGGAAGAGTTTGGCGCTGAAGGAAAGTAATTTCAATGAAAGCAGGGTAAGTTTTGCTGTGCCTCCTGTCCTACAGAAAATGCTAGAGCAGAGCCACTGCAAGGCTCCTTTCACAGGCTCTAAAATCTATCCTGTCCTTGGAGAGCCCTCTAGGAGAGCTCGCTGAAATTCGTGTCACGGCTCAGGCACTGAAGCTGATAGATCCAGCCAGTCGCCTCTTAGGAACATAATTACTCTCTTAGAAAAGGACAATTGTCCCACATGTGAAAGCACTGGGAATAGGACACTGCCCTGCCATGCCAGGAAGTCTGAGAATTGTCATTATTTAGACTTTGGTAGAAAATCTGTGATGTTGTCCATCAGGGCATGGGCAGGTAGAAAACTACACCAAAAAAGCCATCACCCTTCTGGACTCTGTGTTTGGGTGGTCTGGGGTGGGTGCTAAGGGCAGAGTGAACCAGACAGACCAAAACAGAATCCCTTAGGTTGGAAAAAACCTCCCAGGTCATGGAGTCCAGCCTGTGACCATCCCCACCTTGTCACCAGCCCAGAGCACTGAGTGCTGCATCCAGTTGTTTCTTGAACACCTCCAGGGATGGGGACTCCAAACAGCCCTGGGCAGCACCTTCCAGTGTTAAACAACATTTTCAGTGAGGAAATTCTTCCTGGTGTCCAACCTGAGCCTCCCCTGGCACAGCTTGAGGCCGTGTCCTCTCATCCTGTCACTAATTACTTGGAAGAAGAGAAATCTCTCCTTCCTGTACTGGCCAAGGTCAATGCACACCAACAGGGATTCCTGGAGGATGCTCCCTCCCAGCTGAGAGCCCAGCAGAGTTAATCAAAGTTTGATCCAGGAGGAAAACCAAGTTTCAAAGCCCTTTTGGAAGGAGCAAACCTGCCCTCTCGCAGCCCAGTGATTTTGGGGCTTGTGTCTCTCTCAGGGCTACGAGATTCACATGTTTGACAGCTTGATGAACATCACAGCCTATCTGGGCAACACCACAGAGAACTTCTTCAAGGTTTCCAACCTGAAGATAGGTCACAACTACTCGTTCACCGTGCAGGCCAGGTGCCTGTATGGGGGGCAGATGTGTGGGGAGCCGGCCACGCTTCTCTACGACGAGCTGGGAACTGGTGAGTCCCTGTTTTATCCCCCATCCTCCTTAACAACAACTTGGGGAAGCCCCACAAACACTCCAGGGCTGTGCTGTGGGTACCAACAGCTCTCCTCTTGTTCTCCCACTGCAGGTGAAGACTCCTCTGCCAGCAAACGTGGGCGGCCCACGGACGTGGCTGCCATCGTGGTGCCGGTGCTGTTCCTGCTGCTGGTGACCCTGGGCGTCGGCTTTGTGGTGCTGTACATGAGGCACAGGCGGCTGCAGAACAGCTTCACTGCCTTTGCCAACAGCCACTACAGCTCCCGCCTGGGCTCGGCCATCTTCTCCTCGGGGGATGATCTAGGTACACGGCCCCGGTGGCCTTTGGGGACAGCATTAGGGACGTGAAATCAGGGCAAGAATTGTGTCTTTGTCGTGCTTTGGGCCACCTCTGGCGTCACAATCTCTGTGGGTTTGTCCTAAGAGCGCAAATCACCGAGTCACGAGATCAGTAAGGTTGGAAAAGGCCTTTAAGATGGAGTCCAACCGTTGAAGGTTTTCCCGATCAAATCGCAGACAGAATCACAGAATAAGGCAGGTTGGAAGAGACCTTTGAGATCAGCAAGTCCAACCTATAGCCTGACACCTCCTCATCAACTAAACCATGGCACTGAGTGCCACATCCAGTCTTTTTTTAAACATATCAAGGGATGGTGACTCCACCACCTCTCTGGACAGACCATTCCAGTGCCAAATCACTCTCTCAGTAAAGAATTTTTTCCTGGTGTCCAACCTAAACTTCCCCTGGTGCAGCTTGAGGCTGTGTCCTCTTGTTCTGCCAGTCATTGCCTAGGAGAAGTGGCCAACCCCCACCTGACCACAGCCTCCTGTCAGGGAGTTGCAGAGAGTGATGAGGTCTCCCCTGAGCCTCCTTTTCTCCAGGCTAAACAACCCCATCTCCCTCACAGGGCATGTGTTCCAACTCACTCAAACCCCTCCCTCCATGCAAATCACTTACAACCTGAATATAAAGTTTTGAGGGCCCCCCTGACAGCTCTCTGGGTTTGTTTTCCAGGAGATGAGGACGATGAAGCCCCCATGATAACTGGATTTTCAGATGACGTCCCCATGGTCATCGCCTGAAGCGCATTTCTGACTGTACAAACCAAATGGTGTAAATATTTTATTTGATAAAAATAGTTGATTGTTTATTTTAAAAATGCACTTTGAGTTGCAATATGTTATTTTTATATGGGCCAAAAAAAATTAATAATTTTAAGAATACACTTTGTAGTAATCAACTGTGAATTGCAGACTAGGTTGGTTGAGTAACAAATTGCTTTGATTTAACATTAATTTAGTCTTACAAGGCTATGCTTGCTGGGCATGCTTTTAAGTCTGTGAGATATTTTCCGTTGACTAAATTGGCTACTCGTTTTATTTTTCTAAGACAGGAATAAATTTATTTAAAAAAAAAATTCAGGAGATTATATATGTAGAGAGAGATAAGTAATATAGTCCCTGAAGGTTTTGCTTTTACTTTAGGAAAAAAAAAAAAATCCTTTGGACTTTGTTTTATATGAAAGTATTTTTGTTGTGTTAATTTATTGGGAAATCTGCTCCAGAACAGATTTCCAAAGTCGTCAGACATTGTACACATTATTGTGTAGAACATGTGCCACTTTATCTTGCGAGGCAGTCGTATCTTGGCATCCCCATCATTGTTCTTGCCATGATAATAAAACCCCTTATTTTCACATAGTTTTTTCCTCCCTTACCAATTTTTGAGCAATCTCAAGAGGCTGCAGCACATTTTTTAGGGATGAGTTTTAGCTTCCTGCTGCTGCTGCAGGAAGCCAGAAGCATCCCTACCCCAAGGCGTGCTGCCCAAACCCCTCCTGCTGCTGCCCGTGCCCATCCCACCTGGCTTCATTAATCTGTAGCTTACAACCACGACATCACTGTTAAAAAAATTTGCCACTTGCACCTTAAAACACATTTCCCAGGTAATCAGGACACCTCTCCTCCCTGGAGCTTCCCTCAGATGCCAACACGATGGTGGGACGGAAGGGGGAGCAACTTGCTACAGATTTTTCCACACAGAGCAATAATTACTAAAGGTTTAAATTAATTTGGTTTACAGCAAGGATTTGATGCTCCCTCATTGGAATTTCCTACAAGCAGCTGTAGTTTTACCTCCAGCTTTAGAAATACTATAAATACACACACATAAATATAATTTTCTCATCTCACATCCCCAGCAGACACAATCCTGGCTGCAGAGCCCAATGCAAGTGTCTGCTTGCCACTGTTTGGAGCTTTTATTTTGTGACAGCAAAATGTGAATCTCACCAAAATGTGAACCTCACCACTACTTGCCAACCCAAGGGCACGACAGGAGCAGATGTTCAGGGCTCTCCCCTGTCTGTGCTCTATATATGCAAAACTTCTCACCAGGAAATACAGCACACTGTCTTGTCACACTGTTTTTGTTGAAAACAAGAGTATTTTTGCTGTGTAAATTAAGTTATAATTGCAGTCTTCCTACAGATGAAATGAGAGAGGCCAACTATGTTTTGATACGTGACTGATCCATTTAATTTCACCATAGAAAAATGTATAAAAAGTTGAAGTCTGGTTTGATACTCTAGAGAAATACTAACTCTATTTTCAATTACTGGTGTTAGCATTCCTGGTGACAGATTTTCTTCCCCCCCAAGCTGGGACCAAACTAGAATCAGATTTTTATAAGTAGCAGCAAGCTTGCAGAGTTGCAATATTTTTACCTTGTCAGTGGGTCAGGTGCTGTTCAGGAGTTAAAATTCTGAGTAAATCAACCCAGTACACATAGCTCAGTTTGCCTGGAGTTACAGCTACATAGAGAGACCAGCATCTGACCCAGAGGCTAAACCAGCCTAAAAAACATAAAGCAAAAAATTTTATACAGGAAAGGAAGCCTAAAAGCAGATACAAAGAGTATTGAACCCCTTCCTTATAAAGCAAATATTTTTGGCACAGGTAACTGAAAATTGCAGTGCAGTATCCCAGAAGCTGGTACCTCTCTGGTAAGGATTAGTAGTGGTTAAATACTGAGATTTTATTCCCCCAGGGTAAACTTTTCTCCAGTAAGATGAGCAGAATTTAGAATTTAGCCCATCTCTGTCTAAGCAGATGGCAGGGGGAACGTTTGTATCCACTTTCTATAATGCAGAAATCTCTTGGATGGAGGTTTCCAAGCATCACCTGGGGCACAGGTCACTCCTGGCCACTCTGAAAGGCTCCTTTGTACCCAGAGACACCCAAACAGAGCAAAGCATTTTGGGGCAATACTGTACCCAAAAAACAACACTCTTGGTTACCTGTAACTCCCTGCATGGGCAGAGCAGAGCCCTCTGTGGAGTCGCAGTGCCCAGGGGTCTGGGGACACTGCAAATCCCATTTTTCCTTGTGGGGACAGCACTCAGAGCTCCCCCAGCCCTCCCCTTCACTGCAAAAATCACCACTGTGCTCTCAGCAAGGCAACTTCACAGGGCTAGTGTATTTTATATAGAGATAGAGAAGTCTGAGCTCCAGGTGGGGAGTGAGCAGCTTAGATGCAGTTCTGGGGTAAATTGTATATTTTTATGAACTTTTGAAGCACGGAATCTTGTTCACGGAGACATATAGGGGGTGGGAGGGTTCTGCTGTAAATATGGTACATGGATGTGGATGTATATTTTGTTCTGGTTTCTGTTTCAGTAGCCTTATGCAATGTGACATGATTTGTTACCCTGACTTTTGGGAGGTGATTTGGGTTTGCTGTACAGGAACCCAGTGAAATGTCTGGATCCATGTGGGGTATGGAAAGTACCCTGGTTAGGAGGAACTTCTACCAGATAATTTGTGTTTGCATCCATTTCAGATGTGTACTCCCAAGTCCATTTGAACAAAAGACTAAGAACACCAAAATCTGTTATAAATGCGTTAATTTTTACAGACTAAGGTTGAACACTAAAATCTATTGAGATTTTGGACTGTGAGGTTTCTTTTGCTTTGGCTCAGGTTTTTGTGCAGGGTATTTTTTTGTGTGTTTGGTTTTTACAAGAAAGGCCAAGGAGGTGCCATTTTCCAGGCTAGAGACCTGAACACCTCCTGAAGGTCAAAAAAAAGGCTCTTTTGAGTCTGGATAAATCCCACCTGTGGGCTGCCAGCTCTGTGAAAGCTCCCTGCACCCAGAGAGAGCAGAGCCCATGCTCCAGGCACACACAGCATCCAGCTGGAGCAGGAGCTTCCAGCCCCTCTGGGGTTTGGCTGACAGCCTGTACCCCAGGAAAACTGCAAGAGGAATTTCAGAGAGGGCTAAAACACGTGTTGTCCGCAGGGAAAACCCCTGCCTGCAGATATTTAGTGTGCATGGAAGTTCCTGCCCCGGCTCCCCCTGCCCTAACTTGTTCCATGTGCTCCCACCTTGACACAGCGTCAGCAGGAGGCAGCTGCAGGCTCAGGACGGGGAAAAGACTTTTCCTTGGACAGAGATCAAGTTACACAGAGATGTTTGGGAGCTCAGAGCCAGCCGGGAAGGGGAGGAGAGAGGAGAGAGGCAGTGCTGGCTCCCAGCATCCACGTCTTGTGGCCTCGTGGCCAAAGGAGCTTTGTGTTTGGTGGTCACCTTGGTGGTCACCACGTTATTTCACTCCTCCTGTTTCCAGAGGCACCAAAAACCTCACTTTAGCCACTGGAGAAAACCCCACCTGAGCCAGAATTCCTGAGCAGAATTCCTGTTCCTTGCTCAGCTCAGGCTGAGCATCTCCGTGCTTGGAGTCTCTTTGTAGGGACAGAGTGTTTTTAATGGCAAATTTCACCTCCTTGCTGATGGAAACGTAAAATGTGTTCAGGAAAGGAATAACCTTTTCTGAAACAACTTTGAAGTCTCCTTCAAATGGACTTGAGAAGGGAAATGGTGCGGTAACTCTTGGACCCCGAGAGCATCTTCATTCCTGGAAATAGCTGCAATATTATAATTAATCCTTCAAAACGTGCATCAGTCCACAAGCAGCCAGCCTCTAATAGAGGTAGTGTCAACTTTTAATCAGGTTCTTTAAGTGAAGTTTAATGTTATACTATTTGAATTGCTACTCTGTGTCCTTTGGTTTTTTTGTTTTTTTGTTTTTTTTCATTCACTGATTTCTGCTATGTATTATTGCACAATTTTGAAGGAATTTTTGTCTGTCAGGTTTTTTTCCACTTAATGATAATAATAAAAATGGATTGGGTAAACAAAACAGTTCCTGGTTTCTGTAATTGTTATCCAGCCTCTGTGTGTCTAGTGCAAGAAAAAGGAGACTTTTTTCTCAAAGTAATTTTGTTTTAGAAAGGATGTGTGGTATAAGCTGACAAGATCATAGAAGCACTGAATGGTTTGGGCTGGAAGGACCCTTAAAGCTCATCTCATTCCACCCCTGCCATGGGCAGGGACACCTTCCACTATCCCAGGTTGCTCCAACCTGGCCTGGGACACTTCCAGGGCTGGGGCAGCCACAGCTTCTCTGGGCACCCTGTGCCAGGGCCTCCCCACCCTCACAGGGAACAATTTCTCCCTGATATCCCATCTGAACCTGCCCTCTGTCAGTCTGAAGCCATTCCCATCCTCTTCCTGAGCAAAGAGCAGTGAGAGGACAAGGGCGATGAGAATCAGGAAAATTGATCTCTGTGCTGAAGGAGCAGCAGATCCTGGAAGGTGCCACGCTCATTCCCAACACAGCCACGTCCCTGGCTGGTCCCTGCCCTCCAGGTCAGCACCACTCAGTCAGCAACACCCCCAGACATCCTTTCCAGCCTGTCCAACTCCACGTTTGCACAACACCACCTCCAGCTTTACTTTCCCTGCTTAAAACCCATTTCCACAGCCACCCCATCCCTGCACGCTGTGTGTGCAGGTACCCCCGGCACCCGAGCAGGATCTCTCCTGGCAGGGAGAGGTAATGAGCAGGCAGCAGCCTCTCCACACATCCCTCATTTCTCAGCCCGGATAATTGGAAAGGCAACACGTGATCTTGGTGGACATAATTGAGGCGTGCGAGCATCTTAAGTGTTGCACTTCATTAACATTTAGCTGGAGGCAACGTTAACAAACAGTCATTCCTTGCTCCCCGTTGCCCCCTCGGTGGTGAATGGAGCTGGTTTTTCCGACTGTTGCTGGAATAGATCGTTCCCAAGGGAGGCACGAGGAGTCACACCTCATTCCCAGGCACCTACTTTGTGTTGGAGGGATCAACGTGAGTCTGAAGCTTCAGTGTTGCTACTGAGAAAATCTTGATGGAATAAAAGTTTGTCTCTGCTCCTGACAAAACCTGCAAGATTTTATGGATGGGAAAGATTTCCACCCTAATCCTTTACTGCCTTCACCATAGAAAGTTATAATATTTTCCCCCCACTATGATGAGAACCCATCACGGAGGAAGATTCCAGTTGCTGGAGGAGTTTTCTTGGAGCACATGGCACAAACCCATCGAGGAGCTGGATCCAGGCTGCCTTCACTCTGCTGCTCCTGAAAATGCACCTTTTCCCCCCAAACAACATCAGGGGCTGCTTCCAGCAAGCACAGGGAGGGGGAGATGTGGATCCTGCCTGCAGGAGCGAGGAAACCAGGTGGAAATAAAGAAAAAAAAGCCCTTCCCATCACGGGTTAAGCATTGCACAGAAGAGCTGGGCTCTGATCTTGAGAGAGCAGCTGAAGTTCTGGCTCACTGCTCCTCCTTTGAGCGAGCACTCCCAGTGTCTTGTGCCAGACTCCTGAACGATTGTGTTTAGCCTTTCTCAGCTGGAAAGATGAAATAACTGACGATATTTCACAGCAGAACTCAAGCTGGATTTTGGGACAGAGGAGCCAAGAGCTCCCAGATAGCCCAGCCTCTGCTCTCAGGAAGGAAGAGAGGGTCTGTGGGAAGGAAAGATTCATTCTAACCATCAACATCTTGGCTCCTACCACAAACCTCTCAACCTGCCAAATGTGGGATGCAAGAAAAATGGCATCTTCCAGGATGTGAGGTTTATTTCTTTCCTGTAAATTATAGGCATCCAGAAGCCCACATCCTCAAACTCTCAGAGCTGGGCTGACATCATGCGCAGCACATTTGCTCTTCCCAGACTCTGCAGAGCAACCCAGGGAGCAGATCTGACCCTTTATTCATCAGAGCACCTGTGTGGGGCTGTGCTGGAAAAAATCCCACGGTTTTGGAGGATCATGGAGGGTCAGAAAAAAGGAACTAGACAGCAAATTGGGAAAGAAAGCCAGGGAGACACTCAGTGAATGGGAATGGGGGTGTGAGCTGAGCAGGAGTTCATCAAATACATCCTGAAGCTACAACCTGACACTGGGTGTACAGGAGGGGAATATTTTAGAGCTGGCAGAGGTGGACAAGAAGTGACATTCACATCACCAAGCCTCACATCTCCAGGGTGGCTCGGCCAAAAGAGAAGAATTATTTTCCCTGGATCTTTCTGTAAGCCAGCATAGGGAAGCAGGTGCCCTCCAAGGAGGCATTCAGAACCTGCATGGAAATTTGGGGTTTGAATGAGCCATTCTCAGTTGTTTTTGTACAAAGGGGGAATGGCTGCCTGAGCATTTTGTATTCCCCAAGCCTGAGATCCCAAAGGGGAACGGCAAGAAGATGGAGAAGAGGCTGGAGGTTCCTCCTGGCCTGGATTCCGTGTAACATGAGGCAGGATTCATCCCTGCCCAGGCTGAGAGGGTCACTCCAGGCTTCGTCTGCAGCCAAGGATGAGGCATGGCAGTTCAGAGAGTGCTTCCCTCATCCCAAAATAGGTCAGACTCTCTTTGCTATAATGGGAACCTCACACTGAGCCGTGGGACTGTGAGACACCACAGCCTACGTGCAACGAATCCCAAAGCCGTGCCCGGGGTGAGAACATCCCCCCTGCAGCCAGGCAGCTCCTGGAGCACACACACCCTGCAGGCTGGAGAGAGCCCTCGGCCAAACATCTCCTCTTTGTTAGCACCCCTTGCCCAGCAGCTCCCCGAGGCTCCAGGGGCTGGGCAGGCTCTCTGAAATGACACAGCTTTCCTTCCCCCCTGCCGGGGCTTTCTCGGGATCCCTCGGCAAGCCAGAAACAGAAGCCCGGAGGCCAATTCCCAGTTGTGTGCTCAGTCACGAGAGCAGCTTGGTTTTCCATCCAGCCCCACTTTGCAGAACTGTACGTAGCCCATCGCCAGCCTGTCTCTGCACCCTGGAAATTACCATGGCAGACTCAGAGCTGGTGAAGACAATAGCGAGCTTGGCTCATTCTCTTGGACCAACACCATTTCCAAATGTACTTTTCCTCCTAAACTTATTTAACCCCGCAACCAAGAGCCACAAACGATGGCGAGCTGTTTGTTTCCAGACCAGATCTCCCGGGAGAGCAGGCACAAAGAATGGAAGAGATGGGAAGAGGGGAAAACCGAGAGAGGGATTCGAATGCATCGCCCTTGGAGACCATGCCAGTGACCTGCTAAGAGTCCAGCCATCACAAATAAATAGACGGCGTTTATTGTCTGGCCAAGCACGGTAATGCTTGAGCCGGTTCCAGCGGGTGGGGCCACGGCCGGCACCGCTGCTCGGGGCTGAGACAAAACAGATGTGGCTCCCCCCGCCACAGCCCTTGGCCCGAGGTGGATGGGGGCTTTGCTGCCCGAACAGCAGCCAAAAAGTCTCCCTGGTGGTGAATGCCAAGCGCAAGGGGCGGCAATGCCGAGGGGAGCAGCCCGAACCCCGCGGCGATGGAGCAGCGCCCTGCGCTCCCTCCGCGCCCAGCCAGAGGATGCTCCTGCTCCCAAAATCCCCAGCCAGACTCCAGCTGCACTCACGGCAGGGCCGAGCGGGGTGTGTGGAGCTGGGAGCCGGCTCCGCCTGTGCCAGAACCGGTAATTCACTCTTTAACCTGTTTTTTTGGCCGATTCTGTCCAAATTGAGCGGCTCCCAGCTGGCCCCGCTGCCACCCGTGTGCAGTAGATGGCAGCAGAAGCTTTAGGCACTGGCCACCAAACTCACAAGGATCCCTCCTCCTACTCCTCCTCCCCCCCCCNGGCAGGGTTCAGCTCAGTTCAGTGCGTGCCGAGGAGGAGGGGGCAGAGGAGCACTGTCTAAAACAAAAGTGGCGCCAAAACCCCCCAGTAAGAAGCATTCTCCTTCCTCCTCCTCCTCCTCCTCCCCCCCTCCCTTTTTTTTTTTTTTTAATACTTTTTACTTTTGGTGGCCTCAAAAATTATTAGTTCCAGATGAGCTCCTGCCATTGTAATAGTCCATTTAACCCGATCCACTCTGAGCAGAGTCAGTGCAAGTTCAAATGCAGCATTTTCACATGTAAACTATACATCAGAGACATATTTCTGCACGGCTTTGGGCATTCCTTGTGCGGCAGAAAAGGGGAAATGCAGAAGGTTAAACCTCACACACACCACACACGCACGGCCCCGGCCGTGGGCAACAATGGCACTTTGTCAAGCCAGCGCTGCCAGAGCGGGGCTGAACTTATGAATTGAACCAGGAACCTCAGGACTGCTTCTCCCTTTGAAGATTAGCACTAATAAGCCAAACCAGTGGGTATTTTGTTTTATAAGGAAAGAGCATTTCAAGTCACGTACGCTGCTATTGTTGGACACAAAACATGTTCTGTCTCTGCCTGTGGTGACTCCAGCGACTGCTCCACGCTTGTCTTTTGCTGGGATTACCTTTACTTTTATATTATATTAAATTTACCTCCCACCATCTTTCAGGCCTCTGTAAAATCAATGACGTTTCCCAGGGCTAACTGCACATATATAGTTAAAAAACCCCATTTTATTATCACACTATTTTATTATCATATTCAAATTGCATGCCTTATGTGGATTAAGCATTGAGAAACAATAATCAGAACTACCAGATTTCCCTCCTACTGGAATAATAAGCGCATCCCATATAAACAAGCTACATGTAAGAGGTGCATTAAATGATTTGTTTCTGGTAAATGAAGACAGCTCTAGCACAACACATGGAAAATTTCATGTTGTTTGCTTTTGTAATTCACTGTACACACAGCCTTTAATCTGAGGATCTCCAAGCACTCTGCACAGTTTAATTAAGGCCCACAACTGCCATGTTGGGGAAGTACATTAAGCGTTGTTATGCTGATTCTTTACAGATGGGCAGGCTCTGAGACTGAGTTGTGTGCTCCAAACTTCCCTCTCCCCATCCTGGATCGGTCCTTAAAGCTTTTCCATGTGGCCTTCCCAGAGACAGACAGAAAATAGATGAATTTAAAGCCCCAACCAAACAAGAAAACCTGCCTTCATCCAGGGCTGAACCTTCCAGTGACATGTTGTACCTGCAGAGTATCTGACTGCCTTCCCACTCCCTCAGTCCTGGTGGAAAACTGTGTTTCTGCCATGTGGATCAGCACAGGGCCTGGTTCATTCTGTGATTCTGATATTCTCTCTTAAATACCCATCTCCCCAGCCTTCCTGCAACGGGTTAAACCCTAAATCCATGTACTGACATGACCTCAGCATCAGGTCAGGAGCCAGACCCCATCCCAAACTGAAACCTGCCGGGCCCCAGATCTGCTGTTTTGCTGCAGAGAGCTGGGAAGAAGAACATCCCAGCCCCTTGGCTCCCAAACCCCCATTTTTCCACGGTATTCTCTCCTGCGGGATCTGTATGGAAACCACTCGCAGCGCCGGAGCCACAGGACAAATGAATGGGAATTCACCCTGCCAGTGATATCCATCATGAGACACAAGTCTGTGCAGGGGAGGGGCACGCTGAGCCCTAACCAGCTGCACATGTACAGTGTCTGCTCTTTCAGCCCCTGGCCTCGGGGACTGAGCAGTTCTAAACCTTGGGAGCAGGACCCAGGGCACTGCTGCTCCCAGCTCTTGCCCTCACACCTAAGCCACTCGAGGCCACCACTTCCTCACTGGCCTTGGGAATGGGCAAGCAACCAGCTCTGGCCAGGGAGTGAATAAGGTGCCGGAGTCACTGAGCTTTTCCCAACATTGTTCTGGCTTTGGCTGCGGAGCCGTTCTCCATCTCTCCCTTTTCCGTGTTCCTTCCCCCTCTCCTCTGCGAGCTCCTTTGTTCTCCTGTTTACAGCAGCATCGATTTGCTGTCAGAAAGCAACATGGCCTTGGAGTTTCTGCGCACACAGCCGAAATCCAGCCGACTGGAACCTGCCCCACTCCCTGCCACGGGCTGCTCTCGGGGTCTCAGGTGTCAGTGCCCCTTCCTGCTCCCCTCAAACCCGCTGGGGAGAGTGGGAGGCACAAGCCATGGCCCTGCACAGAGCCCAGGAGAAACACCTGGGCAGGGCCAGGTCCTTCTGCTCCTCATTTCCACCAGCTCAGACATCTCCAAGGTTTCAGTCATGTTTTCCTACTGTGATTTGAGAAAATCACCTCCCTGCTGCCTGAACAAAAGTGAGGGTTGGTTTTGCAGAGCAAGCAGCTCCAGGACTGCTTTCCTTGGTGTGTTTGCAGAATTGATAGGAAACATTAAAGGACAGGGCATAAATCCATCTCCCTCCTGGTCTACCAAGATGAAATCCAGCTTCTGGGTCTCTCCTAGAGAAGTGGGGGATTGCTGCCAGCCCTGCTGATGCTTTAAACAGGACCATGAGCTCCATCTCTCCTCATGAGGGCACCTGGCAGAAAAAAATGCCAGTGGTCCCCAGGCTGGACACTGTGGCAATTTCCATGACCTGTTAAGAATTCCCTGCCTCTCTCAGCTTCCAGCAAGTGTTGCTCCATGTTTGAGAGCACCAGCCCTCTGCTCAGATCTATTTATTGCCAGCTCACCCCGCTCCAGCCAAACCTCTTGTGGCCTCTCCCCTCATGTGTGGTAACTCAAGTCCCTTCAGGCTTCTCAAAGGGCTGAACCCCCTTTTTTTCCTTGGTTCCAGTTTCCAGCTCCCCTCTCTTTTCCAGGCTGCATTGCTTTTACCTGCTTTTGTTCAGCTCTCCTGTGAAAGGAGGGGTTTGAAGGGGTGACAGGTCTGTAAATATATGGTATTGTCTATGGGAAAAAAAAAGGTAGAGCAGAAAGAGTGATGGATATACTCTTCCCCTCCTTGCACTTGGGACAGATGAAGGAAGATGGCAGATAATTGCTCTTTATTGTGCCCCGGGTTCACCTTAAGATGAAGGAAGTGATAAGATTTCAATTAATGTCATTTAAGATTCCCTGCAAGCTGTCCTGTTCCTTTCTTGGCTTCTTTCCTCCTCTGAAATCGTGGTCCTCAATGCTGCTTTTGTAACCCCACGGGAACTCCCTAAATGGGCCACATCCTCACCTGGTGAGCACTGTCAGGGCACCACCGACAGCAGTGGAGCAATGCTAATTTAGACCAGATGACAATCCCCCTGCAGCCCCACTCTGGATTTATTATAGGGCAGGATAGATAACATACTTCATTATACAAAGCAGGGATCGTTTTCCAGCTTGCCCAAGAATGAACCGAGGAGCTTTTCTAATCAGCTTAAACTGATCAAGATATCCAGGCACAGAAAGCCTGATATGATATCCAGGTTTCTGTGTAAGGCACCTTATGCTGAGCTTTCTTACTTTTCTGAGTAATTGCATCAAATTCCTTGGGGTTGTTTTCTTGAAAAGGGAGAATACAAGGCGCTGGCACCTTGTTGAATAACACATGCACACTCTGAGGCAGAGAGAAACCTGCACTAGATATTTGCTCTTAAAAAAAAATGCTAAAAGAAAGAAATGGATGCACAAAGCTGCTTGTGAGATTTTGCATACTAGAAACATTTGAATTTTGATCTCACTTTACGTAAAGCCAGAAGATTTCACTGGATCACCAAGGTATTCCAGAACAAGCCCCAACATCTTGAAAACGTTCACACTGTTCCCTTCAGATTTTCAAAATGTCTCCTTACAAATATCTGCTGGCACGCAGTCACAACATCCTTCTTTCTGACTGTGCCGCTTTGGAATAAAGCAGAATTTCCACGTAAAGAAGCTTTCACAGACTTCCTAATTCAAATAAATTATATGTATGCATTTATTGCTACAAACAGCAGCGCAAAACCACCGACAAACATCCACCAAAGCAGCGCAAATAGCTGAAATTCCTTCCCCCCCCTGCAGATACACTAATGTTTATTGTACCCAAGAGCATCCATTTTCGCTCCTCTTCTATATATACACGCCTGACGTTTCCATATGTTCCTCAGCTCGGCTCCCTGGTAACATCCCACCCTCCAGGGGAGGGGGAGAAGCCTGGAGCAGGGGGGGTTCAGCCAGAGACCCCGGCTCGGGAGGGAGCAGGGTGGGGAAGGAGAGCAGAGCTGAGATTTTGTGCCTCCTCCTCCTCCTCCTCCTCCTCCTCCTCCTCCTGGCCGTGCACCTGAAGCCAGCCCCGCGCCCTCCCGGTGCCGGCACGGCAGAGATGCCCCAGCAAACTGTGATTTTCCTGCCGCCCCTGCATCCTGTGCTCCCCCCAGCCCGTGCCCTGCAGCAGCAAACCTTCCCCTGCTCCTTTTTTCTTCTTTTTATTATTTTTTTTTTTTTTTTACAATAGCCGTTCCCAAGGTGTGAAATCTGCGGGAGGGGGGGCAGGTTGGGGAGGGGGTATTGCATCTGTGAATATGATTACAGGCTTACAACGTGTGAAGTCTTTTCAGATTTAATGAACCAGAATGTGACTTTCATTCTGGCTGTGCATATTTTGAACCCTAATATATGTTTATTTAGTCTAATTAATTGCCTTTTTTTCCCATTTTTTTCCCCTCTGAAAGATACCTGCTCAGCTCTCCCAAGTATTTTGCAGTATCCACACACAACAAAGGCGGCTCCTCTGCAATGCATGGACTGAGACCTCATCATTCCTGGGTTCTGCACTGCATGACGGGAGGGGGAGGCTGATTTGAGAAGGAAACACTGTTCTTCAACACATTATAAAGTCATTTTCTCCTCCTAGGTCGATGCTGTTGCATTTACCTGGTTTCAGCAGACACTGTGGTTGGAGATGGAAAAGTGAGATGGAGGGTGAGGAGTTCTGCAGAGACGTGGGATTAAGGAGAGGCAGGACGGTGTGAAAGGCAGGGATTCACATTTGTCCTCTGTGATTTCAGTCTTCCAGCTCAACATAGCAAAATAATTTGGCAAAATAAAGCTGGAGGATGTCCTCGAACGCCAGCAACAGAGACCCCAGCAGGTGACAACTGACCAACCCACAAGTCTTTGAGGAGTGGGTAGGACACACTGGAAACTAGGAGATGGAAAACCATAAGGGAAATCCTTCCCAGTAGCTCCACTGGGGAGCCAAGACAAAGGGCAATGCCAGCTGTAGCCAGGGCAGGGGGTGGGAATGTTCAACCAAGCACTTTCTGATGCATGAGATGATTAAATGGGTGATACTGCACACAGAGCACATAACAGTGCACATGTAGAGCCTTTCATCTGGAGACCTGTTTGTTCTTCTAACTGCTTTTGTCCTGCTAGGTGATGATCTGCTCAAAATCCCTTTTTATTTCTCTTTTCCACCAGACTCTGGATGTGATGTGGCAGACAAACCCTCAAGTCCTGAGGATGAATCCATCCTGCTCAAGCGATCCCCATTGATCACGGACAGAAAATCTGACTGTGCTGATGGACAGGATGATCCATAACCCCCCCAAACCAGGGGAAAGCTGCTGACTTGCAGTGAGCATTTGCAAGGCCACATCCCTCGCTCGCTCCCTGCAGACCAGGGGCTCCAATCTGGAACTCACACTGGGGCAGTTACCAATCACATCTTCCTGCCCTCGAAACCCTTCACCCCAAACATCAAACAGACTTTTTTTTTTTTTTTCCTCTACTATGAAAAGTTTTTCAGGACAGGAAGACCGTTTCCTGTCCAGACCAGACACCGGCTTCCTGCAAGCTCTCCAGCAGATCATGTAATCCTACGCCCCTATTTGTAAAATGAAGATGATCGACTGCCTTTGTCTCCTCTGCTTAAACGTCCAAGCTGTGGTCCTTAACACACACACGTGACCAGGCATAACTCTGCCCTGATCTCATACAGCACTGCAGTAATACTCATAAATAATGGCAGAGTTACGAAAGTAGGATTTACAGTAATGCGTCAGAGCGCGGGATGACAAAATCGCCTGGGTTTACTCTGAATTTACATGAGAATAAACAAGGCCAGACTTTTGCCCTAATTCCGCAGAAGGGCCCCGGGTTGTGTGTCTGTGTTCCATCTCCTCACCCCCACAGCCTCTTACGTGGAAGTTCATTTATTTTGACATGATGAACTTGGAAATGGAAGTTTCCCCCGGCCACGCAGCTCGGCGGGCCCCGCTCAGGGGTGGCCGGGCCGTGGGTGACGGATGGGGATGTGATGAGGGCATTGCTCTATGACGCAGCCAGAGCAAAATGTTGGCTGTCCCTAAACGTCCATGTGCACCCTGATAGCAACAGGACACTCAGCACACCTCAGCCTCTGGGGAAACCCATAAAAACCCATCTAAAATACTCTGCTTTGGGAGGAGAAAGAACTGAAAGGGTTAACTGGCTGCTTTAGGGATGAGCTCTGGTTACACAGAGAAAATTTAGAAAAAAAAATCTTTTGGACATGGGCCATGAATGCAAATTCTCTGAGAAGTGGGATTGGTGAGGTCAGACCTGGTGCTTCTGGGCTGGTAGGAATGAAATGGTGGAGGGAGTCCCCCAGGACTGGCAGGGTTTCTGTCTGGGCTGCAGGATGAGCCATCCTCCAGTGCTGGAAGGAGCTGTGCTGGGCAGGATGTGGCACTGACTCCTTCCATACTACAGTCCTGAGGCCTTCCCAGCAACCTGGGGCTTAGAACGTGAGCCAGTGCTGGCCCACACGGTACCTGCTGCCATTTCAGGGGTGAGACCAGGGCCTGGCGCTCCAAGGGAATGCTCCTTGAGTCCTGGCGTGAGTACAGCCTGGAGTCACCTCTCTGGCACAGGATTCATGAAATCAGCCACCAACCTTCAGACCCCAACAGCATTGCAGCCCCCTCACCCCACATGGTTTTGTTACCAGGACCACCGGCCCCATGGACCACCCCAGGGCACTGTCAAAGCACCTCAGTGGTGGCCACAGACGGGGACCATGTGCCACTGCAGAGCCATGGGAGGCAACCCTCCTGTCCCTGTGGTGGATCCAGGCTCCTGACTGACAAGGGACAGGCTGGGATGACTTTTCAGGAAAGGTTATGAGCAGAGAGAGAGGAAAAGAAGAGGCAGCAGCCCCAGGGAGGCTGGAGAGGGAGCTCCATCCCTCTCTGAGATGGACTGTGGCTGCCAGCAGGCAGGGGACTGGATTTGGTGACCCAGGAGGTGCTTTGCTGCCATGGGAAGGGGGATGGCTGTGGAAAAGCTGGGTGGTTATGTAATAAAACCATCTCTGCTGCAGCAGCATCGCGATAGCAGGCAGCTAAGGATGACAGGCAGGCAAATCTGCTTACTTGGCTGTTCCTCTGTCAGGCAGGCACTGCTGACAACTGAAACAGGGACGTGTTTTAGAGCCAGGTCTGAAACAACAGGGTCCTGCTCAGTTATACTCTATAAAGTGATGCTTTCTTCTTTTGTGGAGAGCAGGATCCTGATGGATTTTCTCCAGGGTCGGGAATTGAGCTTTCCCACCAGCTGCTCTCTCGTCTCCTCCCTCCTACATGGAACGGTTTGGGTGGGAAAGGACTTTAAACATAATCACAGGATGGTCCATCATGGAGTCGCTGCAGCACAGTGGTGACACACGAGGGTCACCGAGCCCAGCCCCTGGCACTGCACAGCAACATCCCCAGTGGAGGGAACGGACTCTGTGTGCTCTGCTGCTGTGGGATAAGGGGAATAAAGGTGTCGGGTGGGCTGAAGGGCTGTGTGAAGGGCTCACACATCCCCGCTGTGTGAGCCGGGGATGGGGCAGGACCCCGGGATGTTGCAGGATCCTGGGGTGGGGCCGACCCCAAAATGTCTCAGGACCCCCGGATGTCTCAGGATTCCTGGGATGGAGCAGGACCACGGGGATGTGTCAGGATCACAGGATCGCCCTTGACCCGGGATGTCTCAGGACACCGGGATGTGTGAGGACCCCAGGATGTGTGAGGAACCAAGGATGTCTCAGGATNGTGAGGACCCCAGGATGTCTCAGGATCCCGGGATGTCTCAGGACCTCGGAAATGTCTCAGGACCCCAGGGATGTCTCAGGACCCCAGGATGTGTCAGGACCCGAGGACAGGGCAGGATTCCGGGGTGTCTCAGGACCCCAGGATGTGTGAGGACCCCAGGATGTCTCAGGACCCCAGGCTGTGTCAGAACCCGAGGATAAGGCAGGATTCCGGGGTGTCTCAGGACACCAGGATGTCTTAGGACCCAGGGATATCTCAGGACCCGGCATGTCTCAGGACCCCAAGGATGTGTGAGGATCCCTGGGATATCTCAGGGCCTGGGGACGGAGCAGGACCCCGGGATGTGTCAGAATTCCGGGGATATCTCAGGATCCCGGGATGGGGCCGGACCCGGGNCAGGGCCTGGGGACGGAGCAGGACCCCGGGATGTGTCAGAATTCCGGGGATATCTCAGGATCCCGGGATGGGGCCGGA
>VZRZ01005280.1:0-156183 GCA_013398175.1 Climacteris rufus
GGCTGCTGCTCTCCTGCAAGGAATGCTCCAGAGACGGCCTGCAATCCTTGAGCTTTACATACTTTCAACCCTAATGAACAAAGGATATTCAATCTGTGACGCACATAGTGATGTCCAGGTGTTAGAAAAGCTAAGTACTTGTTCCTAGAATTGCCTTGTTAAGGTTCAGGGCTTCAATGAGGTTGAAGGTTAACCTCCACAGGGAGATTAACAAAGCCTGGGAAGAAGGATGCCCACTGACAGTGGACAAAACGGATGCAGAGCTTACAGGCCACAAGGACATCTGGTAGAACTCCCAAGATAAGGAAAAAGCTAATCAAGTCAACTCAGGACTTGTACTGAAACCAGCTCCAGCTGGGTAAAAAAGTGTCCCGATGATTGCAGGCAGCAGGACTTTGGCACCAAAGTTATCCCAGGGCTGACCATGGCATGGTTCCCCATCACCAGAATTCACGAAAAGATGGCACGGTGGGAGCGCTGGGCGTTGTGCTCTGATACCTGGATGAAAAAGCTGGTGAGACTGTGCTGGACCCTGCTGTTGCCAGATGATAAACTGTGTCCACCTGGTGAGCTAACACAATGCTTGTTCTCCAAAACCCCCTGGCCTATGGAACTGCACAGTGCCCATTGTGTAAGGAGAACTGGAATTTCACCAGCCCCGGTGCCCTGCCAAATTGCCAGGTCAGCTATAACACTGGGGTCCCCGGCCTCCAGGGACCTCCAGAGACCCCCAGGATAGAAGAACGCATGTGTAAAGGAGACTGAAAATCTGTTAATGATTTTGGGGAAACGATTATCTTATGTATGTTTATTGTGGGACAATCAATATGTATGTATGTAAAATACTGTATAGAAACAAACTTTCCTGTACTCAGCATGCACAACTTTAGGAGGAGCTATCCCCTCGTGCATCCAGCCAAATAAAGAATGCCTGCTTCTTAATGCTGCATTGGTGTGAAGGACTTTTTTATTTTACTGAATTTTTGGTAACACTGCATTGCGTTTATCCCCCTCTACTTTACCTTTCATCTCCTACCTTCTTGTTCTCCTAGATTGTAAGCCTGACTTAAAAATCCAGGAAGAGCTGTGCTTTCACTTTCAGAATAAGTGCCTTATTCTAAAAATGTGCAGTTGAAAAGTTGCACAGGAAAATCTGAGAGTGATGATGAGCCTGAGGCATCAGAAATTAAAAAGGACCAAGGAACGCATTTGTTTTTGTTGTCTACTTCGTAGTGCTAGTTGGATGCTATGGGAATATTAATAGCAGCATTCAGGAAATGGGAAACTGACGTTCCACACCTCGGAGCAATGAAAGTCAACTTGGAAAACCATGAATCATCAGCTATAAGTAAAGAAGGTTTAGGAAGGCTTAATTCTTGGCAGTATTTCATAATTAAAAGTTTTGCCTGACTGCAAAAAACCTCCCTTCACCTGCGTGATGCTGGGGTAGTGGGAGTTCATCAGTTTTCCTGTCTCCATGAGACAGCCATCATGGAAGGACAACGATGCCTTTGCAGCATTAGGAGAGAGGCTCAGCTGGTGCAGTGCCAGTCAGTGCCTTTATCCAGGACGCAGGGAGGAGGCAGAGGGGTAAGTTGGGAAGCTGCACCCCAGGGCTCTGCAGGGAACCTGTGTCTGGCCAAGGGCTCGAAGCAGAAGCACCCAGAGGAGCTCGGCCGGACAGTCCCGCGCTGTGAACACTTTGTCCTCAAAACCACAAAGGCCTTTGCTTCCCCAGGCCCTGGGAACTGCTCCTGTGTAGCTGCTGCACTGCACAGGGCACCCACAGATGCTGCCCTGGCCTGAGAGCCACAGCCAGCTGGGAGTGTGACACCTGTGCTGCTCTGGGCACGGGTATGAGGCAGAGCACCTGGGTGTCCCTGGGCTGGGGGCAGTGGCCAGGCTGGGCTTGGCAGAGCCCCTCCACTCCAGGGGGCCTGGGGGCACTGCTCTGGCCTGGCCTGCCCTGGCCCTGGGAGTTCCTTGACATTCCTGCTTCCCCTTACAGCCTCCAGTGCTGAGGCAAGAGCTCTGCGGCCCCAGCCTGGCCAGACAGTCAGGACTGGAGCCTTCCCAGGGCTCTGCAGAACCCCTGATGCTCAGCCCCAGCTCAGAAACACTGCCTAACTGGTTTAGCCAACTTTTTTCCATTAAATCTTTGAAAGGATTTTGAAAGTAGCAATGTTTGGCAACTTCTTCCAAGAAGAAACGTGAAACTTCTTTGATCAGGAAAAGAAGATTTATTGTTTTGCATTCACTTTCCTTTTGGCATCCTTATGCTTCTTCCGGCATTCCTGAAAACAGTGAAAATTTAACATAATATTAGGACAAGTTTCTGAATTCACTGTTTGTCTTTAACACTTTCTTCACACACAGTTCCCTAAGGAACTGGTCCTGAAACATACAGAGATTTAGTCATTTACCTGACTGGACATCACAACATATACACACAAGTATACTAAAAAACTTTAGTTCCATGGTAATTACAAAGTTTCAAGCCACTCTAGAGGTCCTGAATTGATTTTTCATGCAAATTCATAGCCGTATTGTCTCCTCATGCTGAACTTGTAGCCACAGTTAGCAGGGAGCAGTCGGTACATACTCACCTCAAGCAATAATCTACGTCTGTAATTCCAACCCTCTTTTTCTTCACTGAGGTCTACTGATCTACAGAATAACTTTGGGCCCTCTGCACAAAACAAAGAACAGATTAATAGGGTTAAATCTTCTGATGGTGCTGTTTGTAGCAACACACATGAATAACACAGCAATAAAGTCAGAAGCTCTATCCTTCACATCCTTCCTATCCTCTTGCCCCCCAGCACACCCTGTAAATCAGAGAGGCCGGAAGCTTGCAGGGCAGTAACTGTATGAACACTGCAATACATTTCATCATGGTTTTCCACTATGTCTCAAGAAACGAGCATCTTTTAACCCTGTCCTAATAGTATATTCTGTACAATATAACAAGCAATTCTTTTGGTGGAACTTTTGGGGGGGTTGTATGTTTTCTTTTGCTGTTGTTTTGTTTGTTTTCAAATACAAAATTCACTGAGTCGGAAGAGAGAAAGCCAGATTCTTTTGGAGGAAGAACCACATGGACATATGTGGCTGGTAAGGATACTCAGCATTTTTAATGGTGACACCAGAGAGAAAGGAAAAAGTTAAAGGTCATATATGTGCCTGAAAGGATCCCAGATATCTGGGTAACTTGTCAAGTGACTATTTTTTTGCTAAGCCCTAAAAGTCCAGACACATATCAGGCATTTATCTGAAAGAAAAGAAAGCCAGACAGCTGCTCAGCATTTATTTTACCAGGACATTCTAATGGGATTCTACCACAACTTGCACCATAGGCAGTGACGACAGATTTTGACTACAAAACATTCATAACTCGGCGGTGTTTTTTCCTCGCTTAATTTCAAGGAGTTTAAAAGGAAAAAACCAGTCAAAAAGGGGGTGAATAAGTTCTGTTGTACCTCTTAGGCGTTCATCACCTTTGGAGAAGAAGAAAACTCTAGCACTTTCTGTGTGTGGTAAAGAAAGAAACCTAGACAAATACAAAGGGATTTTAGCATCCTAAAAGGTACTGTCAGATTCCATGAACACAAGTTAAAGCTGCAGTGCTTCAGAGAAATGGTATATATTGAAGGGCATTACTCCACAGTAAGCAAGTATTGCCTTCTATAAAACCCCTCCTTTTTTACAGAAGAATTGACTGTGTCTTTGCCTTCTGGCCAAACTCAGGCTGGGTTTGGTCAAACCAAAATGAGCCAGTTCATTTCTTATGCTCAGCTTCTCTATTTGTATATTCAACTTCACACCAAATGGGCTGCTGGGATTTTTGACTCTGTGCAGCACAAATGGTTTTCCAAGATGGCTTTTGTGGCTCAGAGGTGTGCAGTGTCAGTTTCCCATTTCCTGGGTGCTGCTATTAAAAGGCCCACAGCATCCACCTACTACAACCAAGCAGACAACAAAGACAAATGTAACTTGCATTTCTTGGTCCTTTTCAATGTCTGATGCCTCAGGCTCATCATCACCCTCAGAACTGCTGTCTTGGAAACGTGGATCCTCTTGCCATGTGACTTTTACAGGTTTTATTGTTTCAAGTATGTAAGGCTCTGCAATAAGAGCACAATAAAAAAAGAAAAACAAAACCAGATTATTCCTCTACTTGCCAGTCAAAATTCCTACTTTCAGGTGAAAGACTTACATCGGAGAAGAGACATTTAAGGACAGAGAATTCTCCTCCCAGATTTCATGACCTACATCTCTGCTCAGGTATTTTCCACTTTGTTCTAGGGATCTCTTACACATTGTGCTGTTACCTTCTTTGATGCCCGATGCCTCCGTGTCTCCAAAGAAGGAAAACTTGAAAGTGCTCGACTCCTGAGCTACATCATTCCCAGGCACAGGTCCTAAGTGGTCAGGTGTTGCAGAGTCTTCTGCATCCTCTTTGTCCCAGGGTCTTTCCTCAGTTTTTTCTGGTTTGTTCTTTGAAGATCCAAACAAGTCTTTTAAATCAGCACCAATATTGTAATAGATTTCTTCAGATACTTGAGGCAGTGTCTGACTCTCTTCTTTCTTCTTCCTTTTGGCTTTACTGAAATCAGATTGTTCAAGGATAGCAACACAGCACATGTCCTTTTCAAAGCAAGCTTCCCTAAGAGCCCACCCTGCTCTTCATGTCTCCCTAAATGTATCCAAGCACATTGCGCAGTGGCTCAATTTCAAGGGGAAGCAGTGGGAAAACAGCTGAGCTTTGATTCTGAAGGCAGGAACAAGTGTCCGTTTTAATTAGCCACATCCTTAACGGACTTTTCACTTCATATGTGGCAGCATAGGAATGAAGATACTTAGCACAGGCTCCTTTCCTGGCAATTCCAATGGTAAGAGCTAATATGCATTGCTCACACATCTTCAAATCCCAAAGTCCCTGAACTGATCTTTCTCACCTTCAGTGAGGACTGAAAATGGCATGCAGAAAACAGATGGACTAGAAAGAAAAGATGACACTACATGCTGGTTTTAGTGGTCACAATTCCTATTATATTTTGATTTTAGCAACCACAGAGAGAACTAAATTAAAACAGAGCAATCTGCACAGTTTCAGACTCAGTCTGCTGCTATAACTGTCTTTCCACAAGAAGAGAGACCAGGTGTAGTTACCAGGCTGTAACATTACCTCTCCTTTTCTGTAGCACTTGGTTTCCTTTCAAAAACTGCATGGTCCTGTCTTGTGGGATCATAACGGAGGGCATTGATATCTCTATAAAAACAGAAAGGGAAAGAACCACCATTGTACATTCTAAGTGCCTAAGTGAAAGATAACCCAAACCTTTACAGTCAGACCCAAATTCACATTGGCTTCTTTACCACAAAAAAAAGCTCCTAATCAATCCAAAATGTAACAAGCATTTAGAAAGCTCCTGCTAGTCAATGTCTGGGACAGGAAAAATCATAAGCAGAAGTGGATTTAATCAAATTGTGATATTTCAGATAAAAAACATAGCCTTCATTTGTGTGTTATGCAGTGAGTTTATACCTGCACTTGATAATCTCTTGAGGAGCTACATAAATACAGCTATCCATGTAGATATGGATGTATTTCTTCCAGTACCAAACATTGCATGAACTCAAATAGTCCAAAGGAGCAAAAAACCCCAAACAACAAACAAGAACCCATTACTCCCATCTTTCAAAATTTAAAGACATCAGGGTCTTTCAGCTTTCTTCCTAAAAAACCTTAGCCTTTCTAAACCTCCTTCTTTACTGATAGTGGATGATTCATACTTGAATTTCTTTACACTTGTGGCTGTTTTATTTGGCTTAGGCTGTTCCAGGTTGATATTCAAGAGGCTTCCCAGTATTTGCAGATTTTTCTTTTTCTCCACAGCAAGCTCCTCTTCTTCATCTGCCTTCAGGCCGTTTGTCTCTGCTAAGAAAAAAAAAAATACATTCTATTTACTCCACTAAGCCTGTAATATTTGATGCATAACATTTACTAAAGTACTAGAAGAGCTCATGTCTACCAACACATCACTTCCTTTATCTTAAAGCCACTTAGAGGTTTTCTCCCTTGCACTGTAGAAAATCTTCCATTAGAAATGTCACAGGCATCTATTTCATGGGAAAGTCAAAGCATTTTTTGAACCTGTTCCCTGCTTGTACCACACAACCATACAACTCCTCTGCCACTGACAGATGCTCTACAGAAGATCCCAGTAAAGCAAGAAAGGCTTTTGAAAGGCTCCATGACTACCAGCAACCAAGAGATATGATCAGGTTTACCTTCTTCCTCACTGTCACTCTCAAGGAACCGAGCATCCATGCGAAACCTTTCATCGGTGCCAAAGCGGGATTGCAGCTTCAAGAGCTGAACAAATGAAACAGATGCTGTTAAGCACTGGAGAAGGGAAACATCATTCAGTAACTTTTTTTTTTACTGTAATTATGGTAACATACTCTTCACCTTTAGCTTTTGATGCCTTTTCCAGTAATTTCTTTGTTTATAAAGATTACAATGTCAGAGAAACTCGTCCCACTCCCCACCACACAATTTCCTCCATTTAAGGGGATTCATAAAAATCATATGCAACAAGAATTTAAAAGATACAAGTTATGTTCTTCTGAAGTGGTGTTCTGGAGACCTAGAGGAAACTTGAATTACAGTAATGGCTTCACTCACTTTTTCACCAGCTTTGCCTTCAAACTGGGGCTTAATTTTGAATCGCTCATCGTCCGTTTCTTCTTGCTCATCCTCGCTGCTATCAAACAGTCTGCCTGAAGGTTTGGCAGCAGACTTAGCCTTTGTCACACGAAAAGAACAGAAAAGCAGCTGTTTATGTAAGTTTGAGAATATAAATCAGTACCAACTTTGTTCATGTGCTCTCCAGTTCAGCTGAAAAAGGATTTCCTGCGCAACCAGCTCCCTTACAGATCCATGTGCTTCAGAACTTACCATGTGCATACCCCTTGTCCAATTCCACTTTACAGTTATGACCGTTCAGTTTTACCACAGGCAAAATATCCATGTAAAGGGTAACTGAGTTGCTACAACATGAGATAGTTCAGTTTAAAAATTCAACTTTCTGATTATGTCATGCTGATTTTTTCCTAGTCACACTTACTTCTCCATGTGTATTTCCCAACCTTGCATCTGTTTTCAGCATCTCAACCCCTTCAGCTTCACTCTCCACATCGGAATCGAATATGATGTGTTTGTGCTTTCCTGCTGGCTGCCCATCCTAGGAAAGAGTCAACTGTCAAGTCAAACATATCAGATACTTGCTGCACTCAGGACCATCTGAAAGATGTTTCCATGACACAGAAAGAGGAATCTGCTATTCCTCTTGCAATTCTGCAGGTACTCCAGGCATTAGGTATGCAGCATTTTGTACACTCCCAAAAGAAAACTGGTCATGTAATCAGAAATTCCAGGCTATGATTTTAAAACATCTTAATCCACATGTATTAATTACCCTTTTCATTGTACTGTGGACTATTCAGGTAGAAGTTATAAGTGTAATTACCAGATTTGAAAGAGCTCCTTGAATGAGTTTCTTCTGTAATTCCCTCTCTCTGTGTCTCTCTTCCAGAGCTGCCAGCCTCCTCTGGTTGTCCTGGAGCTGTTTCTCTATTGTACTGGGCTCTTTAGAAGCAGCAGCACGAAGACAAAGCTCCTTATCTTCCAGAAGGCTTGTCTTTCCATTCTCACCTTTATTACCTTCACATTCTGGGGTTTTTTTGCTTGTATTCCTCTTTAATGTTTTGGAAAGCAGTTTTGGGCTCTTTAGCTGCTGTTTAACATGTTCCTGAGCCCCTGCAGCATTACTGTCCATGTCACCGCTCCCATCACTCGGAGCAGTAGTGGCAGCAGCAGCTCCATGCTCTGAATTTTGGTCTTGTAGAGAACTCACACCTTTGTTCTTCCCTCGCAGATGAGGCCTGGAGCCAGGCTGAAGTCTCTGATCTGCTGAGGAGGCAGGAGCTGAGAGTTCCTCATGCTGTTCACAAGGAACTTTGTGTCTCTTTTTACTGCTGACTTCAAGTGAACACAATGGATGGTTCTTTGGCTGGTTTTTAGATGACTCCTCCCCACTATGTGATGTACAAGCTTCAAGTCCCAAACTTTCCACAGACTTCTTTAACCCAGTGCTATTCTCAGTTAACCCTTTTACACAAAGGGACCCCATTCCTCTGAAGGGCTGATATTTCAAATGTGAATTGTTTTGTCCCTTGGAGCTTTCCTCATCAGCATTCTCCTCCCCTGCTAGAATATCAGCCAGAACATCTTCAGGACAGATGCTTTTTTTTTTAACTGCAGGGTGACATTTAGAAAGTTTTGGTTTTTTTACAACACTGTCCTTGGGATTATCTTCAACACTGGACTGGCTGGAACTCTGTGCAGTGTCTGATCCCTCTGCTGGTGTCCCAGTGTTTTCTGTAGCCAGTGCTTTTAAGTCATCCAAGGTAAGGTCCAAGCGGTAACAGTTTTGCATCATGGACTCATAATCAGAGCTGATTTCAGACTCCCCTTTCTCAGACTCTGAATTAGAGCTGTCACTGCCACGTGTCTCTGTTGCACTGCTGACTGCTGTACTCTGCAAGGCAGCAATTTTGGATTTTTTAATTTTTCCTTTTCTTTCAATGTGTTCTTCTTTTAACCTGCAATTTTTCAGTGAGGAGCCATTTACCAAACCACATTTTTTTTCAGTTAATATTTCTTTTTTTTTCACCTTCCCCTGTTTAGGATCTTCCGGAGTTTTACTTTCAGCAATGATTTCATCTGTATCTGCTGAATCATAACCATTATCACATTCCAGAGTCTCTTTCTCTCTGTAACTTCCTTTGATAGCTTTCTTCACGGCATCTGAATTGCTTAAGGACCAGTGACTACTGTATTTTAATTCAAAATTATCCCCAACAATTTCCAAGTGGTCACTTTCAGTCTCAACATTTTCATCTTTCTGTCTTTCTGTCTCTTTCTTTACCATTGCTCTGATCTCTTCTTCAGAATCAATGTCACTATCAGAAGCACTCGAGTTACTGCTGGCTGGAACTCCATTTGCATTGCTCTGATCTGATAATAAAGCTCTCCCTGGTGTTTTCCTATTGAGCCTCCTTGCTGGGGGCAATTCCCACTGCTCCTTGCTAGGTTTGGGTTTTGATCCTTGGTTGAGCTGTGGTGTGTCTGTGTGTTTTGGGTGTGATGGGCACCCAGAGGAGAGAACTGCTCCATTCAGGGCCTCACTGCCCAGCTGCCTCCTTTTTTTAGGTGGTTTCCTCAGCCCAGGGAGCTCCCCCTGCCGCTTCCTGGCTGTGCTCTCCTCTCCCCCTCCCAGGTGCCAGGTGAGCTCAGACACAGGAGCAGCAAGTGCCAAGTCTGGCTCCAGCTTCCTGAGGTTATGGCAATACTTGGATGGGTCATATTTCACCACGTTAGTCTGAGTTAAGGATTTCAAACACCCTGATTCTTTCAGCAGACTCGAGTATTTGTGAACAGGCCGAATTCTGCATGAAAGGACTGCAAAGAGTTCTTTTTCATGTCAGGACCATAAGCCTTTAAGCAACTGAGTTGCAGTGTAAAGCCACTATTCAAATCACACAAACTTTCTGCAAGATTTACTTGGGGGATTCAATAAATTAAGAGGAGTAAAAATTAAGACTATTAAGCAACTGTTTTTCTGTATGACAAAAGAAGGAAGGGAATTCTGTCCAGGCCTAAACAACAGGAAAAGGATATTTTCTTTTTTTGTTGATTCCTGAGGTGCAGGATAGGCAAGACCCTGCCAAATTTTCCAACAACCCATTTCTAAAAGAAAAGAAAAATAATCAGTGTTAAGAAAGAAAAAAGAGCAGAACTAACTCTGGAATAAAACAAATGTTTATTCTTGAATAACAAAAACAAACAAAAAATAACATGTGACTAATTATTTTTTGTTTCCTCTCTTTAATGAGCTAGCTTCCTTCTCAAAAACAAAACAAACCAAAAAACTAAAGTTCAACAACCTACAAATAAAGAATGATAAAAAAGAACTAAATTTCTTTACAAGTACTGTTTTTAATATAGGGCTTCTGGTTTATTAATTAATAGGGGTAATGACAAAGACAGGATCACTATTATTTTACTCTTTTCCCCTTTCCCACAAAAAAATTTAAAAATCCCTCTGAAACCGTTCTGTGCTTAGCACAGTTTTGAAAACTTTGTAGTAAATACAAATTTTGTTGCCAAAACTTGCGTGTTCAGTGACTTTATTCTTATTTTTGTAAGCATGTGCAGACCCTGATCCTGGGTGTGTTGAAGCACAACCCAGCCACCCAAAGTTATGTGGTGCACAGAAATAAATCCCATGTTCTCTTTACAAGCTTTTAAGGGTGACACAATGGTATTCCCAGTACCCATGAGGAACAAAGCATTTCCTAATTTAACATAGCAAGAGAGGACAGTATGATCATGATTATTTCCAGTCATTGCTGAGAATGTCTACATGACATATTTCCTCAGAGTACTTTTCACAGCTTGAACTGTCACCCTTAATTATTAAGTTTCTTTACATAAAGTGTAACTTTGGCACGAATTTAGATGCAATGAGAGCTTGCTTTTTGTTGTTTTAATTCTCTTACACATCTACCCCACCATACCTTATGATCTGGCACCTCTGTACCTGGTACTGCTCTCATGTGAAAGTCCACAACTCCAGTCTTTTTCAGGGATTCCAACAGACCCATTTGGTCATTTCTCTGTGGTTTTTCTTTCTGCAGCTTTGCTTCCTCCCTCTCTGTGGCGAGCCTGGACAAGAAAGTACATCACACATGGGAAAAGGTCTGCCCAGGTGCAGAATTAGAGCTGGCAGGGATCCCCTCCCACAGAACAGCAAGCACTCACTACTCAGGGAATTAACATCCATCACCTTGAAGGGAATAATGATGCAAAAAATACTGCAGTATCAAACACACACCAACAGCCCACCAGAGTCTACAAAAACTGAAAGAATAAGAGTGTAGGATGAAAGTATAGCCATAATATTACCAGATAAGCAGAGAAAAGGTAATTTTACCAACAACATACATTTTAAAAAATTGGTGTCTACCTGTGCAAAAAGCTTTCTTTGGCCAACTCAATTTGCAGTATCCCCCCTTTCCATTTTGTTTTATTTAAAACTGACATGCCTGCAAAAGAGATGGAAAATTAGTATTTTTACATTTTAAAAAAGCACGCCACAGACTTCACTACACCTCCTTCTGTGACAGCCTGAGGTTTCCTCAGCATGACCTTATACCTCACTGCTCACTTGGATTAAGGTTGTATCTGAAAGGTCTAATATCCAAATCTTAAACCAGAAGGTCTACATCCAAAACTGAAGTTCTCACTTCAAAAGTGCCTAATGGCAGCATTCCCCAGATACAGGGGCACATTAAAACAGAAGCTTTACACCAGCTCTTCTTCTGAGTTTCCTCTCACACAATTCAATCTCAGTGTTTTATAGACCTGATGAAAATATTTGAAGCACATTTCCTACACCTTTCCATAAAAAGCTTAGAACAAACAAATTGCCCAGAGCAGCTGTGGCTGCCCCATCCCTGAAGTGTCCAAGGCCAGGTTGGATGGGGCTTGGAGCAGCCTGGGATGATGGGAAGGCATCCCTGCCCATGGCAGGGGGGTGCAGTGAGATGATCATTAAGGTCCCTTCCCAGCCAGATCATTCCATGAGTCTTTAAAAGTCACAAATCACCTATTTCAGTCACAAGGAATCTTTTCAATCTGCTCACAGCAATTTCTGAAAACTTCAGCCAAACACTTTCCATAAAACTGGAGCTTAAAGAAAACAGAATCAATCTGACAACAGAATGAGAGAGGCTCTACCACCACCACAACTGGATGTGACAGCACTAAATTAATTATCAGCAATGTAACTTGGCTCAAACACATAATGAAGCAAAAAATATACACAAAGATGTACTTACACTTCTTAAGATCTGTATCAGAAATGTTGACACTGATGTAAGCAAAAGTTTTCACGGGGTTCCCTGATCAATGACAAACATTAAATTAATTTCTATGCGGTTTCAGTGTTTCCTTTAACATTGAACATAAAGTGTCTTTGAAGCAAAAATTCAATTTCACACTCCAAATCGAAAAACAATTAACTTTTAAAGGATGAAGGAAAGCTGTTACCCTGCTCATCTTTCCTGGTAATAATCTCTGCCTCCAAAACACGCCCAAACTTGCCAAATCTTTCTTCCAGTTCAGCCTTGGAAACGGTATGGCCAAGCCCTCCAACATACAAACGTTTGGAAACCTGTTCTTTCTCCATGTTGACAAGTCAAGGTGTCACACGCAGAACACTGTTTTTCTGCAAGGAAACAAGAGTTCACTGGCACTCACACTGCAGGGATTAATGCCATTAGAACAAATCATGGACAAATCACCGCATTAGAAAGCCATGAAGAACCTTATGAGCAGAGCACACTTTTGATTTGCAGGATGTAACACGCTCTGCCCCAGCGTGGCGACAGCAAGCCCCACACTGCTGCAGGAAACCAGCGTGCGGGCGTTGGGATTTTTTTTCTAAAACCCTGAACCATATAACCGGACGCGTGCGAGTAAACGCACACGGCTCTTTGCTATATAACCCAAGGGTTCTCTGTGGAGCGAACCGCCCACAGCCCAAGCCTCCCCTCCCGGGAGATGCCGAGGGACCCCCGGCCTGAGGGGCCCCAGCGCCGCCACCCCGGAGCTGCCGCAGCCCTCCCTCACCGCCGCCATGTGCGAGCCTCGCAGCGCCACGCAATTTACCGTCCCCCTCGCAACTCTTCCCACACCTCACTCGGAAAAAAAGGGTTCCGCCTCCTCAGGCCGCTGGATTCTGTTCGGCTGCTCGTCTCTGCCGGGTTCCTGTTTCCGACCGGTCAAGTGTGGTGGGAACACAGAGTCTGGGTCGTGTGACAGCGGACGCTTTGAAAGTAACTAACCGGGAAGAAAAGCAGGGGTGTTTAGCGGAACACGTGAGCAAACATTAACGTAAACAAGGGAACAGCCGCCAAAGGAACGCGTTTTCCTTTCATTTATAATAAAGAACTCGGCGGTTATCCCCCGGCGGCTCTGTTTTATAACAAGAAGGGGAAGGAAGGCGCGGCCGGCGCCCCCCGCTCGGGCAGCAGCTGTGGTAGCGCCCAGGCAGGCGGGTTGGCGCGCGCTTCGAAAAGCGCGGGGCGCGCGCGCTGGGTCCGGCCGTTCCCTCTCCTTCCCTCAGCGCCCGCTCCCTCCGCTGCCTCCCCTGCCCTTCCCTTCCCTCAGCGCCCGCTCCCTCCGCTGCCTCCCCTGCCCTTCCCTTCCCTCAGCGCCCCCTCCCTCCGCTGCCTCCCCTGCCCTTCCCTCAGCGCCCGCTCCCTCTGCTGCCTCCCCTGCCCTTCCCTTCCCTCAGCGCCCGCTCCCTCCGCTGCCTCCCCTGCCCTTCCCTCCGCGCCCGCTCCCTCTGCTGCCTCCCCTGCCCTTCCCTCCCCTCAGCGCCCGCTCCCTCCGCTGCCTCCCCTGCCCTTCCCTTCCCTCAGTGCCCGCTCCCTCCGCTTCCTCGGCGTCCGGTCCGCCCGCTCCTCCCTCGGTGCCGGGTGTCCGCGGCTCTGGCGGCTGCCGGGGCTTGCTGCGCTCCCGGCCGCGCTCCTTGGACACGCGATCCGCCCCGGGGGCACCTGCGTCACCTGCGAGCCTCAGCCCGGCCCCGGCTCCTCGGACGAGTCGCGATTTCACCGTCGCCCTGCGAGGTCCGAGGGTCCGCAGCGAAGCAGCGGGCACGGAACGCGCCAGGTCGGCTCGCACAAACTCTCCAAGGCGCTTCCCAGCTCCTCTTGCGGCAGCATAAAATCAAGTGCTCGGCCGTGTAAGCGGGCAGGTACGTAGAAGTGTGAAACACGTACTGATAATGCCCAAATTTATATAAATAAATGCATATATACGGTATGTACATACATATGATGTAGTGTTTGTAAAAGTTTTGTTTTACTTAATTAAAAGTGTAGGGTTTTTTTTTTTAATATAAAACTCTTTGAAGTCTTGAGTGTTCTGCAGTCTGGTGAAATCCTTGAGTTCCAGTAGCTGTAAGGAGCTTCTGTGTTCTGTTCTGTTAAAATGGGGATCAGCTGGGCTCAGGTTCTGGCTGTTGTAATGTTTTTCTTTTTCACACCATAGTCTTTATTGTGAACTTTCTTAACTATCTCCAGTTAAAAAAAAAAATCTGGTGATTATTTAATTGCAAATACTGTCTTCATTCACTAAGCAAGTCTTTAATGTTTTGGATGTTGTTTTCTTATATGTGTTACAAAGATGCCGTTTCTTATTAACTAAACGAATAGAATCCTACTTCCCCCTCATCCCTTTTCACTGAACCATCTTAGTGTGTAACTTGCACATTGAGTAGGGCTGGTCTAAAAACACACATAAAACTAAATATTGGGTTTTTCCTGGTTGGAAGTATTAGTACATTAGTATTGAGCTGTATCATATCTGCCACAGTCTTTTGAATGTGTTTTGTAGGTAGGCTGAATATGAGATTATTATTTTTTCTGAAAACTGAGGTTTATTTATTGAATTATTTGTGAAATGTCTTTGCAATTTATGTCTCTTTGCTGCTGCTTACTCTAAAGGCAGACTGTGTTAGGAACAGCTGTGCCTCATCTAACCAGGTGAGCTGCTAAGTGAATTGGTTAAAGCTGAGTTCCATTTTTGTCTGATTACATTTGATTTTCACCTGTAAAGCAGCTTGCTCTTCTATTACAGCAAATTTAAAACAGCTGGATGCACTCCTGGATGAAATCATGACTAATTAAAAAGATTCTTAAAGCCTTTGAGCCCGTTAGCTTCCTGATTTAACTTCTGTCTCTGGAGGTTGTGCAGTGATCTGTGTCTTAAAACAATTACCCAATGTTATACTGGTATTTTTAAAAAATTAATTCCTTCTTTGTTTGTTCCCGAGAAAAATACTTACTTTGTTTTATCCAGTAGCACTGATTCTGAGAAATGGACAACAGCATTTGTCAAGCTTATGAAGATGAAATCCAGGCACTGAAAGAAGAAATTAGGCTGTTGACAGACAAGTATGAAGATATCCAACAAGAATCCACTTTTTTTTCGGATGAGGAGATATTGAAGTCAATGTATGTCTTTTTTTCATGTCTTTTTAGATTAATAGTGTTTCTTTGCCAAAGTTGTTTGGGATAAGCTTTTGCCTCTGTGTTAGGACTTTCCTTATGTTAGTAAATGTATACTTCATGGATAAAATAAGCCAGATGAGTAAAGGCATCTTAGCTCACTTCTGCTGCATGTTTTTCCATGTTTCTCAAAATGGACCCTTGCACCTCCAGGCTTGGAATAAAAGCTGTGTCTACCTGGCAGTGAATGGAAAGAGTTTATGTAAGTTAGAATAGTTCAGTGTTTCCAGCAATGTGATCCAAAATTTGACCCCTTGGAAACTGATTTGGGTCTGAAAATGACCAAATCCCATTACTGGTGCCTTTTATTTAATGATATTGCTGTACTAACATGAAAAACATGTTATTCTGGGTATTTTACCTTTTTGATCATATTTTTTTCTTTTTCCATTATAGAAAATTATTCCAAAGAGAAACCAAGGGATATGAATCTCCATCAGACCTGAAAGCTCAACTTGAAACTCTAGAAAGAGATCTCTCATTTTTAATGAAACTTACTGGCTTTCATTTCACAAGTCATTCCAAGAAAACACTGGAAAAAAGTAAGCAGCTTTGTGCCCTTTACTGTACTGAGCATACTGCTGCAATTCACTGCACCTGCAAAGCTGTGTTCTACTTTCACTGTTAGCAGAAAGACAATTATTTTGAGATACAATAAGATTTGCTTTATTGACAAAACAGTTTCTGGGTAAATATTGTGCTCTGCATAGTGGGAAAGTGAAGTTAGTTGCTGGTTTTTTTTTAAACATGTTAAGCTTTTTAATGTGGTGAACTGTATCAGTTGGTACTTTAAATATGACTAAGGGAAGAAATGCAGTAGTTATTGAATAGAAGTGTAATTGATTATTTTATTAATTTCATTTTATAACAGCTAGAAACAGAACAGTGCAGAAGCACAGATTATCAGGGAAGTGTCACTCCCTGTCTTTCCAATTGGAATTCCAGCTTCTTGAAACACAGGTAAGGGTAGATGTATGTTTAAAAAAAAAAGAAACTACCCAACAAACAAAACTTCAAATGGACAAATGTCAATACTTTTCCAGCTGAAACCTTTAACTGCTTAATTGAAGCTTCAGTGGGTTGTTTTCACTAAAACATCTGAGCCCAACTGCTGAATACTGTGTGCATCCAAGCAAGATAATTCTGAAGATCAGGTTTAGTGTTCAGCCACAAAATCGTTGTCATAACATTATTTAGGTTGGAAAAGACCTCCAAGATAATCAAGTCCAACTGTCATTCCAGCACTGCCAAGTCTCTACCAGCCTTCCTTCCCAAACCTGCTCCTGCAGGATGCTCTTGCAGGCCAACACTGAAGCACAGCCCTGCACAGCACTTGGTGTCCCTCAGCTCTGCCAGGTTCCTGCTGGGGCCTCGTCCCAACCCAGCACAGCTTCCACCCCACACAACACCTTGTCTCATTCTGGAAACTGGGAAATGCCAAATGTTACCTCTTGAAGAAACTGAGGAAAAGCTAAAACACTACAAACTTGAGCAGCTCTGGTTGTTGTTTTTTTGGGTTTTTTTTTGCTTTGATTGTATTTGTATGTGCTTGGCTAATATGAGTCGTCATTACAGCACTGCCCAGGAGTTACAGTAATGATGGCAGATTTTCTCTGAGGAAGCTCTTTCATAAGAATCTATCCTTAGCACAGAATTCAAGATGCTAAGCAGTGGAAAACAGCTACTACCCCAATTTGTAATAGTATTTTCCTAACACTATTGTACTTTGTAATAGTATTTCTAACATCAGGAAAACTTGATTTTCAGCTCAGCTTTGAAGTTGTTGGCTTTTTGGTTCTTTTTTAAATTTAATGAGATTGGACTGAGAGTAAACAGTAAAGATGTCCTTCCTATTCCTTAGAAAAGCCATGTTATGAATTTGGGAATTGAATTTTTAGATAGTCACACGTGGATTGTATCCTTTGAAACTGCAGGAGTGCAGCTGAATGAGCAACTTGAAACTTGTGGTCTTTGTGATGCCACTTTCCCATTTATATAAAACTGCACTTAGCCTTGAGTGGGGAGGTGGCCCACACCGATCGTGCAGCTTGGTGAGATGGATGTTTTTCTCTCAGCTGCATCTTCTGCAGCACGATGACATCTTTTGGTGTCAGTGGAGCTCAGGGGGGTTAATTAGGTGTTAAATTTACTGCTAATGGCATGGGTGCTGCTTAAAACTGTCGCACCACTGTGCGGCAGCACTTGGCTGCCTAATGCCTCAAATCTGGCCTGCTCGAGTGCTGATGAGATCTGCAGAGTGAGGGAGAGAGAGAACACCACGTGTGTGTATATACAGATTTTAAAAACCCCACTTCAGTTGGAAAAATTTAGTTTTGAGTTAATTTTTGTATTTTTTTAATAGAAGTACATTGTATTCAAAATAACCTGCACTGGCATCAGCATGGGCAAGTACAAGGTAGTGCACAGTTACAAGCAGTTGCACCCCTCATAAGAAGTAAAAGGTGGCAGCTGTTTTTCAGAAATGCCCAGCAGGTAACAGATATGTTGGTTGTGCAGCAGAAGATAAAGAAGTGTTTTTTCACACTGTTACCTGTAGCTATTTATTCTAGTAGCAAAGTCACAATACAGTTAACTCAGCTCCATAGTATTAGGAGAGGATGCAGACAATAAGCTTGGAAATCTGCCAGAACAAGTCTAAGCCTCTTGAGAAAGCAGCCATTTAAAAAGAGCTGCTTTCTTGGCAGGGGCTTTCCTTTCAGACCTTTTTATTTGGCCCCAAGGTGGCATTTTGGGGTGTGCAGTTAATTCAGCTTCTCTGGTTTCTTCTCTTGCCATCCCATTTGCTTGTAGTGACTGGGTATAAGCAAAAGTTGCAAGTGAGGCATTTGCTATGGCCTTCAAACCGTGATTTTAAGCTTTTTCATTCACTGTTATCTAATCCATTACTCTGAGAATGCATAGAAAAAAGAATTAACTTCTTTTATGGCTTCATTTCCACTCTCTGCCCACCTTTTCTCATTCTTTAGCAGCTTATTAGTTAATTTAGAATAATTTTATTTTTATTATCATGCACATTCCTGAGTAAGAGTTAGTGTCAAAAGGGATAAGATTTTGAGACAAAACTATAGGCTTTAAAATAAAATTTTAAAACAAAAGGAAAACTAACAGATAAAAACTTGTATTTGAATTTTCTGGTGTATGTGGCAGCTAAAGGTTGTGTTGGAAAATGAGAAGAATTTTAAAGAAGTGGAAGTGACATGAAAGGAAGTAGATGAACCTTCCTTTATACCTATATATTCTCTGTACTGACACACTCAGGTATTATTCCAGAAACCATTATTTTGTGGATAATAGTGCTGCTGTTGAAATGAAAGAAACTGTTCACACACACAAGCTGTGGTTTAAAAAATGCTATTTGAAGGACTATAGTACTTAGCAGGAGCTATATCTACTTCTTTCCTATTTTACATGCAAATAGACACGTTTTTCTCCTTGCTAGAAAAATTTCTGAAATATTTTGTTGTTACTTCTCCAATCCAGAACAAGGAGAAAGTGTCTACTGTTGTTACTGATCTCAGCATTATCATGGACTCCAGAGAAGATTCAGATGTGAGCAAGTTTGTGTCAAGGTAAGGTGGCATTTTTTGCTCAAGAGAAGTTATTGTGTGGGGTATGGGATACTAAATGCAGTACTGAGTTTTCATGTAAATTGCTGGCAGTCAGTGTCTTTGTGATGTACCCTGAGCCCAACCTAAACACTTCAATCCCTTACCTGTATTCTGGAGAGAAGATGAAGTATATATAATTTTTAAGGCCTGAAAGGACTGTTACAAGTTCTTATTAAACAGCACCAGATTTGGAGTGATATATGTGTTTTTGCTGTTTGAAGAGAAAGGTAACAAGGTAATCTCAGCTATTGCATTTTAATTAATGGTAATTGCTCCTCAGATGAGTGAGTTGCAGATGTGCAGTGTGGGTAAGAGCACATCCAAGAACTCCTCTAGTATTTTCTGTTTCTGATTCTCAGCTCACAATTCCATTTCTCTTCTTGGCATCAGGATTTATTTCACTGATATTTTAAAAACAATATCATTGAAAAACCTGGAATAGTGTATTTGTGCAAAGGCTTATGAAAATTTATATACTGAAATTTAAATGTGTGAATGAATATTATTTTTTTATTGTTTTCTGGAGTGTGCCAACTTCTTGTGGTAACATGATGAATAAATTATGAAATTCCACTGAATTTTGCTAGCAAGCTGTTCTGAGAAAAAAGTCTATTCTTGCTGAGTAGTTGACTTAATCCTGTTTTTAAGTGATTTGTTTTGTTTTATATTATTTCTTGGACCTGGGGAGGGAGAGGGACGGCCACCAGAGGTCTATTGAGTTACCTCAGGCTTCAGTAGACTGTACTGAAAACTGAATTTTTTACTTAAAGGCTTTGAGATTTCCATAGAAACCTACTAAAGCTAGTGCTATAATTGGGAATAGTAGTTGACTGCTCTCAAGCAGTGGGATTTAGAAGAGGAAATTGCTCTGTTTTATTCATGAGTATTTTATGACAGCAGAAGTGTATTGGAACTTCATAGTCACACTGGAAAGGAATGTGTTCAAGTAGTGGCAGACTTTATTTCATCCTGGCTGGAGCACTGCTGCCTTCTCCCTGTCTCTTCACTACTCTGGTCCTTTCTCACATTGTGCCAGTATTGATAAATAAACCCAAGTTTTCATGAATGATGGAAGATGTCAGTAAAGCAAGCAGTGCTTCTCCTGAGCCTCTCTTTGCCTGTGCCATCTGTTGGCCTCGTGTCTGTACCTGCCCTTGCAGCCACATGGCCTGTAGGATCAATGGGGTCATTAGGTTGAAAAAATAAAGTCTTTTCCCTCCATTCTTGACCACCTAAATCTGGTCTTCTGCTGTTTTGTTCATTTTCAGCTTCCCTACCAGTTTGTTTTCTTCTTCTGCTTCCTTGACCCAGTCTTGCCAAATTCATTGTCTAGTCCTGTTCTGTTTTGTCTCCTGGCCTGGATTTTTTCCCTCCTCAGTTTTCTAATTTTTTTGGCTTCATTTTTTTTTCATAATGCATGACAGAAAAGGGTCTTTAAGAGCACCAGAGTTAAAAACTTGGCATTCAGTTCCTTCTTTGGAAGAAAACAGGGAAATGCTAGAACACTTGAGCAACATGTTTTCAAAAGAAGCAAAATTCAGCAGTCTGCAGGTACTGCTGCAATATATGTGGTACATCTCTACATAAAAATTGTGCATCTTTTAAAAATGAGTATATTTTTATATCATTTCTTAAGTATTTTGTGACAGTAAGATATATGTAAATGGCATCAGAATATTTGGTTGTCTTTTTTGGGATTTTACTTGTGTCCCCTTTGCACCAGTTATCACTTATGCTGTGCCAGTGTTGAGAACCACAGTATTTAAGAAAACACTTGTCAGTCCTTTTTCCCTTTTTTTGACTTGACACCCCATTAATTGTTGGGTGACTTCACCTTTGCATGGATTACTTGGGCAAATAGTTTTTAAGCAGTATGGAAATTGCTCTTTTTGCTAACCAACTAGTTAGAATCTGTAAGTCAGAGTGAAGGATTTTAGGAAATATTCATTATTTTAAATGCTGCATGGGCAAGGTGTCCTGGAAATGAACAGAAGCAGGAATTCTACCTCCAGCTTTGAGTTGTACTTTTGATTTCTGTGTTAATGTAGAAAGTCTTGCATTCTGCAGTGAGTTAAAAAATATTTATTCTCTCAAAACAGCTAAAGGAACATGTTAAAGGAGGCTTAAGTACTTTTACAACCGTTAAATTTCTCACATTCTTTTGTGTTTTGTTGATGATATTTTGTGCAAGTGAAAGGGTGTTTGGATGAAGGGCCCAGGATTTTAACCTCACACGGTTACTCTCTGTCTGAATATCCTTTTAGCTGGTTTTGGATGACTTCTCTGTGACATGGATGTTGGTGTTGGAGATGGGTGTTCTCTGCTCCAAGTGGATTTTTATAATGCTAAATTCTTTCAAAATAAAAAAAAAAATCTTCAATGCTACCATCTACTCTCTTAGTACCCTTATGTTTTATACCATGTTTTCTTGGCATTTTAGCATTTATTGTAGTTGACTTTAGCAGCAGGAATTAGGCTCATTTGGGCTAATTAGGAATTACTGTTAATGGGTAGGTTAAATGCTGTTAGTCTGTTCACTGAACTGGTGCTCTCATGCAGTCTCTTACTCCTTTACCAATACAAAAAGGCATGGATTTACATATGTCTGCTCTTGCCAACACAAATTTTGCCCTTTGTAAACATTGAATTCAGTTTTTTATCTTGAATTTAGCCAATGCTATATGAGAAAAAGTACATACTCAGATTGGTTGACTAACTTTTACATTTGAAACTGGTTCTTTGAGCTTCTAGCCAAAACCATCTCTTTCTGCTTGATAATCCAGCCTTGAAAATTTTCATCTGCTGCATCACCTAACAATGAATTTAAAGGGGGAAAAAAAGAAATAAACTGAAGACATAATGCTAAAACAAGGTCATAATGTTTCTGATAGTATTTTAAATAGCCTAAAAGTGGATATCTATAAAAATTGCCAAGTTTCTAAAAAGGAATTTAAAGTATGTAGTTTTGTAACAAAGCTTTGTGTTGCCCTGTTCCTCGTGTGGAGATGGAAAAAGCTCAGTGCAGTTTGTGTGGAATTGTGTTCACCAGGCATGGGGATGGGGGCAGTTGTTACCAAGTCCCCACAGTTCCTATAGAATGTGCAGATTTTGGCCTGTACAGTTCTGAGTTGTGGTTAAAAACAGCTCCCCAGACCAGAGCTAATGAGCCATTGTAAATCAGAGTGTCTGTGTCCTTCCAGGGACTCAGTTTTCCCAGTGCTGCCAGCATTTTTTTTGTCTTGGCCTGATTTTGTTGGCAGCTGTGACTACTGTGGTAACTTCCTTTAATGATGCTGTTCTTTCCAGGCTGGGATAAAATTGTTTGGCTTTTCTTTCACATTTTCAATATCTGAATGACCTTAATGTATTTTTTCCAGTTTGTTTGTGTAACATGTTAAGGTTTGCTGTTCCTGTATATTAAATAGAGCTGGGTTGGAGGCACAGTTCTCCCTGGAATGGCTGAAGTGACTTGGGAATACACTATTGCAACCATTCTGTGAATGCCTCAAGTCTCTGCTCTCAGCTATTCTGAAAATACAAAAAGAATATCTAATCTCAAACAAAAAGGAGGTTAAATCTTAAATTTACATTAGAATTTAAAGACTGTAACTTCCTGAAATATTCCCAAATATCAGTCAGGTATCTACCTCAGTCAGGTTTTGTAAACTTGTAAAATCCTGTATTAGTAATCAAAATAAATATTTGTACTTTCCAAGCAGTGCTTGCCAGGTGTGTTTTGATGATAGCTAATAGTCTGCTTCCTTTGACTGTGTCTTCATATCAACGATGACATGAAGCCTTTCACCCTTATGATTAAATAATCTTGTTGTTTTGGGTATTTGGACCTGTAGTTTTTGTGCAGTTTTGCATCCTTTGCATTCTTGCTGCATTTGTTTGGTAAAAACTGCACACCCTTTATGAGCTTTTTCCTCCTTCCCCCAACAACACTGGATGGATGGTTGGCTACCTGACAGTTTCTGTCACCTTGCATTGTCTCTTTCTGCATCCTGATTCTTTCATTACTGGAAATCTGAAAAATGTTTTATATTTATCTTTCCCTCCCCCTCCACCCCCCAACATAAGAAGGACATGGACCTGTTGGAGCAGGTCCAGAGGAGTGTGATGAAGATGTTCAGAGGGAGACAAAATCAAATCAGGATTGAACTGTGCAGCAAAGTTTTGGTTTAGATGCCCTGTGTGCTCAGGCCTCCTTACCTGCTGAGGCTACAAGGTTCATCTTGAAAAGCTGAATGTCTTGTGGGCAGAGGCAGATAGCAGGTCATGTGAAGAGTTAGTTGATCAGGGCAAAGATTTGGGGAATATTTGAAGGTTAGTGATGCAATCTGGTAAATCTTACCACTTCTGCAGGTTCAAGTTTTGCTATGCAACATCTTAGAATTTGTTTAGAAAACAAGAGCATTAGTTGAACAAAAATAAAATCAAACTAAGAGTTTGCATGTGATTGATTTGTCAATTTACCACATTTTACATATAAGACTAACACCATAAACACTGGTTTATAAAGGTGTTCTTCAATTTTTTTCAATAACTATGCTACAGCTTTTTTCAGCTTTGTCATTATTTTGGATGATTTCTGGCTTCATATTCAAACAACACTAACCAAAATTAAGAAAAAAGTGTGAATTTTAGGCTATAGAATTGATGCACGTGATTAAGACTGGGTTAAACAATATGTTTTTATTTTACAGCACTGAAGAACATGGAGACCTTGTAACATTTTTCAGGAGCCTTTCAGCCTACGCTGAGTGGTACGAACATCGCAGACGCACCTTCCTGCATTTCAAGGTACTGCCTGTCAAGCTTTTATTTACTGGTACAATATTTATTGCTTTGAGTAGTTAATTAAGACAGAGCATTGGAGGTGAAACTGGCTGTCTTTAGTAGAATATGGGATTTTAATTTTTTTATGTTGCGGAGAAGAAAATATTAGCTAAAAATTTGTGCTTGGTATTTGTCTTGATTTTTACTATGCTCTTGCTGTGTTCCTTGTGGTTGAAGGAAAATAAGACTTTCTGTGCCTTTTTGCAAGGGAGTAAGACAATTTGCATTGGTATTATATTTTATTTTGATTTACAAAAAAAAAAGGAAAAAGGAGAAAGTAAAAGAAAATAACACTTGTAGTCTTTGGCATGTAAATGTTGATTTTGAAGGATTAGATCTGTTTCTCTTGAAGATGTGTCAGCATGTGTTTGGGCAACAGCACTTTCAGTTCTGGAGTGTTTTACTTGTATGGGAAATAAACTGTTCCTCCCTCCTAACTGGAACCTAGTATTTGAACTCAGTTTGAAATTATCGGTGTTTGGCTTGTTTGTTTTGGCTCTATGTTGGTTTTAGGATAAACAACTAATCCTTGGACTAAAAATACTGCAGTCTCACAGACACAAAACATTTTACATGATGCTTTATGTTAGAGGAGGATGTTTAGCTGCTTAATTGTTTGTGGTTTCTTAGTTCAGTTTTATTTGCCTCAAGAATGTACTGTCATTAAACCCTACACCATCTCTACTTTTCAACTGTAGTATCAAGTGGGAAGTGCATTGTTTCCTATTTTTTGAGTCTTTTAGGCCTTCATGTTCTGTGCTGGATTAATTGATTTCTATTATCAAATCAGAATAGAGAAAAAAGAGTACTATTCATCTGAGCAATAAACTGGAATTGTTTAATCCTGCTGGCTTTTGTATAAGGGCTTTTCTTTAATCCCTCCATAGAAAAGGTAGCGAACCAAGGGGTTTAGGGCTTTGTGATTTGGTTTTTTGCAGCTTCCCTTGATGCTTTCTGATCCTTGGATCAGCCTCATGACTGCAGTCACTGGTTTCTGGACAGTGATTTGGTAAACTGTTCTAAATATTTCTCATTTTAAAATATAATAAAGGGAAAAAAATGAAAAGGAGATAGGTCTGGAGATAATTTTTAAATTGTTATATAAGCAGTTTCAAAAAGTGTTTGTTCAGCTGTTGAGCATAAACAATGAAATTATCTACTAATTGCTAAAAGATGTGTAAAGATAATTCACTGAAGACATATTACAAGTTTGTCAGTATTACAGATGTTCTTTCTAAAGGTATTTTTATTTCCATGGACAAAGACAAGGATAAAGTTGAGAAAGGCAAACCAATTAGGGAGAATATTTACCAAACATGATTGACTGTGTGCTTATTAAGAGTATTTTAGGCCTTATTTCTGCTAACATTACTAATGATTTCCTTTAGAAACAAAAAACATTCTCAGGTAAGAGAATTAATAAAAGGGTTCAAAAATCAAATCTGACACTTCAAATAACTGGATTGCTAAGGAGAATGTGTATTTGTAATTTCATGTTTTTAGTAAATTGTGTGACAACAATGAGACATGCTGTTAATATATGCAGAAAAACAACTCGAGTCTATCCTGTTATAGTCACACTCACCCAACATTGAAAGGGAGTCTGTGATCTTTGGATTTATTTTTCCCCCCCTTCCTGCTCTCTAGACTGCAAGTATAGGCAGGTAGTTTTACACTGTTTTGGAGAGAAGACTGGAGTGGAGTCTTGGGTTTTTACAGCTTTTCTATTAATCTGTTATTTGAAAGAAAATTGTGAAGGCTTCAGTGGAGAAAGACAGTGTTTCTGAGTGTAGGGTAAAAATACCAAAGGTAGGTTATTTTTTCTTTCCTGTTTTGGTACTTGAGAAGAAAGGGATAATGTAGAAGTGAATGAATACTTCAAGTAATATTTAATGTTTTAAGACTAATGACAATTCAAGGTAGTGCTTGAAATACATTTTGAAGGAGCAAATGAAGCGTTCCCCAAGTATTCCCTATGACAGGTCTCACTATTGTCACAATAAATATGTCTGTAAAGTGGATTCACATCTGCAAATAATCTTCTAATCTTAGTCTGCTGTGAGGCTGAACAACTGAAACATGTTGGCAATACTGGAAGAGCAGATTGTTGAACCTGATACTGATAAACAAGAACAAAAATTCAAGTTTTATTGGAAATACAGAACAGAAATGAGTGACAGGAAAAAACAGAATGGTTTACATTCAGCTTGGTATTAGTACTGGTCACACAAATAGGAGGTGGAAATCCTCCCTGCTGAAGCCCTTCTCACTTCATGTTTTGATTTAACTTGCTCTGGATGGGGAAAGTAAAGTAAAACATTTCAGATAACTTAGAGCCTGCATGAGGTGTTCAGAAGGTACCATGTGTCTACTTTGGTTTGCTCAAAAAGTATTAAGAGCATGAATTAGCATTACTGATGATAATTAGTGCATTTCAAAAATATATACAACATTTTAATGTAAAATTAGTAGTGTGATAGTGGGCAGGTTTTAGAATGTTTGCATATTGGTATGTATTACAAAAATGTACATATGTTTGTGTGTACACATCTTTGGTGGTATTTCCTGATCCTATTAATATTGGAAAGAGCTCGTTTTAGTATTAATGATTTGTGATGAGAATAAGATCAGAAGCTGCTGCTTATGTAATATTATTACAATTACAGCTGTGTTTTCTCCATCTTAGGCATTTACTATGAAAGGCACAAGAGAATTGGTAACTTCAATTTTTTTCCTAATATAATTTTGGCTTGACATTGGAATGTATTTTTACGTGCTTTGAAGTTGTTTTTACATTTTGCTAAAAACCTGGGAACATCAAAATGTTTTGACTTCTGTGGATAAATGAAAACCAAGTATTGCTGTCAGACTTGGTTTTGTTCTCAGTTAAGACAATGGAATTTCCTTCTTGTTACACCAAAAAACTTAAAATGGAAAATATTGGGGAGTTGCTATGTTTTTCTTGAGTAATGGGTTCAGGGCAAAAATATGTCTTCAAAATTAAGAGGGCATCAATTCCCCGTAGCACAAGCACTAACAAATCAAGGCTTAGCTAAATAAGATAAATAAAACTAATACAAAATATCTTGTAAAATCAGTATTCTAGATGTAGTGATACATCATCATGCATTTGATGTTTAACTATTACTACAAATTAGGAATCTATACTAGTTTCAAAATTAGTACAAAGTTGATGTGGTAATAGTAACTAGCATACCTTTGGCATTCATTTGTCTGGAGGATTTACCCCTGTGGTATTTGAGGGGAGGAACTGAATGTCAGAAATGTATAGTTGTGTAATTAAAAACACTGTGTCCTTTATCAATCATGTTTAGTTTTAGATAAACTGACTGCCAAGGCCTGCACATGTCAATTTGTGGTTTTAATACTCTGCCTAGTTTAAAGTAGTTGAGTGAAATGATGCTTGAAGTTAACTATGATTTCAGATTAATTATAGAATCAACTTTTCTTTTTAATTTAAAAATCTGATTTGATTTTCCCCTAATGATCAGAAGTGTTTTTGTGCAAGGGTAATTCTGTTTCCTTGCGCTGACATCTAGATGAAATCAGGTAAAAACATGAATTCAGCTTTGCTGTTAATTATATTGTCACATTTTCTGTCAAGAAAAGCTGTGGAACCAAGGCTTGGTCTACATCATTAGTTAATAACAACTAAGATATTTGAGTCTACTACATTGTACTTAGACTTGTTTTTAAATGGGAAGCTGGTGTTGCAAAAACAGCTCTTGTGAGAACAGCTCAGCAAAATGTATATATTTCACTTAAAAATACCTTGTGCAAAAATAAAACACATGTTATTTTCAAAGCAAAATAGTAGAAGGAAATTTAAAACATCTTAGAAAAGTTTCAGTTGCTATGTTGTTTGGTGTACTAAACCTAAATAGGAGTTATTCTCATTTTCCACAAATCAAGTTTTTAAGGAAGCTTTAATGAATTTAAGCTTTGAGAAGTTCTGTGTCTAAACATAATTCTCTCATATGCATCCTCATCCAAGACACTTTTGAAGGTCAACTGGAAAGATTTCATTTCAGATTAAAGGGGTGGGATCGGATTGGAATTAAGAAGTATTTTTCCTCTTTAGGTTGCTCAAAGAATATTTTGCCTTTATCTGAAAGTAAAATGTGCTGATTATTCTGAGTGTTGGCAAAGAATGAGAACAAGCAGTTTTCTGTGATTTTTACCTACGTGTAGAGTATGTGATGAAATAAAAGTTGAGAAGATGTATGTGCATATATATATTTTTACACTTTTGTTAACAGAAAAGATTCTGAAAGCACAAGGGACACTGTAACTGCTAAAGTGACTGGTCTGAAATGGTTATTTCAGAGGAAAACCACGTTTCAACATATTCGGAGGTCCTGGGTATGCAGGGAAAAGCGCATTAGTAAGGGAGAAGATATGAACTTGTAAACAGAGGAAGAAAGGATCTTTTGTTGCCATGTCTGAGTTTTGGCATGTGCAGTGCCAGAAGCAGTGCTAGTAGTACGTGCCCACGGGCAGCATCCTCAGGCAGGAGAAGGCATTGACGTGCTTGGCCAGGACGATGGGGTTGCCCTCCATCCTGATCTCGTCCATGCGCGTGCGGATGTAGCGCGTGTTGTTGGACTTGCAGAACGTGTCGTCGGTGATGGTGGTGATGTTGTTGTACTGCAAAAGAAAACAGCTTAAATAAATACACACACATGTTCAGTATGTTGTTGATATAAGGTTATACCTTATTTTGGCTGTTTCCTCTCCCTGATGTACAGAAACTAAGAATAAATCCTTGCATGGCAATAACCTCTGGATGGTCGTGGCCATGCACGTTAGATGTAAATGGTTTTATTCAGGTGAGCATTGGAAAACTGTAGTGGGAAGTGTTTTAAAAAAGTGCAAGTTTGATTTGAAGTAGGTAGCTACTGAGGCTTTTCCTAAGAGGATGTTGAGGAAGTACTTGGCAAGTACCTGAAGGTGAAGAATGCGCAGGCTCTCGGGCAAGTTCAGGGGAACAGATTCCAGTGCGTTGTGTCCTAAGTAGAGGTAGGCCAAATTTGTGAGCTTCTGTTAAAAAGAAAGAGAGGTTACTAATGCTGGCAGTATTTGAGGTTAAGTAACTTGTGCCTGTTGCAAGACATCAGTATTTTTTTCTGATCACATAGCCTGTAAACTGATGTAACAAAAAATGTTCTTTTGCTGTGAATGTTGAATTCTGCTATAGCAAGAAATTACTAGAACAGGCCTTCTCTGTTTGGGAAATCTCAGTGTTGTGACCATGTTGGTTATAAATCTTGAGACCACTATAAAGCACTGTATATGTTTATTAATATTTCTGTGGTCCTCAGAACTGTATTTGAGCTATTAATTTTTGAGGTTTTTTTCTTTACGTGTAAGAGAGAAAGGAAGTAGGTGAGGTAGTTCACAGAAAATCCTTCTTCACATGAAGGGAATGAGAGAGAGAGTGAGTGCACAAATGACTGATATTCCAGAGTGCCTTAAAAGCAAAGCAAAACTGGAAAGATGCTTCATTGTAGTTTTTCTTGGATTGCAAAAAATACAGAAAAATCATTTGGTGGCAGACTGAATAGTCTGCTTACTAGTTCTGTTTACTTTGGTTACCTAAGTTATTGAGTTTTTCCTTACCTTGAAAGCATTTGCTTTGATTCCTCTGCTCTTGATTCTGTTTTGGTTTGCATTAAATGTTGTTAGTTTGGGAGGTAGAACAGGAAGCTTTACAAGTCGATTTTCAGCAAGAGACAGTTCTTCCAATAGCAGAAGCTTTGAAAAGGCTCCGTCTTCTATTTCTTCTATCCTATTTCCACTAAAATCAATTCTTCTCAAGGTAGCTTTACACAAAAGAAATGAAAATTAAATATTGACTTCATAATTTCATGGCATGTGAAATGTGCATGTCTGTATATGTTAAATGATACACTGCTGGCTGCAGCATCCAAATTGTGATCTACAAATGCAAATACTATTAAAATATGGATAAAACTGACATTTGGATTTTCTCATGGTCTTAGATTGAAAAAAAAATAAGATAAATACTCTGGATTCTTCTTTTTGTCTTAGAGACAATATGATTTCAGATATTAATAGATATAGCCATATGAATAGATATAGTGATAGATATTATATGAATTCTATATCATAGATAATATATGAATAGATATGTTCATAGATATAGACAATATGATTTCAGATATTCATAGATATGAAATACATAGAATATATTTCAGATATTCGTGGAATATCAGAATGTTACCAGAATAATATTTCAGATATTCATAGACTATCTCACTGTAGAGTGAGATACCTGGGAGAGCTGTCCCTGGAACATTTGAAGGTAAAATAATGCCCAGTCATTAAGCCTGGCTGGGATGCGGGTCTGAACTTTATTTTTAGCAATCTGCGCTTGCCCTGATTGTTTGGGAGCATTACGATGTTGACATGGTTCAACGTACGTTTCCATTTTGCCTTCATAGTTCTTTTTTAAGCCAGAAAAGCAAGTTGGAGCGTCACTCACTGATGTCAGCGAAGTCCGAGGCCGCGATCCTCTTGATCTTGTTGAAGCGCGCGTACAGGTAGGCGGTTTCCTTGGGCAGCGGCGGCACGGCCTCGATGTCGATCTCCTCGCAGTACACGGAGCCGCTCAGGCACACGCACAGCAGACACGTGGGCAGGTCTGACAGCACACAGGCACAGCTTACTCACCTCACTCAAGCCTCCTTGTTCAACAGAGACTTTTCTCAAGTATCTTTTAAGATTTCCCACTGTTAGATTTTTTAAAAATCCTGTTTGTATCAAGTTCTGAAAAGATTTCATATTCTGAGCTGCTTGGGCTTTTTGTTCTTTTTATTGTGCGTGGTTTCCCTGTTTGCATGTTCTTACCTGAGCTTGTGAAATACTATTAATCAACCCGAATTCAGTTTGTCTTCAGCTGTCTTAGAGTGTTGTGAATATGACAACTGCAAGCTGTGACCATGTTAAATATCACATTTCAACCATTCTTTAAAAACCAAAATCCACAAGGAGAAACACTTGGCAGTGCACACATTCTGTACAGTTATAGCATTGGAACATTTCTGGCAGGTCACATATATTGTGTTATTCCTAGCTACTACTTTGTCTAAACCTTTTGATAAAAACTCCAGCAATTATGTTTATAGGTGATATATACATTTATAGAACCATAGAATTGTTTGGGTTGGAAGGGACCCTAAAAATCATCTTGGTCCAACCCCCTGCCACAGACAGGGACACCTTTCAGTAGACCAGGTTGGACAATCTCTATCAGTTTTATACTGAGATATTTTTACAGCTGTTGTTTTAAATAGAGAGAAATTATTTTTTTAATGCAGTTTCAGACCATTATGGATCACCCTGTTCCTCATGGGCATTAGTAAAGTATCAGTAATTTCTGTGTTGCTTTAATCTTTCATGCCAGCAATATTCAAATACATGTAATGAATGTGGCTTTGAACCAGTTTCACCACCACTGCTGTGTCCTGTGCTGTGTTTGCTATATTTTGGGAGTTTTGGTTGGCTTCCAGCCTGGTCTGTCTGCAGTGCAGACAGCAGGGTCATACCACTGGCTGATTGTCACTACATAGCAAAACAGGATCCTGTACAACCAGTGAGGAGTCACAGAAGCAGCTGGCCAATACTGGGAACCCAACCCAGGGCATGTAACAGTAATTCTCTTTTTCTTACAGCAGTACTGCAGAGAACAGAATGAAGATTTTGAGCTTCAGCTTTATGAATATCATCATTTTTTAGGCTTCAGAGTTCTGCCCCATTTGGTTTGGTTTTGATTTAGTGTCTTATTTTTCATATGTTAGTGTAGGAAATTGGTTGACAATAATTTTCCATGTTGTCACTGTTAAAAAGGCAACAGGTTGTTTGTCATTGACTGGAAGCTCTGATATTCTTGGAGACTTCTTCAGGTTTTGATGGGGGCTTGTTGACAGGTGCTGTTTGGCAATACTTAACCTTGGATTAACACTTTGGTGTAGATTGACAGTCTACAGATCTTGCTGAATCATTAGTTATTTTTGGAAGTTTAGATCACAGACACACAAAATAAGTGTCTCTTTCTCACTGTATGGCAGAGAAACTTTGTCCTTTTCATGTGTAGAAAGCATTGTGGCTTGTTAGGAGAAGTCTGAACAATATTCCTCAGAGCCTGTAGGAAACTTTGGCTAGTGAAGAATGTTCCAGATGTATTTTAAACATTGGACCTCCATGATCATCAGAGGTAAACTTTGAGAATAACCAATTCTTCAAAGAAATCTATTGAATTAGCTTAAGGACATCATATTTCATCAGCACTTGGTTAAATTGTAGAATTTACTTGGGGGGGGTGTTTTGTTTTTCTTGGTTGTCTTGCCTAACTTATTTCACTTGGGTGCATCTCAGTGGCAAATATGACTGGGTAAGTCTGTAGGGATTCTTACAAGCTGTGCTTTGTGTATTCAGAGTTTACCTGAGGATCCTTTAAATTTTTCAGCCTGCTCCATCAGAAGTTAGAAGATTTTCCACAGGAGATATGAAAGATATTCATAAATGAAAAGATTAATTCTATAGCGTTTGTCATCCTTTGCACATTGATTTGCACATTAAAATATGTTCTTTTGGACAGCTTAAACATGACAATATTCATATCAATTAACTTACTTGTATCCTTTGTTGGTGGGACGTCAAGTTGGCTGTCATCCCTTTGCAGGCTTAGGGAAGTGTCAAGAGAAACGTTTGTTCCATCCTTTGTGTGAGAGCAATTGTTATTTTAAAACACAAACCACAAACAAAAAGCCACAGAGCATTACAAGGATTTGAAATAACATCTTTTAAGAGTGAGCTTCCTGTGACATATCTCCTTATGGCACTTAATTTTTAAAATAATCATAGGCTGGGTGACTAATGTGATGTATTATCCTTTTTACACACAAACTATTCATTTTGAAAGGCAAGAAGGAAAGGTGGTGTCTCTAGTGCTATTTAAGAAGCTCAAGTATTTTAAGAAAGGACAGTAGACAGAAAATAAAATTATAAAATATAGACTACATGGGGGAAGGAATATGTAAGTGGTGGGTGTCTACAAACAGTGGAGTTTTGAAGATCAAGATTTTGCATATCATGCAAAATTCAGTAGGATTCTTGTGAGTATAAATTGTATTTTGTTGTTGTTGTTTTACCCAAATAATCCCAGTAAAATGACTGAGATTTCTTTGCATTTCAAGCTATTCAGAATTCCTCCTGGAGGCAGTCATTGCATCTTTTCAATTGCAGGACAACCTAATTTATAAACACATTACTTTAAAGTGTTGCTGAAATTTAGTAATTTGTTTCCATGCTCTGCATGTAAGTCTGTTTTGAGGTGTGAGCTGCTAACAGAAAGGACTTTTTGTGATGCAGGAAATGGTAGTCAGGTTTTCCTTGAATACTGTAGGAATTTTAGAGAATTGCTGTAATGATAGTATGGATACAGTGGCTTTATCCTGTGATTTGCATGTATTAAGGTTCAGGGGATGTCAGGTTGACTGTGGCAGTTGTTCTTGGCTTGCATCATTGTTTTGGGTTTGGTTTTTTTTTGATGGGGAATATTTGCAGGACAGAACAAGACAGTACATTTTTTGGTGTGCGTGGCTATTGGAAACATATGGAGGGAAGAACATTATCAGATGTGGGAGATGTTTTGCTTTAAATGTGCCTAAGGATCAGGCCCTGGCAGGAGCACAGTGCTCTGTTGGAGAGCTGCTTGCACACTGGGAGTGCTCACAAAGGAACCCCCTTTAGCTTTTTTATCCCCCCACTCTCCCCTCCTTCAGGCACACAGGTAGCTCATGTGCAAGCAACGTCTTCCAAGCTACTTCTGATACTGGCTGTGTTTTATTTAGTATTTAGTTGCTTGTGTTTTACTGTGGGAATTTTTGTATTCTGCAAAACAAACCCCTCAGGCTTGACAGAAAGCCTGAGAAACAAATATCTTGGCCAGCCTCTGTCATTTTGACCCCTTTTTAGCCTCTGAATCATCTGTCCCTTGGCTCGTCCCTGCATCTGCCTCTCCAGGCTCTGGCTCTCCTTTGGCCTAGGTTGGTTTGCTCTAGTGAAGTTTTGGGTTCTCACTTGAGGTGCTGGCAGCAGTTTGGCTGTGCTGGGTGGAGGGAAGCTGGGGGTGTCAGTGAACAGCTCCACTCCAGCAAACAGCAGATCTTACAGAAGTTTTCTGCAGAAGGATTTAGCTCCCATAGGTGTGTTGATTAGGCACACAAAGACGTGGAGCTTAAGGTGTCTGTGCCAGGAGAGATTTTTGAGTGCATGGGCTGGTGATGGAACAGCTGTACTTGTATGGCTGCAGCTGCTTTGGCTCCTAAGGGGACCCTTCATAACATCTGCTGACACAGCTTATCTGTCCCAGGTGTAATTTCTGGCAGTCCCCTACTGGAGCCCTGATCCATGAAAGAGTCTGCATGGGACTTCTTAGCAGAATGCAATGTACAACTAATCTCTGACAGTGGGAAATGTCACAAAAAGTTAAAACAGATAACTTGCAGAATACTATGAATTCCCAAAATTAAAACATATTTGCTGGTCATCTATAAAAATTCCTAACCATGGAGTATCAGTGCAGAAGATTGTTTGGATTATAACCACAAGTTCATTACTTGCATGTGTAAGGAATGCACTGAAGGAATATCAGCCTACTCACATCCTTAAATTCCACCTGCCTCTTGCACTTCACTGCACAGACATGAATTACTCATACAAAGCCACATTAACACCTTGTCTAAATACTTTAACCCTCTTCAAATTTCTGCAAAATAATTGCTTCGTCTTATAACACAAAGGTCTGTAAAGCTGGTAGTTTATATTCAATAATATGAATTAGTCCAGATGTGAGACAGAGTCTAATTGGATGGTTCTGTCCTCTTGTGGAAATTAAGATTTCATGTTTTTAAATTGCTAGCATTTTATTCAAGACTGTGGTGATTGTGGTTTCAAATAACCATAAGAAATTTGTTCTGATGTTTTTAGTAAAAATCCTTTTTCTAACTGTGTGTTCAAGCATACAGTAAGGAGTTAAATTTGTATGCAAGATAGATTTCTGGCTGGGCATGCTTAAGGAAATGTTTCCATGTATTCCAGTTCCAGTTAACACTTGGAATATTTGGGGAGTACAGTTTGTGCAATAAATGAATGGAAGGTTTGTTTGTGCACCCCATGGTTTAAACTGGGAACACTGGCACTTGTATCGACGTAGTTGATGCACATAAGGAACTCATTTATTATTTTGCAATGAAAACATGTCAATGGAGAACTGACCTGATGGAAATAATGACTGACTGCATTCCTAGAATTATCCTAAGCAGAACTGCTAGCCTTCAGAAGACCTCCAGCTTAGAGCACCAGGATGGACTTTGATTAGTCTGTGGCACATCTGTTGGCACCATTTCCATGTAGGTATTCTTGTTCTTTTACTGAAACAGGAGCAATCTTCTGAAGACAATTTATGAGTGTCATCTGATGCTGTGCCTAGCTGGCCAAAGTTAACAGGTTTAGTATTTTTTAAAAACTTAGTTCTGAGTGGATAGTCACCGATTAATTAAGAGTCATTTATATAGTCCCTTTTTCAGGGGTTTATTAAAACATGTTACTTCATCACTGTGGCAGATGTCAGATTTAAAAAGACCTTAGACATTTTTGTGATATAAATATGCAGCTGTTTTAGTTGAACAGTGAAAAGCTGTAATTCAAGTAGAATTGGGAAAATGTTAAAAAGATATACAAAAGTGATTTTTCTGTATCTGGGCTGCAATTTTTTACTTACTAACTTTTGCTGTTTTAATTGTCTTGCTTATCAGATGATGTTATTGTAACAAGTACAGTTAATATTAATGAAAACCTCCTTGACTTTTTCATACTTGGCTGTTACAGCTTGGTTTGAATCTGTGGTATTTTCCTTGGCAACCACTCTTGGGACAATTGCTGCTGGTTTTTCTTCCTGATCAGTGCTGTATCCCCTTCTCTTGATGTGTACTGTTAGGTCTGAGTGGAGGTGGGAGGTTTGTCACTGTCCCTGGCAGCTGAGGCTGGGTCACTTCATTTCATTCTCCACTGACTTTGTGTCTTCTGCTTTTGTGTTGAAATTAAGAGAGGTATGGAGAGCACCCAGCAAAACATTCCATTTGGAGATGCTGGTGAGTGCACTGGGATATAGGGGATATTCTCTTTACTAAGCCCCTCAAAGTGTTAATAATGGAGATGACTCCTGCAGGACTGGACATTCTATAGAAGTCCAGGACTGCTGAACTGTTGAGCTGTAAAAAACCCAAACCACCCACCCTTGAAAAACCGAGGCAAGAAACTTGATAGTTTGGCAAGTCAGAAGAGAAACTGTGGTTTATACTGGCAGGTTATGTTCAGTAAAGAGTAGGGTTCCAAGTATTATTTAATATTAAAAAAATAATAGAATCACCTTCCTTGTTTTTAAAAAACTTACTGAGTTAATACAACATTGTTCAAACTTTTGAGCTGGTATTAATATATCCTATTATTGAAACCCTTACAACTGTAGGCACATAAATACAGCAGAGCAAAATGATGCTTTAGCCTTATTTGTGCAAGCCTGCCTTCTATGGGTTACTCAGACTGTAGCAAGGGTAATATTTTTGTGGTTTTGAGTGGCTTTCCCTATGTCTGAACCCGTTGTATGTTTTGCTATTATTCTGAGATTTTTCCATAAAACTTGCATACGTGCACATAACACATTTTTCATATAATGCTTAGCAGTTAAAAATATTAACATTGAAAATATAAATACCTTTCTTATATCCTTGGATTGTATTTCATAATCTTGTTGGGTCAGGCTTCCCATGGAAACATCTGTATCATAGTCATAAAACTGGAGTGATTCTTGCTGTAGAGGTGGTGCTGGATTTACCAAAGGTACAAACACAAACAAAAAAAAAGCAGCCTGCAAAGTCTCCATGCTTGCCCAGAACAGTGTATGTGGCTTTCAGTGAGCTGGTGAAGGTCTGCTCGTGCCTGGACTCTGGAGAACACTTTCTTTGTGACTGGAAATGAAAGTGCAATCCGTCAAAACAATATTTAAAGCCTAGAGGACTTGTTGGCAGGGCTTTCCAATGCATAAGGAACATGGAACAACTTTTAACTCTTGATATCCTTTAATTAGACTCTAGCATTATAGAACTTGTTCTTAACATGAGAAGAAAATGGGAAATAATAAATATTTTGCAACTAATAAGGAAAATATTAATTGCATTTGCTTGTTTCCCAGTATGTTATTTTTGTTAAAAGCAAGAGGATTTTGTAAATTCATGAAACATTTGGCATGTATGTAGATGAACTAATTAAAATGTGAGAGGTTCAAATGCATTTTTCTTGATTGTCAAAATCAGTATTTTCAAACCTAAGTGCTCTATAACAATGAGTTCTCATTGTCTTTTACTTTACATTTGAGAGTAAACAAGAGAAGGTAATTTAATACCCTGAGAATATTTTCCAGGTTATGCACTTTTCAGGTAGGAAAGGGGGAGAAGAGGCTGCAAACATAATCTTTGAAACATTACAAATGTGCATGCAATACTTTTAAAAATACATTTTTGCACAGCATTTTCCCACTCTTTACTGCAGTTTTAAGCTCTAGGTTTATATACTTTTAGGAAAAAAGTCCACCTACCTTTTTAGCAGATTCCAAACTCTTCAATGAGTGTCATAAACCCAGATATCCTTATCTATAGTTACTCTTTTGTCAATGTACTTTAACTTCAAGTTATGAATTACATCAAATTGTTGAAATGAATGCTCTCTCAAAGTTTGACAGTCTGAAAAGTGCTTTCCATGGGGTAAAAATGCTTTGCCAGCATTCTCTCCCCAGGGTGAGAGGTAATATCCTGCAGCAGGGGGCTGTACTTTGCATAACATTTGCAAATGCTAAGCCTGTGTAGCTCATCCCACTTTTGGTGGTGGTGTTAAAATGCTTTGTGATGATTTACTCTTTCTAATTGCTAAGGCTTTTTCTGTAAATCCAATATTAATTGTGCAAACTAGAGGTCTCTCATAAGGCATGTGTTACCCATTTTGTGAAATGCTTTAGCTGAGAGACAAAGCAGCTGCTTTCTGAGACAGAGGTAGAGCCAAAACATACGTATTTGTATTAGTCACATTTTGGGAAGAGTAAAATGGTTCATTGCAAGTTGTATATGTTTAGAGAAGTTTCACCAACCTATGAAATAGAAACTTTTCAGTCTGAAGAGTTCTGGAAACAAAAAGTAGTCTTTAGAACTTCATGCGTTTGTGTTGAGATTTTTAGAGAATTAATGTCTAAATGCTTTGTTAATTGAGTAAATTATTGAAAAATTGTTTTCACTATAAATACTTGCTTTGGCTAAGGTTCTGTTTCAGTTCTATAGATAACTCAGTCAATGCTGTCCAGGTGTAGAATTTCCATCTGAACTATGAGCAGCAGTTTTCTGGATTTGTAATGCATTTCTTCCTCCCCCGTCCTTTTCCTCATTATGAATTTTTGGCAGTCAGCACAAATGGGAGACAGATGACCAACTTTGAAAGTTTATAGAGTAGCTTTCTCAAGTCTTTAAAAAGTATGTAGCAATAAAATCTAGTGGGAATATATACAGTTTTGCATTTCTCTTTTATTGTCATACTTTTTCATCTATTTTTTTCTAGAGTAATATTATTGATAAACCATGGACCTTTTGGTTATGTTTTCTTTTGAGTGCTGCCTTGTTTAGCAACCAGATGTCTGTAGTAAATCTGCAGGTTGGAGAGTGACTACAGACAGTTGCTCTCTAAAATATTTTGGGGTTTATAATACTGCCAGTTTCTGAACTCGCTAGGATTTTATTAAAATGTTTGTTGTTTAGCTCATATGCAAATTTAGTAATGTGGTACTTTGGACTGGAAGCTTGCTCAGTGATAATTCTATAATGATATAACGGAGATGTGAAGGGAAGAGGCTCAGTAATAATGGAAATTGGGCCCTGAATCCCACTGGATGCTGTTCTGCTGGAACAATAAGAACACCAGGAGTTTGGAAGTGATTAAGGAGGTTGCAGTGTCAATACCATCTTCCCTCCCCTCCTGGCTTCATGCTTGCCTGGGCAGTAATGACACAGCTCTACTTTGTACTTACCCCTTTCCAGCTGCCACCCCTCTGCCAAACATCCAGGTTAGCATTTCCTCTGTCTCTGGGGCATCCAAGTGTTTCCAATGCTTGAATGTTTTCAAAGGATAACTGTTCTGAGGGGGGAAAAAGGTATTGCATATTGAAGCTGAAAGGAAGATATGAAATAGTAAATAGACTTGTTATATTCTTACAATAATTTATTTTGTAAGTACTGAAATCCTGTCTTTCACAGCTGTGTTCATAGAATGTCTTAAGAACAGCTTTTTCTTTTATATGACAAATATTAAAAATGAGGGGAAATTGCTAGATAAATGAGGCCTTGAAAGTTTAGGAAGCCTTCATGCAAGGAAACTCTTGTTTGCTTTGATCTGCAAGAGGAGAAGAGGTTCTGTATTGTTAGACAACTTCAGGAACAGCTTCTGCACAAAGCATTGTGAAAACTCTGTATTCATCAGGTTCACAAGATTTTGATTGTGGGTTGATCACAAACATTGTCATGTGTAATCACTGTAATACAAGCACTTCTCAGAAACTCATGAGTACTTCCTTACAAATACATTCAGATTGATATGTTAAGTAGTTAATTTGGCATGATGTCAAAGAGTAGCTTACTGTGATGAATAAAGTAGTAGTGGTCTTGTCCCTTGTGTCAGGAAGAAGATAATATATCAGCAAATAATGTCAGATAAAAACATGTAGCAGATGCTCAGATCAGCTCAAGGATGGGGATGGTACAAGTAGCTGCAAACAGGGAAGGGTAGTATTGCTTCCTTCAACTGCTTTATTCCTGCTCAGAGTGACTAGAAATAACCACAATATCCAAATCATGTGAGATGAAAAATGTGGTTCATATGCATTGGCAGTCGGGGAGCTCACAGGAAATACCCTGGCAAGCAGAGAGCGCTTTCTAGGCACTGTAAGTGCTTGGAAATTGGATGTATAAGTGTCTGGTGCTCAGACTCTGGCTACAAGGATCTATGTGCTTGGAAGGTGGTTTCTTTTCTGGAAACCTAAGCCTGCTGTGTTGTTAACTCACTGAGCTCCAGCTTTTGAAGAGGGCCTTGATAATGTGTTCATGGTGTGTTTTTTGAATTCCCCATGATACCTCATTTGCACCAACCGATTTCCCCACAAAATACTTTCACCTCAAGTGTTAAGCATTTAAAATGGTTGTTTTTACTAATTTTGTTGACATGAATTCTTGGCTTAAATTTGAGCAGTAGTAATTTCCCTACAATTTTGTAAGGATATAACGTGTAGCTGAAGGTGTCAGTGAACCACAGGATTTCTTTTCTTGTTGTGGATGGAATCCAAGCCAATCTAACAGGGACACTGGCTCTCTCTGCTGTCAGAAAAACTTAACTTTAGGGGAAAAGGGTTGCATACAAAGTAGGTGTGAAATTTGTTCCCCAAGGTTGCCTTCTGTCATGTTAGACAATGAAGAAAAAAGAACTTTTGGGAGAAAAAAAGTGAGAAGTTGGATGGGGGTATGGTTGGCAGAGGTAGGAAAAGCAAAGGAGAGCAAGACAGAAATGAGGGTGACTATCCAAACTATACATGTTGCTGGCTGAATCTTCAGCATCTGGGAAGGAATCTAATATTTAGTGCTGTTTATATGTCAAGAGAAGGTAAAGCAAAAAATTCAGCTGAAAACATCCTAGAGGAACTGAGGAAAGTTTCTGTTTTGCAGATTTTGTGAATTCTTTGCACTGGCTTCTGTCCAGCTCAGTCTATTTATCTTGTACTCAAAGTGGCCTCATCAGTCCTGCTCAGTGCTTTAGTGTGGCTACTTCAGCCCTGTTCTCACCTTTCTACTGCCCCAAAAGGCAGAGCAAAATGAAACCAAAGCAGTTCTTGTGGACTGATTGTTGCCAGGGAAAATTACACCAATTCACAGGAGGGAAATTCTGTTTTCTGTGAGTTTCAGCACTACTCAGTTCTTACAGGTGCTTGCATCTTAATTACCTTTTTACCGTGTTGGTGTTTAGCACTTTTTACTCAATCTTTGGTAGCTCAATACAAAAGTATTTGGACGGAGCTTTTCTGTGCTGCTTCTAGCATTGCTTTGAAATGCTGTAAGGTCTTGTACAATGGATGCTGGCAATTCTCAGCGTGAGGCACTTTGGTCTTTTTCCTGGTAAACTCCTACAAGGCACTGAAGAATTGATTAACCTACAAGAGCCTGATACCAGAGGGGGATAGGCTTTCCTCTCTGTAAGCTTGGTTGGAAATGACTTCTCCAAGGTGCCTGTAGGAATTACGTGGGAGCAGGGGCTGGCATGGCCTGTATAAAACTCACAGTTGTGTGATGGGAGGGAAAACACTAGAAAAAGAAAAAGGGAGAGGAAAAAATACAGCATTAAACACCCCATTATCTCTGGGGTGCAGGGCTATGAGACAGCACTAGGGAGAGCCCCATAACATTGCTATCAAGATATTCCTTATGAAATCAACAAAAGTTGAGATTCTTCTTCATTTTTTATAAGGTTTGTTCTATATTTAGGCAAGGAAGGTATATTTTGCAGCTGCTTAAAGACCTTGGCTTTCATCTTGTATCATAGTCTCTAAAGAATGATACTGGCAAGTTCTGTAGTTTGAGTTTTACTGTTTATAAGTGTTCTTGGAAAAAAAGTAGTATGGATTATTGCTCAGCTGACCTGTGCTCATGGTCAGCACTGGGATTCACTTATACAGAATGCTTAAGAGTCAGTGTCTTCTCTTGGCCAGAAATTTGTGGGGACAGAATGAGATGGGGACAAATTAGGAAAGCTTCTAAGGATTCCTCGGCCTCTATAGAGCTGTGCATAATGCTGAGTTTTCTTTTGTGTGTGATGTTACCTTCCACAAGGAGCAAAAATGTTTGAGGTTCCTTGGCATAACTCTTGTCTGGAGTGTGATTTAAACACTTCACAATGTTGACCATCTATTCTGGATTGGAGTCGTCATAACACAAAAGGTTTTATAGAGGAAAGGATAATTATTGCACCAGCCTGATAACATGTACAGAACAATCTGCAAGCAGTGAGACACAGATTTACTCTTAAAGAGTGCAAAAGCATGAAGTGATGTTAAAACTGAACTCCATGTTTCTTTTCTTCTTCTTTTGTAACCTAAAAGAAATAACTTCCTTTCTTTTGTAAAAAGAAATTCAATTCGAATTTGTAAAAAGAAATTAAAAAAGAAACTTTACTTTTGTTAAAAAAAAAAAACAAACTTTTGTAACCTAAAAGAAATAACTTTTTGGAATTGTTCTCCAAATAATTTTTGGTTTCTAAAGCACAGGCCTTTTCAATGTTTGTGTGGGATTAATTTGACCTTCTAAAACTACTTTTATCTCTTTGGTGCTGCTGCATAAATGTGTGATAGGAAACTTCTCAGACTCCTGCATCCCCCTCTGGGTTTTTTGAGGTCCTGATACAGGGTGTAAAAATAGTTTAAAGCCAGTGCTTATGATGGGGTTGCATTTATTCTGGAAACTAAAATATCCCCAGGGGAGGAGAGAGCTCTCTCCTGGTTTGTCTGATGGTTTGAGGACTGAAGGTGGTATGGAAGAGTTGTTGTTTAACATTAATGAAAGTATATTCCAACTCAGCATCCTTGAGGGATGGAGGAGGGCTCAGAGGTAGTATTAAATGTAAAATGAATGTCATCATGTCATAGAGAGAAAACACAGAACATCCTTCAAGATTCAGAATCACCAAAAAAGTACCTGAGATGAAATAGTTATGCATAAACACCTCCAGTATTTTTATGAAAAGTTGCAACTATTTCCAAGGTTCAGTGAGTTAGATTAATTTAGGTCACTGTTAGGGCCACCAGCTGCAAAATAGAGACAGCTGAAAAATGACCTAGTGATTGTATGAACATCCTTCCATATGTTTCTGATTTATAATCAGATTTTTTTAAGGTTGAAGACATTACCTTTATTTCTTGCATTTCTGGGGAAAAAAACCCCTCCTTTTAGCAGTTACTGTGTTATAAATGAATAAATCACATTTTAAAAGTCATGCACAATATTAAATAGAAATCAAACTACGATTAACAAACACAAATGATAACCAGAGTGCCAGTGCTGTCTGTTTCCCCAGCCCCCTCTGTCAAACACTTGTTCTCCTGAACTTTGCTGTGTGTCATCAGTCACATCCTGAAACAAGAGCCAACCTACTGCAATTTATTACAATTTCTTAGAATTCCTTCCAGAATTGGCATTGCTTCCTTATGACAATATCCTCATTTGTTGAGAGCTGTTACTGTGCCCACAGGGACACTTGAGTCAGGGCTCTGTGAATCCTTGGCCTTATCCATATTTTATGTCAGTGCTCCAGTCATCTGTTCCTTGTGTTGTTCATAGCATCTGCTTTACTCTCTCTGTTTATGGCTCATCTTCACATTTATCTCTTTTCCTTGTGTTGTACTTTTATAATAGGGAAAGGTTGATTTATTTTTTTTCTCTGTAGTTGATTAATTAATGCAATGAATTACAAGATTGAGTTATTTGTTTTCCTTTTAACTTAATTATGTTGTTAGAAATATAAATTTTGGGCAAAATAGTTTAAAACTTTAAAAATGTTTATATTTGTGGGATTCCGTAACTTGCAATAGTGTATACCCAATTTGGCTCATAGCTGAGTAGTTCATACTCTTGCAGCAGTACTGGAAAATTATTGTGAAATCTTTTCAATGTATATTTTCTTTAGTTTTAAATATAGTATGTTTTCCTTTCCTCCTTTTTAGGTAGGAAATGTCTATGATTATTGCTCCCAATGATCAGGTTGAGAAACAAAGAAGGAAATGGATTCCTATTGTAAAAGTGGAATGTGAATATGTTAAACTAAGTCAGAAAACGTGAACTATATAACATCTGTTTTCTATAAATGAATTTCTGTCCTAATCCACATAACTTCTATTATCAGAATACTGAAGCGAAGTGTAAAAAGTATTTATTGGGGAGAAAAAGCCAAATATATTCCCATTCTTTTGAGGCTAAAGGAAGAAATGTAGACAGTTGGATTTAACTACTGTTATTTCTGTCTTTTGATTTTTACAATAACCTCTTGTGGCTGGCGCTTCACTGGAATTGCTCATGGAGACAGAGTTGAAACCAGAAGCTTTGTTTCTGTATTTTCTGACTGTGCTATAAATAAACTATAAATAAATAAGCTGTTTGATGCTTGTTAGGTTTTGCTGTTACTGATGAAATAAATATAATGTTTATTTCTTAGTTTGAATCTATTTCCTTCTTTAAAAATACTGTATAATCTGAAAGTGAATATCAGAGCAAGTATGTTTTGATGCTGTATCAAGGCACTAGTAGTGAGGAGCAATACCAGCATGTTAGCATGGTTCAAGATAGTGAGAGGGAGGTGTGGAATTAATAATAAAGGTTAGTTTACAATATCCTGTCTCCAGCAAAGCCCGTAAACAGATGCTTTGGGAAGACTGAGAATAGGACAATCACCTATGATCCTTTCTCATCCTGTCTTCAAACATTCTTCCCATCCCTAGCTATTTTCAGCTCAGCACTTTTGTACTTACTGTGTTCTGTTTAGCAACCTATAATGGGTCTCTTCCAAAAAATACAATTACTTTTCCAGTCCTTTCTTAACACCGTGTCAAAAATTGCTGCTGCATCCACTGTGTCCTCAGGTACATGGGACTCAGGAGCTCCATTTGATGTCTCCTGGCCTTGTGCTGGATCCTCCTTGGTGTTGTGTAATTCATAATTTTGTGGATATCTTCTGTATCCCCCCTGTGCCATCTCTTTGCTGAGCTGATGAGTCTTAGTGCCCTCCAGACAAGTCATTCCTTACCTTTGGTGACCTCATTATGTTCCTCTGCTCCTTTTCTAAACACACCCTATGTAATTACACCAGATACCTGAGGGTTTGGAGATCAATACTGTGTTTAATGTCTGGGTGAGCCACAGATTTATAGCACAGTCTTGATGTCTCTTGTTTTCCATTTCTCTTTAGTTATGGTCTGAGTTTCCTTCTTACCACTGCTGGGCACTAAGCCAGTGTTTTCATTGAACACCTCTTGCTACTGAACCACTTGTGAATCTCGCTGCTGAGTGATGTTGGTGAGGCCATGCTTTGTTAGTTTTAATGTGAAACTAAAAGAATCATTTCCATGGACATCACTTTTCATTTAGTGATGAGTTTCATTGACTTTTTTAGCACCCTCAGGTCCTTCTGCAGTCTCTCTTCGGTGATGCTGAGCAATCATTGTTGGCATATCATTCTCAGCCTGGCTTGTCTATCTCTTGCTAGCATTTTAAATTCCAGCACTGACTCTTTGCAAAGCTCCCACCAGTAGGCTCCCCTCCACAGTAAGAACTGACCATTTATTCTTAGACTGTTTCTTATATTTTATTTAACTTTTCTTTGTTGTGTTGCCTCTTAATCTGTGGCAGCTTAATTTCCTTAAAAACCTTACAGAAATTTTTGTCAGCTGTTTGGACCATGATCTCCCTTTTCCACATCCTTCACAATTCCCTCAGAGAACTCCAAGAGATTTTCAAGGCAAAATCATCATGACTTTTACAGAAGCCATTCCCAGTGTTACCAGAGCAAATTGCATTCAGCTAGATATCCATTAATTCAGTACTTTGTTATAAATTCTCATTTCTCTAAGGCTACCAAGTCTTTAGTTCCCTGACCACTCTAAAAGCCTTTCTGGAAGAACAGTGTCCTATTTGCACAGATGAGATATGATAATATTAATTGAAAAAAGTGAGTTATAATAGTTCTGTTTGTAATACAAATTTCATGTTGCACCTGAATGAGTTGAGTATTATAAGACAGCTCTGAAGTTTTCCATTTTTTTCGTTTTGACTTTAAGAAATGTATAGAACTAGTTGCAGCAAAGTCAATGTCTTGAATTCTGCTATAAAACTAAAGCTAAGCTTTGTTTCATAAACGTTTTTAAAAAGCAGAAAATTTGTGGTAAAAGATGTCATATTCATGCTATAGCTGGATAGTGTTCTTTTTTTTTTTAAAGCTAAGCAAGCCTTTCAAAAAAGCCTTTATTTTAGATTTGCATTTGGTGCACTATTCACTTAAAATCTGAAATAGTTGAAAGGTTCTCTAAGGTTAATATACATGTATATGTTAATAAAGCTATAAAGTTATAGATATATCTAAATTTGTGTATATACTGTATATAAATGTTATTGAGAAATGAAGGAATGAGTGCATGCATACGTCCTTATTCATGAACCCAGAGGTACTTGAAGGTGATAAATGTTAGTAATTTTTTTTTTTAAAAGCGGAAGACAAATTCTGTAGCACTGTAAATTTGTGGAGTGACCATAAAATACTTTGCTAGGAATACTGTATTTGTTCAGAATGAAGATAAGAAATAGGGGAGGAAGAGAGGAATAGATTTCTTGAGTTAGTTTGCTGAAGGTCCACAACTTAATAGTGATAGAATAAATTTTGTATCCACGAATTCCTAGAACCAGTTGTCCTTAAAGACTATATATATACTTAAAGGTTATATTCATAACTGTACCATAAATCTCTTTCTATTAAAAAAAGGTATCATTAAGTATTTTTGTTTTCTTAGTATTTCAGCTGATGGTCAGAAACCAGAATAAATAAAGATGGGCTTAAAAAATAACTGACATTATTAGAGAAAAAATGAAAACTGCCTAGTTTTGTAGAAATTCTAACACAAATCTGAGTGCATAATATTGTGTAGTCTTTTGAGCTTTCCTACACTTGAAATATGTTGTAAAGTTGATGTATGTATTCGTTACTTGCAAATATTTGATTTTGCTGTTGAAAATGGTAATTTTTTTCCTCACAGCTAATAAAGCTTTATCAGGAAAAATGTAAACGCCCTATAGAGTTATCTTCCCCTGTAGTTATCTGAATCTGTTTCTAGGCATGAGACATAACAAAAAATTGCATAGCTCAAAATTTTCTTTAGGTTACTTAAAGCAACGCTCATTTGACTTTGAAGCAGACTACACCTAATTGGAATTAGTTGTGCAGAGGGATAGTCTAAATTAATCATTTTTAAAACCTGCAATGCTTCTATTGCTTCCTTTTCTACTTGATGAATAATTCTAAATTAAAAGAGTACATTACATTTCTATATGTCTTCTAAAATAACAAGGGCAGAAGCACAGGAAAAATATAAATGTGTGTGGTTCAGTTGTGTTAATGCTCATGCTTTTCCTTAGATCCCAGCAGCTGGATTGTTTATTGCCTGTGTTAGTAATAAGCTGAAATCTCTCCTGAAACATTGTGATAATTGAGGTACAGCCAGAGAAGTAAATATTATAGTACAGCTTGTCAGTATTACAGTACAGTATTACAAGCAGCAATACTCAGACAGTATGGGGAAGGTTTGAAGCTCTGTATTTGTGATTTCCTTATCCCATTAGAAACTGGAAGGAAAAACATCTGTATTTCTGGGAGATGTGGAGGAACTTTGCTGAGGTATTTTGTGATCTTACCCTCTTGTGCTTTTCCCTAGTGTGTCTGTTTGCTTCTGCTGTCAGCAGTAGGATATAGAACTGGATGGGGGGGTTGGCTTTAATTGCTTGTTCCTATTGAGTATGACACTGACTTGTATTTTAGTAATTTTGTAGTTGGATCATGTTAGAACCTAGATGCTTTTCAGGTCAATTTTCTTCAGCTGTTCGCTCAAAGGTGAGCACATCATCAACCCAGGTTATGTGTCAGACTTCTGTATAATGCTCAGGTGAGTGCTCTTTGTTTGTAGTATTATGTCTTTACTACACCAATAACAGGACATTTACCTGCTTTAAAGTCCTATCTCCACTTTATAGGTGCATCTTAAATATTCCAAACTATCCACTTCTTCTAGGATGGGCATGATTCACCCACAATGAAGGAAAAGTTCCCCTATATGCTTATTAACAATGATCACTTCAGTGAAAGTAAGGATGAAAATAGCTGTCTTCTGCTTCATGATCCTCTTCAGTTTCTTGGTTGAGTGTTTCATGATTGTCTTCTGCTTCCTGGAACTCCTCTGGTGTCAAAAACCTGCGAAACACGGCTGTTCTGAGCTGAGTTGACCTGTGGGCAGTGACATTTTGCTCTCCATAGTAAATGGTTCTGATGAGGGGGAAGCAGAAGAAGGCGTAGGTGCTGATGGGGCTTGTGAGCTTGTTCTGGTCCACCCGTATGTAGGTTAACTGGTTCAGGGGGTCCAGACTGGGACACATCAAAGTAACGTTTATGTCTGCAAGAGAGTGAAAAATATTGATTAAAATGTAGAAAGTAGTTCTATTTAAAACCTGTTACAAAACTGAGACTTATGTTTTGAAATTTAAAATGGAAATTATTCTTTGTCCAGTAACATAACCCTTCTCCGTATTTTAAATCAGTTTTATAACTGACACTGACACCAGTTTGAGGGTTTGCAATGTATAAGGTTGTGGGATAAAGAAAAACTAATGTGACTGCCACTTCAATTTGTAATTACTGTTTGATATGAATGAAATATTTTTGTAATTCCTTTTCTCTGTTTTTATCAGATGCCAAATCAGAAGCAATTTTCAAAAAGTTTTTATCTTGTTATATGAAAAATGGGCCTTAACTTTTAGAAATTATTGAAAATTAGGGATAAGCTTCAAAAATTAAATCCTCTCTGATTTCACCAGTTTGGTCTCAAGTGACTGAAGATGTTTACATTGCATCCTGGAGAAGATAGGATGATATTCTCCCCACACTCCTCCCACAACCAATGCCAAAATCCACTTAGTTTATTGCTTTTTAAGAACTTTAACCATCAACCTACTTTCAATTTCATTGTCTTCAATGTACAAATGCTGCAAACTTCTTGGAATATAGAACACTTGTTTCAATTTGTTATGTCCAAGATTAAGTTCTAGAAGGTTGGGTAGATTAAAGGTGTTTTGTGGAATGTTCTGCAGGTTGTTGTGGGACATTCTTAGAGCAATGATTTGGGGAAGTCTGTGAAAATAATTTTCTGGAATATGAGAAATTGAGTTATTTTCAAGAGAGAGATGCCTAAGAGATGATGGCAGGTCAGGAGGCATAGTCTGTAATTTGTTGTTGCATAAGTTGAGCTGCATTAAATTTTTCATGTTTGAAAAAGGTCTTTCTTTGAATACTGAGTCATCAAGTAAGTTATTGCAAAGATCAAGCATGGTCATGTTGGGTAATCCTTCCAATGCATTTCCAGGTAGCCGGGAAATTTTATTGAATCCAAGAAGGAGTCTCTCTAGAGAGCTGGGCAGAGGGGATGGAAATTCTTCTAATTCATTATGTTGTAAATGAAGTTGCACTAAATTTGAAAGTTTGGCAAAAACACCCTGGTCAATCATATGAAATTTGATTTTGTTGTAGCTGAGGTTAATTTCCCTTACGAAGGTAACGTTAGTGAATGGTCCTGCAGGCACAGCTTCAATGTTGTTGTTTTGCAGATAAAGTTGTTGGACATGGCTGGGGATGTTTGGTATTGTCTTAAGTTTTCTGTGATCACAGTACATGGATAAGGGAAAAGCTGGTGGACAAAAGCATTCCTTGGCACACTCAACTGGAAAAGGAAAACGAGGACCTTCAACTTGGGTGTTTGGGTTAAAATAATATGGAAGTTGATGATCTGGCTCTCCATCATATTCATCCTCAAAGTCATAGTCTTCATATTGGCAAAAGACCAAAGCAGTCCAGAAGAGGTGAAGTATCAATAGTTGCCTCAGAATCCCCATTTTTAAATTTGTGTGTTGGGACCTGTTGGTGAGAAAAAACATTGTGTTAGACAGTCATAAAGTAAATACCATAAAAGCTTTAAGAAGCAGCAATATATAATGAAGTAAGTAGAATAACTTTTTTTTTTTTGCAACACTGTCAGTGACATTATTAGCAAAACCAAGTTTTGATCTAGGCCTTCCAAGTAAAAAATATAAACCAATTTGAAGTAAACAGAGGTTTCGTGGTCTGACTTCAGACAAGGAACAGCTTTCGACCTGTGCTGTGCTTGGCACTGAAGGGTGCCATAACATGGGAGTATAAGATAATTAGTCTTCATTCCTTTCCCACTTGAATTTATTACAGAGAAGTTGCAAAAGTGTTTTTTTACTATGAAGTGGTGTAGTTTGGGGTTTGTATCGGACACTTGAGGTATTGCATTTGTTCCAGTTTAATGGGGTAAACATCAGCCTTACAAGTCGGTTTTCAATGGGTACAGATGGAATTCCTGAGCAACTTTCTTCCTCAGACCTTTGGAAACACGGAAAACATTTCTGTAAGTGCATTAATGATTTTCACAAGGAACTTGCTCTGCACAAGTGGTGTGAGGTCAATATCACAGGTGTTTGGAAGGGATATCACAGAATCATGGAATGGTTTGGATTGGCAGGGACCTTACAGACCAGTGAGTTCCAACCCCCTGCCATGGGCAGGGACACCTTGCACTAGACCAGGTTGCTCAGAGCCCTGTCCAGCCTGGCCTTGGACACTTCCAGAGATGGGACAGCCACAACTTGGTGCTCAAGTGTTTGCACCTCCAGGATTAGATTAGCCTAGACTTTCTGTGTGTGCCTTGAAAATCTTCAAGCGTGGAATTCCAGCATTTCCCTAAATAGCCCAAGGTGCTGTTGTACTACACTTCTTGTGAAGAAATTGCTTGTCTTACTAAGCATCCATGCCATGGCTTATGTCTCTGGCTTTTCTTTTTGAATGAAGTTATTTTTGTAACTATAAATGTCCCCAGCTAAGGTGAGGTAATTGCAGGATTTTTTTCTATAAAGAGAGCAATGAAATAGATTACTTGCAAATATTGTATATTATGTAAAATAGAAATTTATGTGGCATTTTATGTTGTTTTTCTGTTTTCCACAAAGCATCACTAACTTAGTACAGTGTTACTGATGATATAATGTGATTTTTCTGTTCCCATCATTTAGTTAAATCCAGTACTATTCAACCATCATGCACTGCATATCATGTAAAATCTTCAATGATAAGTTTTCTTTGTAGTCTTCTTGTGCTTTTGTAATCACATGTTCTTTATAGATGTGAACAAATTTATCTTCCAAGTAGCTTCCTGAGGTGAAATCCTAATGCTGTGAAAGGCAAATCATTTTGCAGGTCAGATTTCTGATGCCCAAAGGCAAACATTTTAGAGAACTTTTGCAGTCAAAGGAACCCTGTTATTTGGCAGAATAAGAGTTGGGAATCAGTCAAGCTGTTCAACTTAGTCAAAATGTACATTGCAGGGCAAACCACTTAGATAATGGAAAAATTTAAGATACTTTGCTCAATATAGTACAAGAAGCCTGAAGTAGAGAGGAAGGCAGATATTACCAGGTTTTTTTATACTGACATCCATGTTTTGTACTCAAGGGGCTCTATTTCTTGTTAATATTTATTTAGTGAACGCTATCAGTAACAAAGGAGATGAGATTTACAAATGGTAATTTCTTATGATTCCTGGTGGTGATTGTCTAATGCATTATGTATTCTATGAATTGAACAAGAGAGAGAGAATTTTAAAGAGAAAAGTAGTAACAAACTCCTTGAGTTAAATGCATCCTTGTAATCATCCTGTGTGACACAGACTGTGCCAAGGGCTGGGTGTAGTCGTGTGGCATTGCCTAACTTGTGTTTCTAACTTTGCATTTGAATGTAATCAAGCTTCATAACTGATTAAAACCTTAAAACCAGGTTTGAGTTGAGTCAGTTGTTTGGAGCTCTGTTGTAGGTAGGTCCTTAGCAAAGCCAGGGACTCCATATCCCTGCAGCATCGTGGGCTGTCTGAGCTAATTAAGCAATTAACAGAGACACAGAACAGCCTCACGCTGCCAGTGCTGCATAAATGCACTGTGCTCATGAGCTGTGCAGGCACTTGCTGGGTTGGGAAGCTGTGCTTCAGGAGGGATTCACTGGGCTTCTGATTGCAGGCAGTGTATATCAGAATATTTTTATCTTCTTATCATATTTTTATCTTCTAATTAGTCCTGTTGGTGTCTACATGTGTAAAATCTGTCTCTAACTCCTGTGACTGCCTCCTGTTTTTGAGGAACAGATCCTTACACACTCTGTCCCCCTTGCTCTTTGTTTCCTTTTGATTCCCCCCTCTTCAGTTGCAGAACTGAGCTTCACCTTCTGGTTCCATTCTCTCAGCACTTCTACTAGATGTCACAAAATTTCCAATTAATAATTTTTGTTCTTGCTGCCACAATTGTTCTTAGAAACCAGGAGGAACAACTCAGGAAAATCTGCTCAGTTTGAGGAAAAAGCTTTCATGGGATCAATGCACTTTCCATATGGACAATGTGAAGAGAACTACCCTCATGTCAGAGAGAATGATCAATAAGAGGCAATAGGTACCAAAGTCTCCCCCAGGTTTTATGGAGAGGGAGGAGCTGATTTTGGGGGGACCTTTTCATACCTTGGCTGTAGTTGAGTATCCTATTGGTAGAAAAGCAACTGTTCTGCCAGGCTTGCAGGTCGTGTCTGAAAGCACTGAGACACTGACACCTCTTCATGAAATATTTCTAAGAACATAACTTGCTTTAAATCAGTCATTTCAGGTGAAACTCGGTAACAGGAGATGCAAGTCGGATGCACACAATAAGATAAACCACATCATTACAAAGCTGAAAAAAACCCAGAAAATCTTAAAAGCTTGATTCTCTACCATCTGTAAAGAACTCAGAGCTCAGTAATTGTATTTGTAAGCAGTTTACTAGCTGAAAGCTAAATATTATATAACATGCATGAATCACTCTTCCTTAAAAAATAACACTATCGGTTCATTTTATTCCTGCTTACCAAGAAAACTTACTCTTTGGAAGTCTGTGAAGTTCAAGTTGTAGAGGGCAGCAAGTTATTGTGCTGGTGAAATCATCTGAGACAAAGCCTACCCCAGCTGGAGGAACAAAAGGTCTGTCTAAGCCATATTTTGTGGTGAGGAGCCTTGTGGGAAGGCAACATGAAATAACAGCCTTGGTCCCTCTTCTGATTTGCCAGTAAAATTTAAAAAAAGTGCTTTGTGCCACATCATCACTTGCTGTAGATGCTGTGTCATAAGGCTGTGAAGCAATTTCTCAATATAATTGGCAAGATTCTTTTACTGTTACCAGCTCCCATTTAAAAAAAAAAAAGGGGGGGGAGAATAGGACTTCAAAAATTATGGCAGAGGTTATTAGTTCACAGAGCGTGTTCAGCTGCAGTGATTCACTTCTGCAAAGGGTTTGTCCTCTGAGGATGAAGTTCAGAAACAGTAAAAAAATTAACCTTACCAAAATCGAGGGGGAGCATGTGCTATAGAGAAGTTCTTATAAACATCTTCCTTACTTTTTTCTCTCCACAATCTCTGTGTCCTGTCTCCTTCTTGCAAAGGAGCTGTGCTGTTGGTGTGGTGGTGTTGAAGTTCAGCAGTCACAGTAACCTTCCAAACTCTTTTTTGCTAAGTTGTATAGAGGGAGCATAAATCTTATGAAAAGGACAAGTATGACATGAGACATAAGTCATTTTGCTCAAGAAAAATGTTTTCCATAGGAAAAATGATTTAAGAGGAATTGAAGAAAAATTTGCCCTTGCTTCTATACAATACTTAATTAACTGTGATATATGCAAAAAATGGAGAAAATGGGCAAATTTTTTGTGAAGTGGCTTAAATGTATGATTTATCCAAAGCATTTAATTATGCTTTCGGTTTGCTAAAAAAATTACATTATTTCAAAATCTGTTCACAAGAAATAATCTGGTTCTTAAAAATTCTTCTTAAAAAGTGCCTTAGAAGTGTCATGTTTTAAAATAATAATGAAATATTAAGTTTTACTTTTTTTTGTCTTTGAGTTTCATGAAGCTGATGATTTGCTTGACCTTTTCAAGTTGCTTCTTTAATGTTGAGGACAAGAACAAGTTTAATAAGATAAATCATATATAATTCTAGCATTTGGTATATAAAGAAAAGCACCAGAAGTCATGACCAAAATTATATTGTAGGAGTTGGCAATACTGGATCTAAACTAAAGCAGTCATGTGTTTATGTAGAGAATACAGAGTACAAGTGAGAGGTTGAAAGTGAGAAATTAAAACTCCATAATCCTTGATTAATGGTATCAGAAATAGCTGAATAGCTACATTGTACCACTAAACAAAAGAAGTAATTATTTTTTTTAAATAATTCGTAGAATACATTCACAATGACAGATGGAAAAAACCCACCAACGTTGTTATGCCCAGTTAGTAAAATGTTAGTGGCTGCTACAAAGCTTGGGTATTTTTTAAGCACAAGAAAAACAACATATTGCATATTTTTGGAAGCTTTGTTCTAGTAACAGTTCTAAACAAAACACATATAAAACTACTTTACCTAGAGATAAAAATTAGAGTTTCAATTCCATACCTGATGTTTTTCTATAGTTTTCTACTACTGATAGTGTTCCAAAGTCTCTTAAGCTCTTAGGAGACCAAAAATCTCATGGTGCATTTGAAAATCCATGGTGGCAGGACACAAGAGTTTGTCTTTTTGAAAAGTTGTGGTAAAGCTCTTGATTTGAAGCAGATTGAGCTGCAGAAGCTGATGCAGCTCTAGCCCTAGCCATGGAATATATTAAGACTCAGTTCCTGTTTTGTTGCAAGAGCTGTCTTGGAGACAAACAAGTCTATACTTTGTGATCTTGGTCAAGTTGTGTGGTTTGATCTTCATTTTCATTTGTGGTGTGGCAGTAGTTTCCTTACAAGGCAGATAATGAGGAGTTTGAATTTAGCATCATTCTTGTCAGACTTCTTGTTTCAAAGGCTGTGAAAATTTCTTGAATTTTCAGCATGTTTTGGTTTTCAGTTTTAAAAGTGTTTTGGAAGGACTTATTTTTACTGTTGATTTGTGATTTTTTCATCATTTTATTTATGCAGTTGTGATACAAAGTGGGATGTACGTCAAGCTAGAAGTCTGAATTGGCTTCAAGCTGATTTATTTTCTTAAGCCAAACTTGTATGGATCCTTTTCATTAAATAAAGTATTTGGAATTTCACCATCTCCATTAACTGCATTTTAGGTGAGGAAACTTGTCAGCTTTTTCAACTTAGTTTCTGAACTGAAGGCACCAGAAAATAAATCGTTCTAGTATTTTATGAATTTAGGGGGTTTTAGCTAGTTGACTATGGTCAACCTAACAGATTTGAACTTTCCAAATTTTAGTCAACATATTAATAGAATAAAGTAGAAAAGATCACCAGTGGCACTGAGGTGAATAGGACTGGCCCTGATCCTAACAAGGTATAAATTACACTGCTTGGCCTTTTCCTTATGTTCACTGTCTTACTGTAGAAGAGTCTTGTGTTTCTTTGTATTTGTTGAGTTTTTCTTCTTTTTTCTTTCACTCTTATAATGGTCCATGTGAAGTATAAAGGGGGGAAAAAAGTTCATTTTGTTTATAGAGGATCTAAGGTATTCAAGTGAAGCCAAGCTGGGGAAGTTAGACCTGAGGACTGTGTTGGAATCATGATCTTGATAGGATCGCCAAGTTCTTCAGCAAAGGTCTGGCCCTGCTATCAGATGTCCAAAGAAAGGCCTCAAGCTCAAATTTTTTAAATCCACAGCTGACAACTTTAGAGGAATTCTGTGTCTTAGATAAGAGTTGGTGATGTTTGTTCCTCTGAGTGCACAGTGAAAAAGAGTGCATAGTCAAGTATAACAAGGAACTGAAGGTTGTAATTTGGTTCCTCGTAAAGCCTGTGGGTTTCTGCAGAAGGAAACAGCTGCTGGCAGTGTCATCGGGGCTGGGCTGCCCTTTAAAGCCACACTGGAGGCACAGAAGCTCTTTGCATCTCAATTTCCAGGTTTTTCCAGCCCACCACTGCAGTCAGCAGCCACCTGCAGCCTGTATGAATCCCATGTGTGATCTGCAGAGGTGCTGCTTGCTGGTGCCTCCCATCACCAGAGGTGACCAAACATCGGGGCTGCAGTGGCTGCCAGGTTTGTTTCTCCTGTGCCAGAACTAACCTGAAAATTCGGTGTCTGCAGTGTAGAGCTCAGAAAATCAAGGTACTGAACGGCTTGTTCTTGCAGAGCCTCCAGCCCAGGCAGAGCCCTCAGTTAATTACAGCCCTCATGGATTTGGTGTTATCCTGCTCTTCATGGAATGGCAATTCATCCCAGGAGCGTGTCCCTGCAGGAACGTGCATTTTTAAAGGTTCCAGCAAAGGGGCCATCAAATCATATCAACAGTCCTGCAGAGCTGAGACAAGGCCTAATCTGTTTAAAAAAGCACAGGAAGACAGAGCTGTGCCATGTGTGGGGCTTTCTGTTGCCTCTGACCTGAACCTTGTTGTGTGGTCCCTATTTATTTCCCATTTAGTAGGTGGTATTACGAGATCAAAACTCCGGGAATCCACATCTTGTGCAGCCTGTTTTAAATGTTTTGCTTTGTTTTGCTAAGAGCTCTTGGGAAGAACATGTTGAGCAACTGAAAACAGTTGAGCTTATTGACCTTGTACCACGGGAATTAATATAATCTCATAGGCAATTGTTGAGTAATTTCTACTAATGAGCAGTAATACCCTGAATTTTTAGGGCTAAATTCACTAGAAGCATCTCTGCATGTAGAAGCAATACATTAGGAAGCCCTGATCTCATTAGATGATTGGTTAAATGTATGCTTGAACATGTGCAATAAACAATTGGTATTGCAAAAGCAAAGTATCACCTCTCCTGGCATGTCCAAATTTGTAATACTTTAGCTTTTTGAATGGAGTGGTGAGTGAGGTTTTATGTATGACATTATCAATTTACAGTAGTGGATAATCGACTTTGAAAGACTGACAGAAGACGAGGGTTGTAACATTTTTCTGAGTATATTCCTGTGTTAGAAACCTTAGAAGATTTTAATACTATGTTGGGAAAGGTTGTTTTTTAAAATACATGGTTTTTACTGTCTACAGCATTTAAATATTCCTCATCATTTAGTGTATCTACTAACACAATAACAGGTAATCATAAACAATTTATAGTGGAATAAAAAAACAAATTTAAAATTGATGTCAGCAATATTATCTGTAGCAAATAATGTCTTATTACTCTAAAATACCCTGAAGTGTTGTATGAATGCTAAATCTCTGCTGAGGAGAGTCACTGTTGTCAGCTGACACTTATGTTTTTAGTAATTGAATAGCTTGTTTAATAAATATGCTTTGCTTTATACTTTGTATTTTTATACAGCCTGCTTTGGTTGTTCCAAGATAGATGACTTTGGGCTGTGTTTTCCTCCCATGAGGGGTTCTGGGAATAGCTGCCTGGTTTTGCAACCACTATTTACTGATGCAGGTATATTCATTTTCTTGAGGCAGCATTAGCAGTTGGACCTCAAACTTTAACACAGCCTTTAGTTTCCCTGATTTGTGTCTTCTTAAAAATTGTATAAATTATCATAGTATGTGACAGGTGTCTTGCACTCAATAATAACATAATAAATACAAGAACACAGTGTTTTGTAATGGAAGAAAGTGAGGAAGGTAATGGAGCTGAATGTCTATTGCAAAGCTGGCACTTCTGCTCATTTTTTTTGAGCAGAACTGCTGATTTCAGTGCCCTAAGCTGGTAGATGTCTAAAAGAGATTGTGACTTCTACTCTGCCATAATAATTTATATTAATACCTTGTTCATTAGCTTATTTTATTCATTTATGGCTAAGGACTTACTCCAATTTTGTTAAAGAAAATGTGCCTGCAACTTCAGATTGTTCCCAAATCTGTATCCATTCTGAAAAATCATATGTTTATAAGCTTTTTTAGGCACTTTCAGGCAAGGATAAAGAGTAGTTGTCTAAGTTATTTGCCAAAGAATTCCTGAATGATCATGCATAGGAAAATGTTTTGCATTAGCAGAAATTTTCCCCTTGTACGTGATGGAAAGTGCTTCCTATTTACTTGTTTGAGTGTATTGAAGAGTGATGATCCTTGTTTGTACAATGACTGTAGAATGTGTTTCTTTTCTTAAATACCTATTGCTCTAGAAATGTCCAAACAAATACAACTGTCCAGCCTGGTGGTGCAGAGAATGCTGCCAGGCAGCCTCAGCTCTCCTCTGTAGTCTGGAAACTGGACATAGCCTTCAAATTGTTCTTAATTATTCCCTCTTTCTTAAAAGAGAATAAATCCTCTACTTTTAGCACAAGACCTTGTAATGCTGGCAGCACATTGCATTTATGGCCTGCAGTACAGTTTTTATGCAGCCAGGATCTGTGACTTGGAAACTTTCACAGAAACCCCAAGTGTTGCTGCACGTCATTCATCTGTACCCTGGCACATTGTCTTATAAGGAAAGATAGAACCTCTCTACCCTTTATTTCCTTCAGTTGCTCTCCATTTTTATCTCCATTTTATTTGGTTTTTCTTTAATACTAGCTCTCCTTTGGAAGTGATGCTTGTACATGGACCTATGTTCTACCTGACATATAAAATGAATGTGTCTTTTGATTTATGGCAGCTGATCAAACCAAAAGTGTTTCTCTATGGTTTGAATAATCTGTGAGTCACTGCTGCTCCAAGCCCCATCTGGCCTGGTCTGGAACACTTCCAGGGATGGGGCAGCCACAGCTTCTCTGGCCATTTCTTTAGGAAGGGAAAGTTGATCTGGGCATTACTGACCTTCCATGGGAATCTGGCAAGTGTCCTTGTTCTGTCATGCTTCTGCCACCTTCTCTTACCTTGTCCTATCACTTTTTGTTGAGTGGAGTAAATGCCTATAGCTGCTTGTAGCCATAATATTAATGTCCATAATGCTTTCATTAAAAAAAAAAATCAATTATTGAAAAACATTAACTGGATCTTAGTGAGGAGATGAAATGGAATCAGTGCTTTGAGTGATTAGATTAAACTTTAACAGAATTGAGCTGATAGCAGTAGCTCCCTTTAAAAATGTCAGTTTTAATGCAAGACAGCTGTCCAGAACTCCCTTCACATCTTGCCAAACACTTGGCTTAATGCTGAAACCTCTAAATAAGTCTGTGTGTTGTGAAAGCAGCCCCAGAATGGGGACTGGGGTAGTTGTTCAGAAGTGCTAATGGGTGAACTAGATACTGGGTTTACCCATGGTGAAATGTTGGAGTGGAAAGGTACTTTTTAGAGAGACAGAACAGTGACTTTATGAAGCAGTTGCTCATCTACCAGATGTGTTTTCCATGCTCACATTTTCTCCTCTCCTCAGGTTCCTGTGCATTCTGATTTTTGGGAGGGAACTCTTTGAGTGGGAAGCATACATTACCCTTTCTGTCCTAAGCACAAGGCACTAGAAGCTATGAATCCATAATACACAGTGTTGCTAAGGCAAAGCATTCCTGAACCAGGAGTAATGAAATATTGCCTTACATGTGTGTGCTCCAATGGAACACGCTCAAGGAAAACAGCACCAAGATTTGTAGTTAGCATGGTAAGAAATATTTTATATTTTTTAAATACTCACTGTGTTTGTGGCTTTATCATAAATAAAAATACAGGGCTTTTCTAAAGAATAACTACTTTTTTCTTCCATCTATTAGATGGAAGCAGTAAGAAGGATATTGCAGATTGGTTTTAGATCAGACTTAGTTTCTACTTTTCTGAATTAAAAGATTGTGGGTTTGTAAGTGCTAATAGTTAACTGTGGTCCTGACATGAAAAATAAGGGATCTCTTGGCATGTGGCGTAAGAAAGTGCTTTATGGGGTCTGGGTGTGATAGTGGTAGTGTGAGGTTTTGAAGTAAGTTTTCTTCTGTGTGGCATCACAACAGATTTTATCAAATATCTCAAATTCACAGGCCATTCTACAGGAGCATAGTTTGTCAGGGAGAACATGGGATCATTACCTTTACTGCCCAGGTTGGCTAAGTGATTGCATGGAACAGAGCTTCTAAAAGTCCTCTGATTCTTTCTTCTCAAAATTCATCATGTTACACGATGATTCTGCTGGTTGTTGTTAAAAGACAGCATGATTCAGCCAGGGGATGCGGGGGTAAAGTATTATACTGCTGTACTGACATTTCCTTTTGCTGCATTTCTGAAGGTTGTCTGTCTTTTTCTGAGTTAGTCAATTTAAATTGACTTAAATCAAAGGTCTTTTTTGCCCTGTAAAATCAAGTATTTGAGGAAATGTAAGGTATTAGAAATATTAATTTACAGGAGGGTAAAATTTAAATGGAAGCTGTAGGTATTAGCTTAAAATATAAACGAAAAATATGCACTCTAAAAAGCCAAGTAAACCTTAATGAAATTATTAGTTTCTAGTTATTAATCACTAAATCTTTCTTGAGCAAGTAATAATTATGCTGCATCACAGTATTGCTGCTGGAGAAATGAGTAGACAGTTGCTTTTATTATTCTTGAAGCATACTAGATAATTCTGTCACTTCCTGAATCTGAGCATCTTCTCATGAGGTTAATAAAAAAGTGGTTTCTTCACTTTCTTCATGCTAAAAAACTAGGCCCTTTTACTGGCCCGTGAGTCCCTTGTTCAGTCTGTTTCTTGGTTCGCCCTGGAGAATAGAAAGAAGAAAGAGGTGACAGAAGAAGGATAATATGGTGACTGGATGTTCTTGGTGGCCTAAATAGGATATGAATTTTGGTAAAATAGTATCTTTTAGAATAGCAGGCCAATTTTCATTTCCACAAATGATTTAAGGTGTTCTGTGAAGAATGTTTCTGGAAGAAAACTATTTTTATTGGTCTTTGTTTAAATAGCTTTTAGAAATAACTCAGGTTGAAGAATTAAGAGGCAAGTCCATGCTTGTGTCCGTGACTTGCTCCCTCTCTGTCCCTCTGGAAATTTTCCATCCTTTGGCAACCTGTCAGCTAGAGATTTTTTCCATTCTTACCAGAGACTGGAACTCTGTAATAGTTCCTGCAAATGTAATTGTGAAGAGAGGCTGTTATTTCCAGTGTTCTCCCCTGATTCTGACAGAAACCTTTGTGTGGGTGCTGGGCAGTACACGTGTGATGAGCCTGGTGTGTGAGTCCCTGCTCGAGGCGCTCTCTGCCCGTGTGGCTGCTCTGCTGCATCCAGGATTGTTCAATTCCCTGCTGCTGCACAGGGAATTTGGGGAAAGCCTTGGCTGTGTGTGGAAATGTGTGAGATTCTCATCAAAACCGAGTCCGCAGCGCTGCCCTGCCAGAAACCTCATGGTCTTCACATTTCTCCTGGACAGGGATTTGAGACAGAAAAGTGTTTGAGCATAGCAAAACCTGGCTGGGTGGTGTTCCCACTGCAATCACAGCAGCACAGTGGTTAAATCCAGAGCCTCATTGTTCATCTTGGGTAGGAATGTTCATATTTTATATGAAAAACTGCTGCAAGGCTGTCTGCTGGCAGCAAGTTCCATTGAGCCGATCTTTTATTGGCTCACACAGGCTTGGAGAAACATCCCAACTTGCTTCAAAATATTGATTAGTTTTGGAAGTCTCTTAAATACCCTGAAAGCCTTTCTGTTTATTTCATATTTAACATTGTCTTCCATCTCACGTGATTCATTGAGTATGGATGGTAAATCTTGAATTTATCTCAGCAGATAATTTAGACTGTGGTATGTGATACGTGGCATTTGGAATTAGAGTCAGATTTTCATTTACTCCAGGACTTTTCCATATGTTTCCTATTAGCAGCTTTGTTCTCAAATCTCTAGTCTCCCCAGAAAGAAGGGAAAAGAAAGTCCCAACACAAGCCCAAGAAACAGTGATAAATTCTAAACAGAGAGAGTGAGAAAAAAATAGCCTTCAGAACATGGTTTCATTATTTTTAGCTTACCATTGCTTGTATTATCATGCTGCTGTTAAATTCTGATCAAAATGAAATGAAAATAGTAATGTTTCTTTTGTCTGGCCTGGTTGTGGTGTACCATAGTTTTTCTGGATAAATAGTGCAACATTTTAACTGGGAATTGAATGGATATGGAACAAATATCTTGAAGAGATAATAGCAATTGCTTTTTAGGACATAGGTAAACGCTTTTTGAGATTACGTTGAATTATCTAAAAATTGCTTAAGAGTGAAGTCATACGAGATTTCCTGTGCACAACCTGGTTTAGGTAGCTGAAATATTTTGCTGCTTTAGCAAACATGTGAAGGGTTAAAAATTTGTGTATCTTAGTTTATATTTTTCATCTGGTCTGGTTTGAGTCATTTCACTCACTTTTGGGAAATGCAGGTGCAGGAATTCCTCATGGGATTCTCATGTGAAGCATTTTGGAAATTTCCACTCTGTTTAAAATAGCCAAACGTTCCCTTCTCGATTTTTTTAAAAGAAAAGAACCTTTTATCATTGTCACTTACTTAACTGAATATCTCTTAATCCTTATTGCCAATTATAACCAAGTTACATGAAAAAAAATTGTTTTACTGAATGTATGTTTTGATTTGCATTGTATATATTTGTCACAGCTGATGGTGCAAGTTAAAATAATTATTGATTTAGTCGTATCTTATTAAATTTGCTATTCTAGGTCTACTAATGCTGCAGTATTCTTTGTATTGCTGTGTTTGAAGTTCTGCATTAAGTAGGTTGATATTGGGGAAAGAGTCAGGGAGAAAACTTGGCAAGAGGGGGATATTTCATCTTTTGGTAATTTAATGAGGTAGAGCAGGACGTAGAACTGAGGGTTTAGAAGCACTCAAATAGTACTTTAGCACTCAAACAGGCCACTCTGCTTAATCAGGGTTTGTTTACTGGGCTTTTCCTGTGCTGCAGCAGTCTTTGTTATTTATTCTTTAGAACTTTTCCTTCCATTGGTAGCAAGAGGCTGCCATCCTCTGGTGAGGTTTGTTAACTGCCGTGCAGGGACCTGGCACATTTTAGAGCAGAGAAGCCCTTTAAAGTTTGGAAAGTTTAGTTGGAATAAATATTTTTTTAATTAGACAAATGCAGTTACTTGTACAAGGAATAAGTAGTAAGACTCTCAGAAGGATTTATATCAAGTCTCTCTTTTCTCCCTCTTTCCCTTAACATTTGTGGAGAATGTAAAGGTAGAGTTGATTTCTTGACAGATTTTCTCCCCATTTGCTGATATTGAACTGCCTTGTTCTGTGGGAAAACCACCGAACACCAGTGTGTTATCATTAATTAGTTACTATTCTGTTAATTGCATTGCTGTCTATGTTCAGAAATAATTGCTTAAGGTGGATTCTGTATTGTAATGTTTGTGTGTCACTGACACATCCACCTGGGTCTGTGTTAAAGTGTGCCAAAGATGCAAGGGGTGTAACTTACTGGTGGTTGTTACCCACAAATGCCAGCTGAAGAACAGTATCTGGAATTAGTGGAGGGTCATTAAACATCTTTTTTCTCATAAGTGACAGGCATCCTATCAGTTTATGACATGATCTAGGAAATGACTGGTTTTTCTCTAAAAATAACTCCTACACGAGATAGTTAAAATTAACCATTTGATATTTCCCTGATGTAATGCAGAGTTGTCAGTGTAGTTTAAGTCACAGATGGGGTTGGTTTTAAACTTCTAAGCTCACTGAACTTGCCCTGAGGATGATGCAAAGCTAAGCAGTTGATTAAAATCTTTTAGGTATTTAATAAGTGTGAGGGTAGAGGTAGTATCTTCCAAGTGGTGTTGCAGTTCCTTCTGTGAATGTTCTGTGTATCCATGGGTGCTGACTGTAGAAAGAGTTTCTCAGCCTGGATGTGGCCAAGAGAAAAGAGTGAGAAGGCAACAGAGTTTTGGGGGGATAAGATCAAGACTGTATGGTCTTCTGCCTCTTAGGACTTTACTACATTTTTACAAAGTGTTCCCATTATAATCGGACTTCACCATCAGACCTAAAATTTAGTGAAACCCTGACACAAGCACCTGTAAAGAACTCATTGGTTTAGAGAGCACAAGGTTGCAGTGTTCCTGTTATCCATTGCATAAACTCCAATTAGATAAGGAATTGTTTGCATTCTCTGTTATGTTTTCTTTAAATCCTTCCCACTGAATTAGTGTAGGATAAATGTGAGTTTATTCTTTCAGTTAAGCTACAGAATTTGAATCAGCTTTTTTTGTTTTGTCATTGCTGACATGATGTAACTAGTATAAAATGAGTGTTTATGAATATACATATAAACTAGTGATTCATAGAAATGTAACGATTTTTCTGTTACCTAGTCTATTTATTAGGATTGTGCCTGCTCTTTGTTATGCTTTCCACTAAAGATTTGACTGAATTTCCCCTTTATGCCACTTACTCAAGGTGAAAAATGTTAATTTAGTGTTCTTGAAAGTAGAGATAAATTTGGAAATTTCCCTTCCATTTTTCCTTCTTCATGTTCTTTAGGATTAAATTCCTTTTACTGTCATGCTGCTGCTTGGCCACTCTTTTCCTCTGGAAGTTCCTCATATCTTTCTTAGCTCTTGGGTTACTCTGGTTCTCTACAAATTTTCCTGCCTCATCCTTTATTTGCCTTTCCTCTGTCTTCAGTAGTAACCTTTGTAAGCAGTGAACCTTTGGTGCAACATTAAGGACTTCAGCTTTTCAGCTGTTACTAGATAAGAATGGGCATTTATTTCAAACGCTGGCTTTTTCCTTGGGATTGGGGTTGTAGGTTGTTCATGGTGCTGTAGGGCAGGGGAGCTGTCCTTGAGGGAATGTTGGTATTTGCTAGGAAATGCACTCCTTAGAAACTTCTTCAGAAGCCAGGAATAGAAAGAGGCTTGGTGATCAACAGATTTGTTTCAGGTTTTCTGTTCTGTTTAGTCTTTTGTTTTTATTCTGCCTTGAAGTGTTTTGCAGAATTTCTGTTTGCAGAAATTATCCTTTAGTAAAAGACTCCCCACGTCTGCTCTCCCTTCTCTCTTCACATAGTTTTGTGCCTGAGCAGCATAGTGGTGCTAAAAAAATAATGAATACAGGGAGACCAAGCAGGTGAAAAAAAACCCGATATTAGATTTGATGCTTATTGCATAGTGTACTTGGAAGGTGTGGGGAGGCTGGGAGATTTGGAATTGATTTTCTTTTTCTACGAGTCTGTGCCATTTCCCATAACTGCTTCAAAGTCTTGTATTTTTAACTTTGTGCAAAACAGCAGTGATAAATGACCCATGAGCTATGTAGATTTGGACAAAGGAACACTAGAGGAAGTATCTAGAGAGAGTCACAAAGAGCTTGGTTATAATCTGAATGTTTTGATGTGAGCAATCATGGAATCAAATATACACATGCAGGTATTCTATAAGTTTATTTAATTTATTTTTAATCCCAATAGCAAATATACACTAAATAGATATTTAAAATACCCATTTTATACAGTACTGTCAGTATTGAGAATTCTGTGTGCTGCCCTGCACAGGAAGGACAGGGCAGGTGAGTTCCAGCTGCTTGTTTTCTGCAATTGTAAGGTACTTCCATTGAGGAGGGATTCTTAACCCGTGTGATGTCAAAATATGAAAGAGGACAAAAATAAAGTGAAAAACATGATTACAGTTGTTATAGATAAAAGAAAATGTTTGTGCTGGCCTAAAGGGAGTTTAATAGTCATTCCTATTAAGCTTGAAGCATATGATAAATCTTGAATCCTACTTTTTAATGTTCAGACTTCATCAAATTCTATTGGTTTCAGGAAGGACATTTTCCTCTTAAAGTTGCAAGAAAAAATTATCAGAAACTTTTAAAAGCTTTTTGTCTGTTCTTGATATGAAACCTACCCTTATCTCACTTAAAAGATTATAAAAATATATTCTAGCTTAGAGACAACGACCTGACAATATCATAGCTTTTTATAGCATCTCTGCTCATTATCAAAAATGGCACAAGAAGTTGCCCTTGAAAGTTTGGTAATTTTTGGTTTTGCAACTTTTCTTACAAGACTTTCTGGGAGAGAAACGAACTCTCTTTTTCCTAACTGTGGAAAAAGTCACTTCCACATGATTTTTAGGATTTATTTGAAAGAAAGAATATGTCCAAACAATGTGATTTAAGGAATTTAACATCTATAATAGGAAACATGAAATATAGTTTCCAGTTCTACTTCCAAGAGTCCTTCTGTATGATATAAAGACTTTTGTTTAAATTATTCAAATGTAGGTTGAACATTGTCAAATAATACAATGGATCCGATCCTACTTAACATATGGTTTCTAATTAATTACCTCTGAAATAGCAAATACTTTGTAAACGGTTAAATAGCATAAAATAGTCATTTTTTTCTGCAAATTTCAAGTATTGTAAGACTGATTTGGACAAGTTGCTTTTTTGAAACCACCCCCTTGGGTCTCACTTGAGGAAATTGCCAAGCTGGACACTGTTCCTGGCTAAAATGCAGCGGAAGGTTGAAGGCTGAACCTCCCAGTACTTGACAGGGTTGTTGAAGAGGCTGATGCCGCTGTACAAAGCTTTCTTCTTCCTCCGTCCTGTGGGGCAGAAATCGTTCACTCCCAGCTTTGCAATGTGGTTGGAATGAAGGAAAACCACCTGCAGCAACAGGAGCAGCAGAACACGAGCGTTAGTATGGAAATGGGAAAAACATGGAAAGGTTTGTTGGCATATAGGGGACTGAGGTTTGCTATGGGATCAGTTCCATGCAGACCTTGATAGTAACAAGAGTTTAAAATTTGTGTTAAATCTTTTAAAGAAGTCTTCTTACTGCCAGTCTCTCCCACAAAGAAAAATCCTATGGCATTTTATCACTGTGTTCTCAGAATAACTGGACTCTATTCTTAGGGAAATTCATGCTAAAATGCAATGTTATATTCCCTTATAGTAAGAATTATAATGATGCAGTATTATATTCTCATTTTCTGGAAGCATTTTTTGGCTGTAGCATTTTGTTGTCCCTTTTTTTTTCCCTGGGAAATGTTCCAGCTGTTTGATTTTGTTTTTCTTTAATAAGCTTTTATGATTTCAGGCTCCCCTAGTAGGAGAGTCATGGCAAAATATATGTGGCAGTTAATGATGCCTTTTGGTTAGGACAGTGGGAAAGTCAAACAACTCAGAGCTGTCTGTTAAGTTCAGTGTATGACCTGCAGATATTTCAGTTCAGGTAATCCAGGAGGAACCTTCTTCAGCTTATTTTTTTCCAGGTGGATTTCACGTATGCTTGGTATGTTGGCAAAACTTCCATTTTCCACTTCTTTGATTTTATTATTCCCAAGGCCTAGCCTAGAAATAGTACAAGGAACATTTAATTTAAAACTATTCACAACAGCATTGAAAAGAATTTTTTTAAGATTGAAATACACAGGGGAAGAAAAAAACTGGGGGAGGATGATGAAATCTTACCTTTAGCAAAAAATCACCATTGATCTAACATATTTTACTACTTAATTTAATCTCCACTTTAAGGAGATTGGCTCACAGCTATTATCAGTTAGTCTGATGTGAGCAATTGTTCAATTTTGCATGCAGGTTTTGTAACTATAGTGGCAAGTGATTAAATTAAAAACATCGAGCTGCTTGTGAAATAAATCATCCTTTTATCAGATATTATTGCTATAAATTATAGTCACAGTAAAAAAAAAAGTCTAATAAATGTTCTAATAAATAGTCAAAGAAGGGCAAATATTATAAAGAAAATATGTTGCTTATTTCTAAAATATAAAGTTTTTGAGTAAGCAGGACTACCTTCTCTCCTACTTATACCTTTTCCTGAGTTAGATTTTTTTGCTGTTAGGTTTCAGCCTGCTTTGCTCAGAAGGTGACTCAGAAGGTGGAGACAAAGATCATTTGGAATTGTTCTTTCATCCCATCCTCCCATCCCCTTTTTCTTCATTTTTCCTGATTTCTTCAGGAACTGAAGTTGCTATCTAAAGGCTTTTCAGTAGTTCCTATTTGATAGTAGTTTCTATCACCAAATCCAAAATTCAGTGCTGCTCAGCCATATTTTCAGAGTTCTAAACTGAGCTTTACAAAGAGAACTTCCTTCTCTCCTACATCAGTGATACATTCCTCAGAAACACATTTTTCTTTAAACCCTGTCACATTTGAAAACAGTTATCAAGTTGTTTCCTTTACCAACTACTGTACTTATGGGAATAAATTTACGAGGATTATAAGAACTTACAATGGTTATCCTACTTTTCTATTGCAGACTGTTGGCAAAACATGTAACAAGGCTAATCTGGGGGTTTGGGGGTTTGTGTTTTAAAGTTTGGTCTTATTTACAGCAATTCTTACTAAAATACTATAATTTTTAATTCTCTTTTCTCCCATTAATTAGTGTCAAATAAGAGATCCTGGCAGGCATGACATTTTAACAAATGAAAGGATTCTGCCTGGGAATTTTACCTTTGAAGGTCTTTGTAGCGGTTAAAATCCTCGACTTCAATTCCTGTGATCTTATTGTCATCTAAGTGAAGCTCCAGTAGGCTGGAGGGCAAGTCTGATAAAAAACAAATGCACAGTGTGAGAAAAAGGAGTCAGCTTATTTTTTTGTTGGAACATTTATTATGTTCCAAACAGTTTCTTTCCTTTGGGTTTAGAATTGGGTGAAGAATCCTGGAGAGGTTTTCTGCATCAAAGAAGCAGGTATTAGATACAAGTATGTTAATAAAAAAAATCATCAGTATAATTTGGTTTAAAATAGTAACTTCAGAAAAAAAATATTTGAAAGTACACATGCTAATTAAGAGATTTAAGAGTTCCAAAATTCAGTAATTTTTCTGGCTTGCTTTGTAACAACTCTCATGTACTTGTGGTTGCTTTGTCAAAGATGAAAATCATATGTTATGTGCAATTATCTCAGAGTCTGTAGTCAAAGCCAGTGGAAGCAGGGACAGTTTTTTGAAGATCTGTAATTTCTTCTGGGTGATGTAACAGTTGTGCTGTCAGCTGCTGGGATGTGACTGGGAGGAAAGCTTTCAGAGACCTCTAAGAAAAATGAGATATTTGATAGCTCTTTCCCATGCCAGAACGTTTTCTCCTGTGTTTCCAAAACCTCCAAATTCAGAACTGCCAGTGGATGGGCCAGGAGGTGGCGAATCTTTCCATGATATCTTTTTTAATGAAGGCAAGGAAAGATCATCCCCGGTGTGAATTTGTTGGGTGGTGTTAGGCTCAGTTTTACCAGGCCCTGTCTAGGTGGCACCCGACACCGAGCAATGGTGTTGCTCTCAGAGCGCTGCTGCCTCTGCCTGTGGAACTGAGGGGATGTGGCTGCTTCCCAGGCTGCCTTTATTCCACTTGGCACGACTGGTGTGTGTGTGTTTGTTTGGGCTTTTCTCCAGTTTGCATTCCAGTTCACAGTTCTGGATGACAATACCTAACGGGAAGACGACCCACCTGTCCATTGCACACTTTAAGTGCCTCTTGCAAGCCACATTTTTTAAACTTTTGTGCCATTTGCAGAGAGAAGCATCTACAAACTTAGTTTCCATTTGTGCTGGGTGAGTTCACCATGAAATCCTCTTTGTAGAAGCATCTACAAACTTAGTTTCCATTTGTGGTGAGTTCACCATGAAATCCTGTTTGGGTTTGGTTTGTTTATGTATCTGACACCACATACTGGACTTCATGCTGTGTTTCCTTATAGGAGATTTCTCTATATCAAAGACAAAATTGGAATAATATTTTGTTGGGGGGTTTTTGTGCTAAGTGACAGGAGAAGGTATTAGACTGATAATAGAAGACTGTCTGGGGTTTTTTTGTGTTAGGGAGTGTTACCATAGGCAGCCAAATGATTTCTGATCTTAAAGTTATCTGAACAATTGGGGTGAGTTGGTTTTGATTGTTGTTGGGTGTTTTTTTTAGTGTTCTTTCCTACAGAGATGCTTCTGCATATACAGATATATATACAGAGATACAGATATAGATAAACACATACAGGAAGAGATTAAATTTAATAAGAAACAAGTTCTTTATCTGAATGATCAGAAATAAATACAAGGCCAACATCTAGTTTCCCTGTGAGTTAAAGCATAGAACATACAGTGTTTTGCTTTGTTTTCTATCTTTTTTTTCTTAGCTGGTAGTTTTGAGCCGTTGAAAATCATGAGAATTTGGTTAAATACCACACTGACCTGCAGAAAAAGCAGGTGGAATGTTGTACTGAGTTCCTTCATGCTTTTGTGTGTGGAGGTCAGTGATTTCTCAACTTGGTGTTTTAATTTATTGCTACCTCCAAATCACAAGTTATTTTTTATATGAGTGATTTGATTTTGTAGTATGTTATGGTGAATTCTTAAAATTAAGTTTTACTTAGCGAAACCCCATTGAATGATTATGAAGTGTTTTCATTAAGGTGTTCATATTTACTGTACATCGTATTTGAGCTACAGTGTGACTTGAAATAGTAAATATCAAAGTTAGAAATTTTGGAGTTACGTTTTAAATTCAGAAAGGAAGTGGGAATTCTGTATACCTGATGACTCAGATCAGATATTGGGGAGTTCATCCTTTCTCTGTGAAGATTTTTAAGAGGCTGATGTGTGAAAGATGTGAAGTGACATCACATTATGAATTTCTTTGCATTGTTCCTCCTGAGACAAGTCTCTGGCCGATGCTGTGAGAGGAGTGGGTGTGCTGACAGGGAGAAGGTGGGAGAGGGAGGGTGTGTGCACTGAGTGTTCGTGCACAGACCTGTCTGGGATGGGGACTTGGACACTGACAAAAAGTAAAATAAGGTAGAGGTGGTTTGGTAGTCATGAAAATACAAAGCAATGTATGAATTTAATAAGCATTCAGATATTAAAGCATTTTATTAAGGAGTATACTGGTATAAAAGGGAAAGCCTACCTTTAGGAATTGACGTTAACTTCGCTTCTGCAATTCTTATGTGATAGATATTTACTCCTTCGAAAGCCCCTGGCTCTATTCCATCATTGTTAAGAGGATTTGCACTCATTTCTGCCCAAGGAGGAAAAACAAAAAGGCATTTATGGCACAGGAAGTTTGTGTAGGTTAGACTTAAGTTACAAAGATTTAATTTAATTTATGACTTCTGATATTCTAAGCACTATTAATGTGTAGCTTTGATTGCCTGTTCTGAGGGGTGGCTGTCACAGCTCTCAGTGAATTAAACCTGTGTTACTTGGCTTGCAGGGTTATCCAAAACTTGACCTTTGCAGCGTCTTCATATAGAAACTAACTTGTGGAAGGCATTCCCACAGCATGGATATCTGTTAAAAATAAAACTGCACCTTGGAGAAATGTATGAATTAAAATGATGTTACATTTCCATGTTATGTTTTTGGTAAAGACATTTTCTGTTCTACTTAATTGGACTTACCTAGAACATGTAGAGACTTCATTCCTTTAAATACATCCTTGGGGATTTTCTTAACCTTATTAGCATGAATTCTGAGCTCTGCCAAAGTTCTGGGTAGATTTGTTGGAATCTCAGTCAGCTGGTTGTGGGACAAATACAGTCGCCGTAGCCTCTTGGTTGGTTGAAAGGCTTTGGGATGGATCTTGTATATTTTATTGTTGTTCAAAGCCAATGCCTATGAGACATGGGAAGAACAATAGAAATCTTTCTCTATCCAAGAATGTTGTGATTATGAATTTGAAGTCGTGGATAAATAATTCAGCAATTAAGTATTTTAAATCTTTTATTTTTTATCATACCAAACTTTAGCACTTTGTATATGCATAGGGCATTGCAGTTGATTGTGAAAAACAAAGATGAACCTGAAAGCTGAAGCAGTAACCAGAAGGTAGAGCTGACAAGGTGCCAATGGAGAATTGGCAAAACAATATGTTTGTGTTTTGTGGCATTGTATGAGGGTTATTTATATACTCTTTTTTGATCCTTAATACAGACAAATCCTCAAAATTCAGAATCTCATCGTTTATTTCAACATAGTGCTTCAAAGTAAAATTGAAGTCTTTCATCAGAGTTTCTTAGATGTTAATGTCTGTATATGACACATGAATTTATATCTTATTTTCCAACTCCTGTGAATTTTAGTCTCTGTTCTGTACAGTGCAATTGTCTTTTGGGAGGCAGCTTTTTGTTCCTCATTGCCATGTGTTATCAGAGAATTTGTAATGAGTTACTGCAGACAACAAAATACAAATTATCTGAAATCATTTTGCATGGCAAATCTCTTCACTTCCATACTTAGACTATTCATTTTTGTTCCTTTTTTACTTCTTGGAGTCATCTCCTCTTAGAATTCATGGCAAAAAAAAAAAAGAAAGTAGAGCAAACCAGTATTATTTTTTCCCAGAAAAAATGAGGTTAGCTCAAGGAAATAAACAGGAAATGCTCCTTCCTAATCCAAGTTGCCATCTGTGCCTTTGCTAAGCAGACTCCAGGACTGAGCCAAGTTGTACAAAGTAAACTTTGCTCTCAGTGAAAATGTTGTTTGGCCTTGCCACAAATGAACTGAGGAGAAAAAGCAAAGCAGCTCAGTGTCTTCAGCTATCACATAATTAAGTGGTGACTCTGGTCTGTGATGTGGTGGTTCCTGATGGATTCCAGTGACTTTCTCAATTGCTGGAGATTAGTTTCTCTTAGATCTTTTACACAGAATATAAACCACAGTTTGTGCATTTACCTTTCATTTGCTGGTAAGACCATTCTACACCCAGACATGAGACAACAGAATAGGAAATGCTTTGTTGCCAACTAGGAATTTATTTGGTTCCTATTTTTCCTGTCCTGTCTTAAGCCATAATAATTAACGAACTCATTCATAAACACTTAGATCTGGTAAACTTTCTTGTTCAGAAACCAAATATGACTGAAAGGATTTGTTTTATAGAATCACTGAATGACAGTGCTTTTGGGTTGGGAGGGACCTTAATGACCATCCCATTCCACCCCTCCCATTGTCCCCCATTGCTCCAAACCCCGTCCAACCTGGCCTTGGACCTTTCCAGGGCTGGGGCAGCCACAGCTTCTCTGGGCACCCTGTGCCAGGGCCTCCCCACCCTCACAGGGAAGAGTTTATTCCTAATGTCTTAGGAATGTTCCTTATGTTAGTTTATTGTGTGTCTCATGTCTTTCTAATGGGGAATAGAATGTAATTAATTTTTACTGTTATGGAACAGATTTGGGTTTTTACAGTGAACATTTTAACATTGTCAGTATTTATTAGTGGAACTAGATCTGGATACTGGATCTGGAGTGACATCCAATAGAAATAAATATTCTAAAGGACACTTAATCTACTTTCCAGTCCTCAGACTGTCTCATTTTCTTTCACTATAAAAAGGGATTATTGTGTACTGTAAACATCTAGATTTATTAATTGCAGTGAAATTTGTTTCAAAGCCTGTCTCTGTGTGCATATTTGAGCATGGTAAAAAATTGGGAGTAAAGCCCCTAACTTTTCCAGTAATTCTGTGCTGGTCTGTTTTCTGTTCAGGTGAATTGGATTTGTAGCATTGGTTTCAGTGGTGTGTTAGTTACATGTTCCATTCTTTTGTAAATTACCCTCAGAACATATAATTCCAATTCTTTTGTGAGATTAAGTTTTTTCTGCTGTTTTCCAGCTAAGCAGATAAAAATGAGATGGTCATTAAGGTCCCTCCCAACCCAAAATCATTCTGTCATTCTGTAAAAGAAATCCTTTCAGTCATATTTGATTTCTGAGCAAGATCTGAAAAGGAGCTCTTGGCCTTGCAGCCTTTAAGATGTAGGGGATGTTTCTGTGTATGCTAAGGACTGAAAAATCTTGAGAATCTTTTTGGTGAGATGTATAAGGTACATTTTCTGGATGTTGTTGAAAGTAGTTCTTGCAATTCAAAGGTATTGGCTTCTTACCGTGTGGGAGCACTGAAATATGCAGGCATTAGACTGTTTTTATCTATACTATTGGAGAAGGGAAACACCATTTATATTTTAAAAATATTGAAATATTTCAGATTGCTGAGTAAAACTTCAGACTTGGGAAACAGCAAGCTTACATAAAGTGATGTGAGTCCTTGGAGATCATTTTCCTTGACCTCTTTGATTTTGTTGTTTTGAAGGTCAATCATACGAGTATCTGGCGGGATGTTGCGAGGAATTGATGTCAAACCTACATAAGTATGTGACACAAACAGAAACATTACGTGCTGTACATAAGTCCAAAGAAATGAACTGCCAAACAGCAAAACACAGTAAGATTGTTAATAATTATGATGGGAAAGAAAATATAACTAGCTATAAAGCAAAGGGTAGAAGGGAATTTTTAATATAAGAATATACCACAAACGTGGATAGTTTTGGGAAGAACTGCCTCTGCCCCTGGCCATGAAAGCCTGAATGGAGGCTGCTCATTGTGGGCTCTTTGCATCTGTGAAATGAACCTGAGAGCAGGGGTTGTCCTACAGAGCAAACATTCAGTCCCTGCAGAAAGGATCCCTCAGGGAATCTGGGGCAGTGGTTTAAGGGGTCTCTGCTCAGTGTCCCTTTGTACCTCTGCTCTGCCCCCTCCGTGGCACTGGGCAGTTGCTGATGGAGCTGCTCAGAGCATGGCAGGGCTGGGAATCCTGTTCCTGGTGGATGTGAGCAAAGGATCCTCTCCCACTGCCAGCACCTCACTATCAGTACCAGAAATCATTAACCTCAGTCATTACCAGTACCATCAATCCCCCAGCCCTGTTTGCTGTTCACTCACAAACCCACTGCAGCTCAGGCCATCTGAGATCCTGAATCAGCAGAAAAGACTCCGCAGGAATAGCAGTGGAACTGCTGATGCATGAAATGTAAATGCTGTCCAATTTATTAACCATTATCCCATAATTAATAGATTGAAGTTATGACTAAGTCTGTTAATGTGGGATTTTTTTCCATGTGTGAACTTATGTAAAGTGGTTTGCAATGTGTAGACCAGATACAATAACCATGGTTTGCTGCTGTCAGCAAAAGTTTATTTTGATTCCTTAATAATGACACATTTTAAAACCTCAGCAATTTATGTACAGACAATGTTTCTAAGATGTGAGGAATCCAGGATAAAGTTTAGGATGGTGGCAGGGCTATGAGGAGAACAAATGTTACTGTGCTAGTGGTGGCACAGTCCTTTGATTGCCTTGAATTATAGGGAAACTTCAATGAGCATTAATTCAAATTGGCACAATTAATAATGAATTAATCTTTAGGGACTGGGATGTACCTGCAGCACTGACAGGAGCATGTTTGCCTTTGGCTAAACTGTTCCCAGGGATGCTCACTTTGGTTGAAGTTAAGTTGAGGGAATAGTTTGCATCCCATTTATGTGCTTGCATAATAATTCATCCTTTAAAAGACAAATCCTCCAAAGGAGAATCCAGTAGAGAACAGATACACAAAGTCATTCTTACCTAGGTCAGAGCAATGGACAACTCTCACATAGCACTGGCATCCAAAGGGGCATGTTGGGAACAGATCAAAAGGAATTAGTGGCATAATTGGTTCACTGGTTGGAAATAGAGAGTTGTCGTCGTCGTCATCATCATCGTCATCTTCCATATCTTGGAGCATCATATTCTTTAGTGTAAAATATGAAGGACCAGTGAGAGATTTGGCAGAGCACAAAGCCAAGAAGAGAAGGAGAGTGTATTCCTTCATATCTTCTTAATCAGGATAACCTAGCTTGAGAAGGAAGCAAATGAACAACAAAAAAAACCACACACACAAGAATTAGTGAATATGAAGCAGCAAATAAAGGTGTTGAACTATTTACTTCACTCACTGCTACACTCTCTGGTCCTGACAAATGGTCTGTTGTGAATATTGAGATTTAATTAATATATAAAGGATGAAGAGTATAAAAATAGTCTTTTATATATAAATACTATAAAATTATAATATTAGCTCCAATTCATTAGGCATTAATGTAATATCAAAGTATTTTAGTTGACTTTTACAAATAATACCATAATTGCATCAATCTTTGAAGTGTAATATTTGTAGTAAACTTTACCAGAACCTGGAATATGATTCATTTTTTTCATTCTTGATGAAAAAATTTTTAGTGGCACACATGGGCATACGTGCATTGCTTGTAAAACTGGTGAAATACTTGATTAGCAATGCATGAAATAGCCTCAGCAGCGTAATTCCTAAACACTTGGTATTTTACTCCCTAAACGTTCATTAAACTCTTCCAAGTCTAATCTGGAAAATGAGAGTTTTCAGTCCTGACAACAGCTTTTTCCATGTTCCAGTCATTTGTTTATTATTGCCATTGATAGAAGTTCACCTCTGCATGCAAACACATTTCACAGAACTGTAGAATCACAGAATGGTTTGCGTTGGGAGGGACATTAAAGCTCATCCAGTCCCACCCCCTGTCGTGGGCAGGGACAATTTCCACTGTCCCAGGCTGCTCCAAGCCCTGTCCAACCTGGCCTTGGACACTTCCAGGGATGGGGCAGCCACAGCCTCTCTGAGCACCCTGTGCCAGGGCCTCCCCCCCCTCACAGGGATTTTTTCCTAATATCTGAGCTAATCCTACTCTCCTTCAGTGTGAAGCCAGTCCCCCTTGTCTTGTAACTCCATGTTCTTCTAAATAGCCTCTCTCCAGCTTTCCTGTCGCTCCCTCCCTTCAGGCACTGGAAGGCCACAATTGGGTCACCCTGAAACATCTTTTTTCCAGGCTGAACGATCCCAATTCTCTCTTGACTTCTCTTTGATGAGGGCTCTTTCCTCTGGCAAGGACTTAGGAATCCATGTCAAAGGAAATCAGTAACTGAAGTTACATCCAGAAAAAAAGCTGCAAAGCTGCAGTCTGATACTTTTATGTGTGCATTTTTTCAAGAAACATGGGTTGGGGCCTTTTGTTTTGGATTGCAATTTTTTTCTTGCTCATATAAAACTAGATGCAGGGGAAAATGGAGATAGTAAGAATTGCCACAGGAGGTCTTGCGACTCTGAGAAAATGCTGTAGATTCAGCCCTCAACTCAACATTGTTTTCCTCCAAAGCCCAATTCCAGAAGTCATTTGGATTCAAAAATGTGCTCCATAAACCTAGAGGGGCTGCAGTAAATTTAATTATGCATGTCCTGTTTATAAAAATTTTCTATTTAGATTATCACAGAGCTCTTTAGGGAAATACTAAACAGATGTTAATTCTTGTTTGATCACCTGATTAAATGCTTGCTGATCTGTTTGGAGATGAAAAAAGTCTTTATGTAGGCATTTGGTCATTGGTCCTGCACTGCAGAAGAGGAGGGCACTGGTTTGTACTGGGTGTTGGCTTATTCAAAACTCTGAGGTTTTCTTTGTACTGCTTTTTTTCTGTGCAAAGTCATTTTGATGTTTATTGGAGAAGGTTCATAACAGCATTAAATGCAATGTACTGCTGCTCCTGTAACTTTGTCTGCTTCAGGGTGTTTAAAAAGAAAAAAGCTAACAGTGTCCAGATTACATAAAAAGAATGCAATGACTTCTTCCCCCCAAATATATGTCTGAAATCAGAATCACAAGGTACTTTGTATCTTGTAGGTAAACAACAAATAGCTAAGTTTAATATTTCCTATAATGTTCATTTGCATGCTCGTTTGAGCAGGGCATGTACTTTTACTGCTTTAGCAATCTCTTGAAAGAATCTACACATGTATTTTTCCCCATATATTTTCCTTTGTTTTCAAAATAATGCTCTCCTTCAATGGTCCTAGAAAGAATTTTATGGTTGTTCTTGCAATCCCATGCAATGTGTGTCTTTGAAAGACTCTTTATATATAAACAGTGCTGGGAAAATGATGTGGAACCTTTGTTTATTTGGGTAGAATTGTGGTCATTTCTGGCTGAGCACCTTTGGAATATTTGACCTTTCTAGTCTTCTATTTCAGCTTCAGGAAACAGTCAAAATCTTCAATACTTTAGTCATTAATGAGGAGATGAGGAGTTTGAAGCCTTTCCCACTTCAAGTTCTCCTTGTTCTTGGACAAGTGGTTTAATGGCTGGGGTGTCCCAGATGGGCTCTCAGGCTGTTCCTCCCTGGCTGTTCAGGTATGAAGTGACAAAATGCCCTGTGGTTTATTTAGTACCATTTCCACCTGTAGGATACCAAGTGTTGTAGCATGATCATGTCTTGGGACATGGACTTTGTAAGACCCTGCTGACTTCTGTCTGTGAGAGGCACTGGCTGTTTTGTTTAACTGGATTTAAAAGAAACTTGTGTGTATATTCCTGAAATGTTCTTTAGGATTTGGTGCTAGGAAGTTGTCTTATGAAACAACTTAAAAATCTGTTCCCACACTTGCATCCATAGCAAATGGATTGCATATTTCCTTTCAAATAGCCAAAAAATTGTGATTTCAAACTGTTCAAACATTGAGGCTGTGATTGGAGTACTGGCCAGTCTGAACTCTTGGAAAACATGTGTTGTTCACAAACAGTTCTAGAAATGTAGTGTTGAAATATGTTATTGATGACATGTATTGGTTCTGGGAGTTAAATCTCTTGAAAATAAGCCCCTTTATGGAAGGAAGCCTGAGTTGTGATTTAATTTTTTTCTTAAAGGAAAGAGAAAAAGTCCTTGCTTCATCTTCCCATTTTGCCATTATGAAATCCTTATTGGCTTTGTAGTTCGGAATGATAATCAAGCGTGACTCTAGGTTTGCATTGGCCAAAGAATGGATCCTAAAGAACTGAGTTTTATGAAGGTTTTAAATTTTTTTCTGCCTGAGGTTTTGTTTCCCAGTAAATAGATGCTGATATAACTGTACAAATGCAGTGACTCTGCAGCTCTTCTTAAAGAACTTACACAAACTTTCTGCATGCTTATACTTCAAGAGTAAGACTTAAAACCTAAATTCCAAGATCCTGGTGATCTTTCTGAAAATACCGTGGTTATTTTGTCATGAGAATTTTATGCAATATTGTTTCAGAAGGGTCAGGTACAGCTGTGCTAATGGTGCCCTGCTGCCCCTTGAGCCTGACTGTGCTGCCAGGTACTCCCTGGCAGTTCTCTGGTGCCAGCTCTTCCACTCAGGCTGCTCACGGAGCTCAGTGTACTCACTACAACAGCACCAAAGTCATGAGAGCAACAAAAAACCCCCAACATATGCAAGTGAAGAAACTGAGTCAGTGTGGAATACCAGAGCCAGCACAAAGCAATGGCTGGGACAATAAATGGAAAGAAAAGGAAGGAGGAGAGGTGGGAGAGCCATTCCTGACATATTCAAGCTGTTAGGCAGGCTCAAGTGCTCTGTTAAATAATCCCCTGAGCAGCTGCTTGTCACTTGGACAAAGCCTGGCCTTGTCCATTCGTGCTTCTACAGACCAGAACGCTGAAAATGAGTTTGACAAGGAGTGTGGTGAATTCAAGCTCCATTGCACCTTCTTTATGGCAATCCTGCTGACCCTTAAGCACAAAAAGCTTCTGAGTAGCACCTTCTTCCTGGAACATGGGCCACCCCAAGGTGAGGTGTCTCAGTGTGAAGAGTGCACTTCACATGAGAGCTGCTCTGAGGCTCATGTGCTTTCCTGAGGTGTGTAACAGCCCTAAAATCACTGTATTAGTTGTTTGGGACACACTTACCCTCACCAATGAGGTCATCTATATCCAAACTCATATTGCCAAACAACATGTGGAACACAGACAGTTTTTATGCTATTAATTATAATTTATAAATAAATACAGGTGATGTCACAGTATAATTTAATATTATTAAAACCTTTTAGATATTACGTGGAAAAGTCCCCTGTAAGTTTGCAATATTTTGTGATGTGAAAATTCTAAACATGAGCTATGGGAAGAAAAACCCTTTCAATCAGGACAGAAGTTGTGTTGTTAGTGTGAGATGAGAGATGAAGAGACCCAACAACAAATAACCCTGCATTCCTTGGCAGCTGCACGCCAGTCTTGCAGCAACATGGTCTTTGTTGTCTTATCAGTTATGACACTGAAGGATAATAAAGGTTTGAGGCTTAAAAAGATCCTAAATTATATTTAGAAATCATTTCTGTTACCAGTGTACAGAGACAAATTTCCTATGGCATTGTTTCCGAAAAGGAAATGCTTAAATGACCCAGTGGTGGTCTTTGCAGAGGCAGAGAAAAGTCCCTGTCTTTATTAATAACACAAATCATTGCTCTGTGTACAGATTTTGTCCAAAGAAAGGCAAGACCATAACTGTTTTGAAATCTATATTTAAAAATAGTTCTGGTTCTATTAGTCACTGTCCCATTCCAGAAATAAGAGGAGTTTATGTTTAACTCTTTATCTACTCCACTGATTTACTTAAATTGCTAAAAAAAAGGAGAATTTTTTTTTTGTTAGTAAGATTACTGTAGAAATGTCTGGTGTCAGAAATAGTCCAGTACTGTTGAGCAGTAATAATTAATAGGATGTTTACAAAACAAGTTGAGTTTACAGAATATTTATGGAGAGCTGCTTGACTCTTGTTAGTGAATGATCTATGAGCATTTTTAGGTTGTAGTTCATCTACAGTTCTTTCTTCTGTGGGCTCTTTTTAATTACTTTGCTGATATGTACTTAAAAAGCCCCACCAACTTGAATACCAAATGACAGAAAGTTAACACTGAGTTGTTAATATAAGAACTGCTGTAAGGGTAGGGTAGATTTTCATAGATTGTTATAACTGAGAAAAAGTGTTACTGTCAGTTGTAGCATCTTTCTGACAAGTCTTTGATAGTTAAATAATTCACTTACAGCTCTATTTGTTTTGCAGCTCAGATGTAGTAAACAAAATTATTTCAGCTGCAAGTAAATTTTCAAATATTCCATTAAAGAAAGTGGTGTTTCTAATCTAAAATATCTGACATTATTAATCTGCACATAGTGACTGCCAACCTTAACTCTTTACTGCTATTTATATAGAATAGGGATTCAAACTGGACATACCTTGCAGGTTTGGGAGTTCTTCCAGAAGCACTGGGATAATCCACCTCAGGTCCTTATGTCCAGTTATTTCATATTTTTTAAAAAAAATAGAGTAAAAGGAAGTTAGACTGAGTTCTGTGAAATGAAAAGTATTTATAAAGAAAAAGTCCACTTCTAAGCTTCTGGATCCCTCTGGCACCGTGCGTGATACCAGAGTAAAGTGCTGCTTCAGATTAGCCCATCTTAGTACTGAAGAATGATATTAAGAGGACTTGTTACCACTCATATGTTTTTCATCACTGCCTGTATTAGAGCCAAAACTTCTGGCTTAACTCTAGACGTCTAGGGGAAGGCTTTATAAAACCTGTCGTTTAATAATAGTTGACATCAGGCCATTGGAAGTACAGTGAGGTCCATTCCAGGTCATTCCGGCTGTGGAATCCCACTTATTTATGATTTCATTAGCCTTTCTGCTTTTAAAAGTGTGACTTGAATAAAACTATAAAACTTTAGTTAGTGGCAGAGTAAACCAGTAGCCTGCAGTGACCTGCATGCTGCCAAAACCTTTCTAAAGTTAGAAAATTAGGACTTTATATTATGTAGGTATGTATAAATTTTAGCTCTGTTTTCAGGAGGCAGCAATCTGGCTGGGGAGGACGGTTCACAAATGTAAACTGTAGATCAGGTTTTAGTCAGTATAGCTAATTTCTCCCTCTTATGTATGGGAAATAAAGTCTATTTATTAATTAAAACAGCGACAATATTTGCAGTATTCTGTGATTGAAGTAGTGAGTTTTAAATCAAGTCTTTGAGAACGTGTCCTGTTACAAAGTTTGTACTGATGAGCACATCACAATATTTAGAAACTGGGTTATTCTTTGTTTACCTTTCGTAGGCCTCTGTTTATGTAAACTTCAGAAATGTTTAACTAATGGAGTTTACCTAAAGCAAGTTTCATAGTCAGGGAAACAGTTTGTGTCTTTAAATTTACAACACATTATATCCAGTTCCGTGCACATCTGACTTCATCTGTTTCTTTAATTAGCTGCTTTCTATGTTAAAAGTCTGGTCTTGCTTTGGAAAAAAAACGCCTGGAAATTTTACTTGGGAATTTTTTGTTATTATACATGTAATGTGCTGTTTGCAAAATGCCTGCTCAAGTTGCATAATAGTTATTTTGTCTTCTGTTACTTTCTTAATGAAGAAAATGATTCAATGCCAAAAATTAAAACTTTGGTGCTGTGATATCAACGAAGATAAGGCTTGTGTTACCTGCAGCACTGCTTTTGATGTGTTCCAGTTCCAGTAGCACAGATGGATGATGATAAAGAGTCTGCCTATCACTTTTCCCAAGGAATAAAATTACAGTTTCAAAAGCAATCACATTCCCACAGAAAAATCTGAAGGGTGATCTTAGAAATCTCAAATTGCATATATCTGCATACTCTTGTCTGCATGTAGAAACCAAAGCTTCCTAAGCAAACACTCCCCTGTGTTTTGAATAGCTTGGTTTGGATGGGTTTACTTGAGGAAATTAGTATTAAATTGCTGTTTTAAAAAACCCTCCAACACTTTCTTGGCTGTTTAACAGAAGAGAGCAGGGCCTGAGGGTTGTGATATAAATGTACTGGTTTCTTTTTTCACTTCTTTCAGTAGCAAAGTGTTGAATCAGCAGTTTCAGCTCATCCTGGTTTTGCAGCAAACTGTTCTTGAGGTTGAGTAACATCTCAATTTTGGATGAATACTCGGGTTTTTATTATTATTTTCCCTTTTTAGTTGTTTCTGGTGGTAGGAACACATTCCTATGTGTATAAGGTTTGTCATAGCCAAGTACATAACGAAGGTGGCACACAAAGTGGTGGTGTCTGGAAAAAATGTAACGATCTTACCTTAAAATGGATTATCCATCTATTTTGTACAACATACAGTATCAACATAGCAGAAATAAATATTGCTCACATGCACGTGCTGGTTTTGTAATGAAACTGTTTCATGTCTCAAGACACGAATCTATTATTCTGATGTGAATAGAATTGCAATCTAAGATAAAATGCCCAGAAAGCACCTTCTCAGGTCTCTTGACTATCAATTCTGGCTGTTAGATGTTAGCTCTTGATAGCAGTACTAAAAACTAAACTAGGCCAATTCTCAGTCTGTTTTATGAGCCTGTTCTTTTAAACATTTGCAGCACATTTCCAGTGTCACAGTTTTTTAATCCATGATGTTGGGGCCTTAATGAAGAAAGATACTCAAATAGTAGTCTGAGGGTATTTTCTTTGCAAGCAAATGTCAGTATATTTTCCAATTAAATATTGTGTGTTTAAATAACTAATAGATTATGTAAGGTCACACTGTTTGTTCAGACCTTTTCAGTGATTTCTCATTCCACTAATGAGAGAATTTGTTGAAAACTGGAATTCTATCTTGCCTTAAAATACTTATGTAACACTTAAGAGTAGTGGTGATTAATTTTTGAGCAAAGAACAGAAGTATATGCAGCACATATGTGGTTCAGAATACTGTCTCACTATGGTCAAATACACAGATGAAAAAGAATTTGGATGGTGTTTTATATTTGACATTCTCATCAATGATATAAAAAGCTATCTTGATTTCTTGCTTGAAAATTACTCTATTTTGTATTACTTTATATGTCTGAGAGAGCAAACACGCTGCCACATGTGGCTAATGCTTACATTGCAACCTCTGTTTTAAGCTGGTCTTGTATACATTTGTTACTCTTATGCAAACTAAGTACTTTTTCATTTTCTAGCACTGTTTATAAATGTGGTTTACATAATGTGATGAATCTAACATCAACTGCACAAAGCTGCCTTGGAGACTGCCCATCACATTTTAATAACATGACATATTCCTTTCGTGCTCACAACCGCTCCATGTGCAGTGTGCTCACATATTTTGGTTTTAGCCCAGTTTTGGCTCCTCTCAGGCTGGACTACACCATTTAACCAGCTGAGAATATAAAATCTGCTCTTCAGCTTGATTCTTCAGTATTTACATGTAAATATATTAAAAAATCTCTTTTATCATCATGTGTGAATCAACTTTTGCTTGTTGATAGAAACGTAGCTTTTAGCATGTTTTTGGCAGCTGCCTTAGAAACTGCAACAAAATAAATTTTCTTTTGCAGTCAAAGTCCTCAGTCCCTGATGTTTATTAGCAACACAACAATATTGAAGGGCGGGTCACAGCTTGCAATATTGAGAGATTGTGTACAAAACGAGCTGTAAAGTCAAGGGTAGGTGTACATACGTCCATGTGATTGTCAGGCTTATCAATGGCTTTTTTGGGTGGAAGGATGTGGTGATCTGGAATGATTGGAGAGGCAAAATTGCCACCTGAAGTAACATCTTATTTTTCACCCCTGCAGACAGTTTGTGTTGCCTCTGTAGAGTCACTTAACTTCATTCTGCCTTAGGCTACAGATGAATACAAACTTCTCAGTGTGGCAATGCCAATTTCAGAAGCCCCCAGCTGCTTTATTCCCACCTTGATGCTCTTCTCCTTGGTCCTGTAAATAGGTTTGTGCACAAAAATGCATCAGGAAACTTCTTTGCCTGATCAACAGAGGTCTTGAAATAATTTTGGTGTCTGTACATGTCAATTGTTGGTCTTGCTTGTGATGCTGCTCACAGGTTTGGATGATGTTACATGGCATTTTAATGGAATATGGGTATTTATCTGCCTTAGAGACGTTGGAAACACCAGACATTCTTTCATGGAAAATCAAACAGTAGTTAAAATGAAAAACTCTGCAACCAGTGCCAAACTACTGAATCACTTCAACAATAAGGAAAATTTTCTGTTCCGGAATACAAGCTGGACTGAGAACAGCATTTCCTCACAGAGTATCAAGCATTTACTCTGCCAAAGTTCAGCAATTCTTTAAAAAACCCCAAACCTTGATCACCTGCAAATGCTGAATTTCCCCCATTTCCCCCTCTGTTTTAACAAAGAGTATGAATAATGTGGAATTGTAAATGAATGCATTTTCTTAGACAGCCTTTGGGTAGATTCATATTGTTCATAACATACAGGCAACGCTCAAAGTGGTGACTGTCATCCATTTCCAGTGAGTTGTTAGTTTTAAGAAAAAAGAAATGTGGCAATGTAGTCCAGAAACAAAATGAAATACTTCAAGTATGTTAGACTGAAAAGATAATTCCATTTAATCTGGTATTGCAACTTTTCCTAACTTTACTTATCAACAAAAGTAATTTATATTTCAATTAGAAATGCAGAGATGCAAAAGAAGATGACTTTGACTCGGTTTGTGATAGACTGTTAGAAGTGGAAGCAGTATCACATTCCTAAGGTAGTAATTGACTACAATTTGCACATCTATGTCTAGTGAAGAACTTGGGTCTGTAAATGTTTGCATGTACTTGGAACACATCTGTTTTGTAGATGGAAAAAGCAACAAGATCTCTAGGAAGTTCTCCAAACTCAATTGGTTTGCAGGTTTTGAAACACATGATTTTTTATTTTGGAATAGTTGGAATGAAAGCATTTCTTTCATTAATAATCATTAGTATCATTATTAATAAAAAGAAGGATATCTCATTAAAGAAGAGATTTCCCTATCATATTCATTAATGCAGCCTGTGTGCAGATGTGTGTTTTCATCTGTGGGAATTTTCTAGGAGGGCCTCATTTGTTTCTCATCAACACAAAAGCAGTAAATCTGTCACGCGGGGTTGGGTCTAGCTCTAAATACTCCCAAGAAATTGGGAGCCTGAAAAAATCTGGTTTATTTTTAGTTAACAACTGCTGCTACAGTTTTAGCATGACTTTCTCATCGTTATGCTACTATTAAATTGTAGGTATTGTATAATCTATATTATATTCAAGTTGGCATTTTAAATGTGCTTTAATTACTTACATACCATGAAGTGTTCTGTTCATTTTTTTAGCATTATTTTTTTCCCATTTCACCTGTAGGGGAAAACCATGAGTAAATCTTATCACCATCTGGCCACGTAAAAAGTCACTCTCTATGTTTTTTTTAACAAGAAATGAAATAAATAGGAAGACAGAAACTCCTAAATTAATCCAAAAGGTCAGGTAGAAACTGGCAGAGAAGAGATGTCAGACAGATGTCCTTATATATTATTTCCAAAGGTATTTGTTTGGAAATATGGGAGTGTGTTAGTGAAGAAGCTTGATACCATGGATGGGTTTGCACTGCTTTCTGTCATAGACAGAAATTCATTGTATGACAGAAGCTCCTTTTACCACTCAGTGGAAATACTTATGGAAACTGAAAGAAAACATATGTCATAATTGCATATTAACTTGTGGCATGGAAAATGAACTCTCTTTTTGTAGAACAATTTGTAAAGTAGAGGGTATTATTTTCTTCTTGAACACTTGTGTTCTACAAAGGGTAATTTCCACAAGGCTTGCCCACAGCAGAACAAAGGAGCTTTGGCTTTAGAGAGTAACTTACCAATGAATAACTTTTACTTTGTTAAACTAGCACATTATACCTGTAATTTCATAGAATCATAGAATGGTTTGGGGTGCAAGGGACCTTAAAGATCATGCAGTTCCAAGCCCCTGCCATGGACATTTGTAAGTATATGGTTCATACTGTGACTGTACTTTTGTTTCATGGTTATTAGAATTTTTGTATTTTCCAAATAATGTAAAAAGATGGACATCTCCTCACAGAAAACCAGAATATGTTCTTTGCTCAGATTGGAAAGAAATTTAATTCAGCTGAAATGGAGATTTAATCACTGTTTCTCTCATTTAAGGTTTTAACAGAGGCTCTTAAAAACGGCCTTCAAAATAAATACAGAATACAGGCAATACAGATTAATTTGAACCCATATGTCATCAAGAAAGAGTAATTATTTTTATGTTTCCAGTGCTAAAACTAGACCAACACTAAAGAAATCAGTGGGTGGCAGCTTCAAACCAGAAGGAAATACTTCATGAAACATTTATAGTTCAGCTGTGGACATGTGCAAGAAAGTGAAGTGGATTTTAATGTTTCATATAGACCCAAAAAGTAATTGGTCTAATAGAAAGAGGAAAAGTCTTGCTTCCTGAGTTCTTTGTAATGAGAGCCAAACTGAGCTGGAAAAAAAATGGAGAAGGAGTTTTCCCTGGAAGAGTGGTAGTGAATAAGTTTCACTGAGTAAGTGCAGAACCATCCTGCATTAGAAGTAAGCCATAGATGTTTATAAAGAACATCATTATAAAGTCACTTAAAAGGGGCTGAGAACCATGAAATGTTCACAAGGGCTCTCATTCCCTGTCAGTTTTTAAGGAACAGAATGCATGAGGCCAGAGCATAAAAGGTAATGGTATAGCCAACTTTCAGGGCTTTGGAGAAATTGCTGTGAAAAAAAAAAAAGTTAAGTGCATTTTAATCCTTTTTCCTAATTTTAATCCTTTAAAAATACCATTACATAACTCGTTTAGAAGATTCTTGTCTTTGTTGATAGTGTTGTTGAAGATCTAATATTTCCACAGCTGTGCTCAGTATTACTCCTTTGAGAAAAATATCTGTCTTGTGGAAAAAATGACAGCTTTTATGTATTACTATCATACGAAAAGTTCTCACAGAGAAACATAGATTTGTTTTAGTAATATTGAGTGAAAAACCTATGGATTTCTGTGTACATCCTCATAATACTGCACCCTTGGAATGAAAGTTCTTTTCACTGAATTAACAGAATTGCTTCAAAGTACTTTGTAGAAAACAGTATGCTATGAGCTGGTCTCAATAATTCACTTTATCAAAGATATATTAATATAAATAACAGCCTAAAATAGAAGTTATTAATCAGAAGTTTGCATTCAGTAACTGTGGAAGTCTACCTTCTGTACAAAGAATTAAACACAAAAGAAATGGAAATTCTACCAAACTACAGTAATTGTTTACTCAGTGGCTGTAGGAAGTTTCTTACATAATGGACTGTTAAAGAAGAAATTGCAACCTAAATGTTTAAGATGAACATTTTAAATAACCCAATTGTGCATGCTTTAATGTACTTTAATTCTTAAATCCTTAGGAAAAAAAAAAGGTCTATTTAATGAATGGAGCCAGGATAGCTTAAGCAGACTGGAAGAATTTTGGGGAATTCACTCAGCTCTTGAGTATTTGTTCACCTGTAGAGACTACAGAGCATTTTTGTGTCCATTGTGTTAGGCAAGGCCACAGGACTGGACATGAAGCCCTGGGCAGGAACATCTCTGTCCTTTATGGGAAAAGTGAACAGCACAGCCTTTGTACCTCCCAAACACCAGGTGATTTTTTGAGGCCAACATAACAGTTGTTGGACCTTATCATAAATAAGCAGTCTTCAGGCATTTCCCCCAACTGCCTTGCTCCTAATAGCAAGAATAGTTTTGCATATTTTTATCCTCTTTGTAGAAAAGAAATAAAAGTTTATAGAGGAAGCTGCAGTCTTCCTTTTTCTTGGGATTAATATGGTCTTCCAGTAAGTTATAATGCACAACATTTCCTGAGTTGAAAAAATTGCAATTTCTGAATTTGAAGTCAATGCCCCAGATAACTCTTATTACCCATAGAACTCCCAAGTGAAATTAAGTAAAAATTACTCATTTTAGTCACCAGGACAATTGAGTTTTGGGAGTAGCCCTCTGGATTCCCACATTGAGATATCAATGAAGGATAGACCTGTAGGAAATACAGATCAAACTCTGCTGCTGGTTTTAGTGAGGGACAGAAATGGAATGGTTTGTGTGGGCTCATACAGCAATATTCAGCTACTGGGCCATGGCAAGAGGTGAATTTTCCCCAGCCTCCAGCTCAGCTCTCTGTTCAAATGAGATTCCCCTTTGTGTCCTGTATTGCCCTGGGACACTTCCCTGGTGGGAATTCTTCCTAGATGTGACTGCAGAGCAGAGACAGTCGTGGGCTGCTCCAAGAAACTCCAGAGCAGTGACCAGATTGTGTATTGGGAAACTTTGTGAAGCGTTCACAGGCTGATAAAGTCAGTGAGTACTGGTGGAAATGTGTCAGATCCTGTTCAGCAGCACTTAGGGCAGGATGAGGCCGGGCTCTGTGGGAAGTGCAGGAGCAGAGCTGGATCAGGTCAGAGCCCGGCCAGTCTGGTGCCCTGACCCTGGCAGTGACCACAGACAGCTCCTCAGAGGAAGGGCATTGCTGCTTCTGGGATTCCTTTGCTTTCACTTTCCTTCAAGCAAAGCAAAGCTGTGTTTCGTTTAGTTCTGAGATTCGCCCTGAGGTAGTTTGGCTTTTTTTCTGTCATTCCCAAGGGAGTGGCTGGAGCTCTGTCAGAGGAAATTTAGGATGGATAACAGGGAAAGGTTCTTCCCCCAGAGGGTGGTGGGCACTGAACAGGTTCCCCAGGAAATGGGCACGGCCCCAAGGCTGCCAGAGCTCCAGGAGTGTTTGGACAACACTCCCAGGGATGCACAGGGTGGGATTGTTGGGGTGTCTGTGCAGGGCCAGGAGTTGGACTCCCTGATCCCTGTGGGTCCCTTCCCACTCAGAATATTCTGTCATTCTTTTAAGACTGATCAAACATTATCCAGTTGAGATAAGCACATTTACTTTGTGAAAAGTTGACACCATAGAGGTAATAAATCTGTTGGTTTACTTTAGCTCTAGTAACTGAAGTGTTTCAGTATCATACAAGGGATGATAATTTATCATTAATTGGTTTCTGGTGTAGTCAGAATGTTCTATGCAGGTTCTTTCAGAGATGCACAATGGTGCAGAATGTGTTCTCAAAGGTAATTTAGTGACCTAGTAGTCCTTGCATCTTGTTCGTTTTGCATCATGTAGAAGGGAAGGTTTTTATGAAGAGTTCTGTTTGATGTTCTCTCATCACTTCTTAAACTGAAAAGGAAAAAAACTGCTGCACTTTTATGGGTCTCTCCTGATGGGATTTTAATGTAGAACTGGGTGTCTGTTAGGAAGGAACATTACATCTGTAAAGAGACTTTGTAACCTGGTTATTGGGAACATTAAACACCATATTTTCCTTGAATTTCACTATAGTACTTGCAACAAAATTGTTAAAATTATGCTTGCAGGCATTTGAGTATAGCTGCTTGGTACCTGAATTGATATAAAATTTAGGAGTACATGTTCATTTATTAGAAAAATAAAAAGCTAGATTCATTTTGATCATATGATTGTTTCTTAATGTGGAAACAGAGATCTGTTTAATGCATTTTAGAGGTTTTTAAGTGACGTCTTCACTACTTTTAGATGGAAAAAGTGTTCCAATATTTTTCCACAATACTTAGGGGCCTTGAGACTGAACAGTTGTTGACATCTGTAAATCAGAGCTCTTATTTCACATGTCTGTTATTTTTTCCCCATTTAAAATGGTCTTCAGTGTGCCAAGAGAAGGAAAATTAAAGGCTTGAAATAGAGTTTGGGATTCAAAGGTAACTAACTGTAAGAGAAGGGTCATGTTACTAAATATGCAATAGAAGCAAGGATCTCTTTTGTTCATTAGGAAGCAGAAATGTGTATCTGCTGAGTAAGTCAAACATATTATTATAAGTCTTTTTGCTTGGATGTTTATACCTTTTTCACTTTACAAGAAGACATTAAGACTGTTGTGCAGGGCTTTTTCCAAATGGGGGTAGGTTACACGGTTCACTAAACCTTTAAATGCTTCCTGCAGCCAAAACCAGCTTTAAAAGGAAGTCTCTTTAAAAACATTCAGTATTTCCACAGTGTCAGCTTCACCTCTGTGGTTGGGATGTTCTACAAGGTGGTCATGGGTGTGGTTCTGATCCCTTAGAGGGACTGGACTTGAAGTTTGGTCTTCCAAAACCTGATGGATGACTTCAGCCAGGAGAGGTGGTGTACAAGTTGTAACACATGTTGGTACTGCAAGTTCTTTGTTCCTTTGACATGGGTTGGTTATTTGAGGCTGTAAATCCAAACCAGGTCCCCAGGGTTAAAATTCCAACTGAGCAGAGATTTTGAAGCTTCCTAAGGAAGCTTCCAGAGCACCAGATATTGGGTTGGTCTACAAACCCACACTCTGGAGACTTGTTCTCTGCAAACTGCTTCATCAGGCTTATTGAGTAATATTATTTTGTTAGTATTTGCTCGTAATTCTACTATTTCACTGTCTGTAGTCTTGTCTGAAAATTATATACATTGGAATATAAACACAGTACTTAAATTAGAAAATGTTTTCTCAGGAGGGTTTCAACCAGTTAACCCTGGTATTACCACACAACAGAAATTATAAATTGTTTATTTTCTTGCTGTCATGTAACTGTTTATAAAGCTGTGACTTGAGAGAGCTTAAAAGTTCATTGATGTCTTTCAGTGGGAGCACAAATTTTTGGAAGAGAAATGATAAAATTATGCTTCCTAGATCTGACAGTTCTTTCTTCCTGAATAGTAAGGGCTTTTTGCAGTAAGTGCAAGCATGGTGCATGTTTGAGAATTGAAATTCAGAAATCACATCAGCCACTCTCTGTAGTGTTACTGTAATAGAGAATTAACAGTGAAATTCACTTTGTCTTGGGCAAATAGAAAGCAAGTGTCACACAGCAACTCCTTTTTGGGCAAAGTTGAGTGATTTGTAGCTTTGTCATGGAGGGATCTCTATTCTTTATTAAATTGAAATGGAGAAGCATATATAGTGTGAACTCAACATTTTTGGAGTCTCAGAGGTTCTAACAGCCTCAACATGTGGGCATTAAAAATGAACATCTCACTTCGGGAGGCATTTGATTCCTTTTATTTTTCTGAGTTTATTGTGGTTTGGTTTGTTTGGGGTTTTTTTTCCCCTAAGAAAAATCTTCTACATTGCTGAGAGAAAACATTAAATCTAATACAGTTTCTTCAAATTCAGAAAGCTACTCAAGCTTCCAGAGGAACAACATGATTTTGTTGGACACCTTTGCAGTATTTATCATACTAGAAGTGCCTGTCCCTGAGCATAAAACAACAGCTCAGGCAGATCCTCAAAGTTCTGTCATCATTTAAGCAGTGGAAAGATCCTGCTCAATAAAAAATGACAGTGTCCATACCATTTGTATTAATAGGGTGATAACCACAGGGCGTCTTCTGCTGTGTTTCCATTTTTAATGGGACCTACATGAAGGATTTAGCAAATCTTGTCAAAATTCTGATGTGTGATAGAGGAGCCAACAATGCAAGTCAGAGCTTAGAAATCTAACAGAGTCTAAATCCCCAAAATTCCTCTTATGCCACAGAGCACTGTGGTTCTGGAATTGCTACGGCTATTGAATCCTAACATCTGCTATTCTTGGTTTCTTACTGACTTTAAAATACCTTACATAGTTTCAACGTTTACATCTTGTATTCTGATATATTTACCTTGCATTTGTCTCTGACTGTGTTACCGAAAACATTGTATTCACGTTTTTGCTTTGCTGTGAGTAGTTTCTGAAATGTTAAAAAATTCTGATGGGACATCTCTGCAGTCTTAGCAACTCTCAGCTGGTTCTCTGTGGAATTATCTGTGAATACAAGTCTGGAGAGCAGGAGAAATGAGAATGCTGCTGTGCATCTCCCAAATCTGATTGCCTGGCAGAAATGTTACTTGGTTGGCTTAACAGGTTCTCCCTCAAAGCAATTCTCATCAGGGACTTGCCATGAAGGCACTGCCAGCCTTCTGAGTCTGATAACAGTGCAACAGAACTATATTCCATTCTCAATCCAGTGGCCTTCCTGAAGTATATTAATTTCCAACATAGCCTGCAAATATTAATTATTTGCTCAAATATTTTTTTTTTTTTAGAATAAGCAGTAACTATAGGGGCTTTGTGTTGAGCTGTTCTTGCATATTTTTATCCTACTGGTCTACTGGTGGCCAAAGATTCTGAATTTGTTCCCATGTTTTTCTTGACCAGGAATGCTCAGGTCACTTCACTGTGTCTTAGAGTCACAAGCTGTAAAATGGTGACAACTCCATTTATTTGTTCATAAATCCTTTGGAGCTCACTGTTAAAAAGTAATGATAGTTTTTATAATAAAGCCTATTCCAATGTAGTTGGTAATTTTGAAAAGTGAGTGGATTTAAGCTGCTTCCCTCTGACATATGGAAATGTTGTGCAAGTTTAATTGCCCGTGTGTTTCTGAAGTGAGCAAGCACCCGTTTGTTGCATCTCCTTCATCCCTTGGCTTCTGTCTCCTCCTTGGTCTTCTGCCTCTGCTACTGTTGTGTTCCAATTCCAAAACACTTTTCCTTCAGTCTGTTTTTCACCACTGTGGCATTACATTTGTGTTGTAACTTTACTTTAGGTCAGTAGTTCCATTACTGAGGGCTTCTCAGAGGAACAACTTACACAGCATAATGTCAAGCAAGCCTGATGCTCACTGTATTAAATCCCCAAAGGAATCATCTTAGACAAATTACTTGCATAAAATTTGCTTTTATGATATCTTCATAGTGAAAAAGCACATACTGGAAAAAGAAAACATGTTAATGGTCACAATAAATCTTTATTCATCTGTAGTGGTGTTATCTCCTGCAAATCCAGTGGAGAATTTTTAGTGGGTCTTATGAGTTTGAATGTTTGATAAGAGAAAAATTATATTTGAATGAAAATACTTGCAACAATAATTGCTGTTGTGCTTAAATTTACTGTAAGACTACAGACCCTGTACAGTATAAAAATCTAACAAACTAACTCTGGTACAAATTAATGGAACCTATTGCTGTGAGTTTAAAAAAAATTAAAATTAAAATATTCTTAGTTTAAAAAATAAACATTCAGATAGAAATTAATTGCTCATTCCTTTAGCTCACCAGAATCTGTGTTTGAATACAGGAAGCTTTTAGGGTCATCTAAAATAAACAAATTAACATTTTTTCTTAAAATTTTAGTTGGAAGAGAACTTATCACTGCAAAATGTTTGCTAGAAAATCCAGTAGCTTGTGTGTTTTAAGAAATTTGATTCTTTCATTGCTAGAATGTTCATAGCTCAATGACTTTTATGTATAATTTTTACAGCTGATGGTACCATTTAAAATGTTTTAAATCCAGTTAATCAAATAAGACAGGACCAAGGTGAGGGTTTAGTTACATTTTTATATTATAAAATCTGCTCTTGTAGAGGGCATGTGTGAGGGCACGGTTTGGTCTGTTGTGTTTATGTAGAATAGTGTTAATAGAAATTAAAATTGATGACAATCTTAAACTCCTATTTTTACATTTAATGTTTTTATAATGAAACAATATGGAGAAATACACTGGTACCTCACTTTAGTATATAATATACAGTATCGTATTTATAGTAGTAGGAAGGCTTTAAATCAGAAATAAGCAGACCAGTGAGTAGCAGAGAATAAATAAAGCTGCATTTCCAGAGGTGGGGGTTGCACTGCAGAACTGTGGGGTTTATTTGGTTTTCTGTGGTTTAAGAACAACACTGCAGTAGGACCTTATGCATGAGAATGAGTGTGGGGAGAGCTGCCTGCTGTTGATGTAGTTGTTTTCGAGGTGGACGTGTTCCAGACGGGAATCGTCGCTCTCCTCCTCGCTGTCCTCGTCCTCGTGGCTGCCCTGAGCCCTGCAGATGCGCTCAGGGGGGACTGTCCTGTGCCACAGGGAGCAATTCTGTTAGGTTAGTCAAGATAATGCTTAACCTTCAGCATTTAGGCTTTAATCATAATTTATATTACTTTAGATCTTCTCAGTTATGTATTTATTGAGGACTTGCCAAAGTCATTCCTTCTAACATTCTCTCTTTGCATTGTTGTCTCATTTATACCGTATCCTCAGTTTTCCTGAGGGAAGTATTGCCAGGTGTTGCTGAATGAAAACTTTGTCTGACACGTGGATGATCCTCTGTTTGTTATTCCTTGACTTTGCAAACCTCTCAGAGAGCCTGGGTTGCACACCTGGCTCCACAGCCGGGGCTCACCAGGTGCCCCAGCTGCGACTCCTCCCGTTATTCCTGATCCCTTTGGGCTCTGCTCCAGGAGCAGAAAAAGCAGCTGATTGCTGTGCCTGCCCCAGGGGCCATGGCCCAAGCACTACTACAGGTGAATTTCTCGGAGAGAACTGGTGCAGCACATCTTTGTGAGCATTTTCAGTAACTCCCTCAGACATCTCCCTTTTTATTGTATTTAGAAATGCAGAAGAAAACTGAGGATTCAGCTCCTCCTTCAGAATTTTTGTAAAGAATAGTTAGTTAAAAACAACAAATTCCTAAAGCAAAATATGTCTTATGACATTCATTTCAATGCCATTAATGTAACAAAAAGCTTGGACATTACCTTATTTTATTATTGTTCAGTCTTAGAAAACGTAGTTTTCTCATTTCATTAATCCCAAATGGTACAGCCTTTAGTTCATTGTGATCCAAGAAGAGCTCTCTCAGGGAGTGGTAAGCTCCAAAAAATGACACGGGGTCAATGCCATCGTCAGTGAGTTTGTTAAAGGACAGGTAGAGATACTCCAGCCCCGGCCTCATGTGGCCAAACACATAGCCTGGAATTCTTTCAATCTGATTTCCTATAAGTACCAGATGGAGCAAAGATTTTGGCAGATAGGAGGGAACATGATATAACTTATTGTAAGAGAGATCGATTGACTCCAAGTTCCTGCATTAAAGGAGAAAAGAAAAAAAGCTGAAGCCCCTCTGAGCTCTCTTGGCCTGGCAATGCCTGTTCTGTACAAGGCTCTGCTTTGTGGCATTGCAAGGGAATGAAATTTCCACGGGAGATTTGTTTCTGTTAATGGAGCAGAATGCATTTTATGGAACACGGTCATGCATCATTACTCTGGGAACAGAAACAGTTGGAGTCATGAATTATCAATCAAGCACAATGAGTTTGTTGATGGGAAGAGATCTTCAGTAATGAGGACAGGGGGGCTGAACAGGGGAATCCCAAGGGACTAATTTGTGATTGCTGCAATAATGAGTTACACTGAAGAACTGGAACAACCTTGGGACTTCAGTCATTATCCCATTAACAGGGAGTTTTAAGCTTTGTTCTAAAGCCCATTTGAAGTGGAATTGTTGTGTGAATGAATCATTGCCATGTGCTTCACTTCCAGCGATGAGAGATGCTGTCAGTAGTAACAGCATGGTTCTTTTCAAATTAAGGAATTTACAAATTCAGGAGTCAAGGGATAGGGCTGCAGCTGCCAGTGATGGCCAGGTACCCTGCTCAGCTTAGCGAATTATTAGCAGGAAAATCAAAAGCACTATTGTCTTTTACTGCTTACATTCTCGTTGCTTGCTCTGCTTATATTCTACTCTTAGACAATGCAGCTGTGTGGTCTTTCCTTCAACTTATTTACTTCTATAATTTTTAATCCAATGGGAAATAAGGCTAGGACAGTATTACATTATTTTAAAATTACCTGTGAGGTAATTATGTATTGATACTAAATTACCATATAATTGTGTATAGTATTATTTATAATTTATGTTCATTTTTAAATGGGTGGTCAGAAAAAATATTGACTTTTATGTTAATATGGTATAGATTTGAGGTAAAAGATCTTTTTATTTGACAGGTGACTGAATACCTTCTAGATCATACAATTAGGCAAAGGAAATGAAGAAAAATTAGCTAAGGAAAACAAATCAAAGGATAATTATAACTCTAAGTTAAAAGTAATGAAATGCAAATACTTATTATCTGACTCACTAATAACAGAGAAAAACAAAATAAATGTGTGTTAAATGTCTGGTACTTACTCTTGGTTTATCCAAGCCAAAGGTGCTATCCTGTGCTCTTCTAATTTGTTATGCTTTAGCCCAATGACATTGATGTTTCTCGTGTGGTTAAAGCAAATTTCTGACACTTCTTCAATCTGATTATTTTCGAGATATAACTCCTGTAAGTGCATTTGGGAAGAAAATTTGTGAGATCAAAATATGCTGTTTTTTCCTGTTGCAAATTCAAAATGTAACAATTACTTGTCCTCTGTATTACCTGGTCTATCTGTTAATTCTGAATCTGAACCAGGCTCAGTTTGTAGCTGGAGTGGGACCTTCAGAAACACAATTTTGCAAAGCAATTGTTTTGTTTTCTCTTTTGTGAGAATACAGATTGCTTTGAAAGGGCAAATAGAAGGAATTGTATCTTTTGGGGGGTTGTTGGGGGTTTGTGTGGTGGTGATTTTTATTTTTATTGTTTTCTTTTTACCTCAAGAGTGGCAGGAAGACCTTGTGGGATAATTCTAAATTTATTTCTTCCCAGTCGCAAATAAGAAAGGCTTTTCAAAGGATAAAAGGCCAAAGGACTGACATTTGCTTCACTAAGTTTATTTCCTTCTAATTCCAGGGTGACCAAGTTCTTTAAGTCTAGGGAGAAAAAGTTTAATTTCAGTTAGTTAATGCCATCTTATGTTTTGTTAAAATAAACGTTCATAATTTAACAGTCTTAAACATTACCCAGATCATTTCACCACAATGAAAAAATAAAGTGAACAGATTTTATGATCTCATAATCATGGAATTATATTGTTTATAAGTTTGTGGAGCCTTAGAGGTTGACCACAGCTTTATTTACAGTTTGCTCTCCCAGTCCAAATGGAAGGGGTGGCAGCTGATCCAGTTAAGATGGGACCCTTCAGCAGGAGAGGAAAGGGAGCAAAAAAGTCCATCAGATTGACATGGATATTACTCTTTTTTTCTTTGTTTTTTTTTCTATCAGCCTGTGTTTAACTTGGTTTTAAATGATCATGGTTGACTCCAGTTATATTCCCCCTTATTTTTCATGGACATTGAATTCTGTTCACTTTCATGCAATTTAAAAAAAATTAATATAGTTCACAACACATAAAGCCATCAAGTTATAGGTGGGGACAGTAGATATCCTCAACATATTTCAGATCCACTTCTACTTAGTAACCTTAAATATAAGCAGCTTTGGGAGAGGAGCAGTTGCATAAGAAAGGAAAACGTAATTTTTAAAGATTTTGTCATGCAAATCTGTCAGCTTTTGTTCCTTCTGAAAACATGGCACTCTAAAGCTAGCAATTATTTTTCTGGTTATATCAAACTAGGTGCATTTGATTCAACATTCTGCTTTTCAAATTTTCATATGATTGATATTAGTTTTTTAAATACCTTTAAAACCATCTTCATCAATGGCATGAAGTTGATTGTCATTTATTTTTATTTCTTCCAAAGTTGATGGCAATTCAGAGGGAATATGTACCAGCATATTTCCATCCAAATACAAACGTTTGAGCTTTTTCAGGATCTTGAGCATTGGGATGAAGAAGAGAACTTGGATTATCAAGGTGCAAAATAGACAGTTAAACATAGTGTAATCATAGTTGAGCTTTTTTAAACATGTGCTTTTTAAGGTTTTTCAGCAGCAGTGCAGTGATATCCAGTGTTTTGCATTAAAAAGTAATGTTTTTCTCCCATCAGTCTAATTAATATGTTTCTTTCTGCTAAATATTACCAAAGGTGCCAGTTAATGTCACATGTAACTGGAAGAGCTTGGCTGAGCACATCAGCTTCCACACAGCCCTCCTGCAGTTCTCCAGGATCACTGTTTGCATTCCTGCTGCTCTCTCTGAGTGCTGGAGATGCTGCCTCACTACACTGTGCAGTATTCAGGGGGTCAAAGTACACACATTTATAAATCATGTGCTTATACTCTTCATTTGTGAGTAAATTAATGATTTTCTTTGGGTCAGCAAATTTGCTCAGGTAGAATGACAGCAACTGTTTCAGTAACTGAGGATTTTTATGCTAAACCAGCTTAAAAATTTGTATGAAAAGTTATCATATCTTAATTTTAATTCTTGATTATGGTGAGAGATTTCTTGAAGTAGCCAGGTTTGCCTGTACTGTAACTATACAATGGTTACTTACACAAGGTACAAGCTGGTTTAGATCCATAAACTGAAAAGCAAAAACATTTCTTTAAGCAATAATTAGTGAGAGGATAGCAGAAGAGTTAGGCTTTCTTACTTTGAAGGCTTTGGGACCTATGCCAGGTGAGGTAATGTTATTTTTACTCAGATCAATCCATTCCAAATTAGGTACCCCGTTGAATGTTTCATCTGAGATAGTAGTGATGCCATTTCCTAGGACAGAAGTCAAGAAAAAAGTTTGAGTTATGAAATACAGTCTGCATCTGAGTTGGGTAGTATTGCACATAGAAAACATGCCACAAAAATAGCTGCATGATGGACAATAAGTGTGTGTAATTATATCCGTGTTAGTGTTTAAACATTGGTGTGCAAATCAAACATTTTTAGTTTGTTGTTTTAGAGGCTTAGCTGTAAAATTGATTCTATGATAAGGAATGACAGAGCATTAACAGTGCTGTTGACTGCATTGAGAATGGATAATGTTATAAAAGTCATGCAAAGTAGACCCATGAATTACCTGTAAGGTCTAAACTTGTTAGGTCTGGATCAGAGATTGGTGGTATTTGTGTAAGTTTGGCATTAATGCAGCTTACTGTGGTGTCTGAGGTGGAACATCCAGATGGCAAAGGAGGAGCTTCTATGGGTGGAACAGGGATTGGGAAATGAGATGGAATTCTGAAAGCACCATCATCTTCATCACTTTCATACTGCACTTCTTCTGCAGCTCCTGTTCTTGGGCCAGGCAGCTTCTCCCTGCGATGCCCTTTGTGCCTCTGGCGATTCTTTTTGCCTTTCCTTTTTCTTTTCTTTTCACCTTTTTTCTGACCCTCTTTCTCTCTAATCTCTGTCACTGCTGTTGGAAGCAGCTCATCCATTTCCATTTGAGTTTGTGCTGATGGCAGGACGTTGGTGTTGTCAGGGTCGTTGGGTTCTGGGGAATCACCAGACAACTCACTGATGTCATCCAGGGAAATAATACTGGAGTCCAAAGAGGAGGCTGAGCAGAGGCAGTGAGATCAAAAAAACAAAACAACACAAAAGTCTGATAAGAAACTCAGATTTTAGTAAGTGCTGTTTCCCACATATAGTAAAAATATTATTACTATAGGATAGTTTTCCTCTTAGAATATGGTTTGAAGAGTAAAAATAAGGTCTTATGTTGCTGCTTGACAACAGAGAAACACTTTACTGAGAAATGCTTGAACCAACCATACAGAACCGTTTGTACACAGCAATGACTTATGTCAACTCCACAAAAAAGGTGGAAAAATGAATATAGCCTTTATTATCTTCCTTTTTGGCCTAATATTAATTAGGGGTTTTGTGTTGATGGAGGTGTCTAAGGAGGAAAAATAATGTGTCTGGGAGTGGGAGGCAATTCGGAAAAAATTCACAAAGGTCAAGACTTGTTCTCCTCCAGAAGGGACTGTCAGGGGAGGAGTTGGCTGCAGGTGGGGATCTCACAGAGAAATGCATAACTCCATTACCAAAATGCAGCTTTTACTTGCATAATAGGGCAATTCTAATAAAAGGAATTTAAATGTCTCAATTAACATGACTTCTACAGTTTTTGCTATGATGTCTCATCTCAGTGTCACCCGCTCATACACAGGAGGATAAATATTTTTTACAGTAAGAGGAGATTGTTTTCAGTACTTTGCAGATGCATTGGGAGTGTGGGAAGGAAAGGAAGGAAGTCACATTTCATACTCATCTCCTCCATTACTTTTCTTTTTAAAGGTAGTGATTTTATCTAAATTTTTGTGAAAAAGATTGTAGTTCTGTTGCTGCTCTTGTGAGTTGGCTTTCTTCTCTCAATTTATATGAAATATCTGCATGTTTTTGCACTCCTAACAAATATTTACCAGGCTGGTTGTCTAATACACTAATAATGGTCAGTAGTTATTGACTGATTCTTTGTATTTGGAAGTGGGATAGAAAATGTAAGTAGATGATATTTCTTCATATATTTGTAAAGGTAGGAGGGAAGCAGAAAGGGGGAAATAGAAAAGGAAATAATTATCTTTAGTATTGCGTACTTCACATAATCTTTTCTATAAATGTTTTATCCAACTCATCTACCAGCCAGTGTATTCTGAGAAACTAAAGACAACTTGAGTAGAAACTCTGAAGCCCTGCTTTTATCATGGAATTCAGGATAACGTGTACCTTGTAACTCTTGGGATCATTCAATGAAGCGTTTATGTTGGGTTTTAAACGAGGTACTTTCAAAACAGCAAACATATGGTGTCCCATACCAGTGTCAGAACAAACTGGGCAGCATTCTCCTGCAGGAATGATGGTGTGGGGACATTTCAGAGGGTGGCACATGGTTGTGTCACAGATGACCTCTCCCTTGGAGCACAGACAGGTGATGCAGGGCTTGGGAGACCACACGGCCTTATCGAACATGACCATCCCGTTGGCTGTGCACTGCCCCTTCCTTCCTAGGAACACAAAACAGGAGGTTGCACTTAAACAGCTTCAACTGACAGAAAAGCAACAGTGTTCATTTAAAACCTTGGAAAGAAGCACTGCTATTTTGTTCTCATTTTCAAAATATGTAAAATATACCCTATTCTATGGATCTCATCATTATCCTTACTTTTCATAGCTGTATTTTCTTCAGCTTATTAGTAGTCTTCAGTCATGCAGAACCTGAATATTTTTTCCAGACCTTTTTCTATTCCTCTCTTGTGCACTAGAGATCTCTTCGAGTATCTTGCTCATTAAATGAGAAAGTTTTATTAAAGCCCTGTGGAACTGGGAGGGTAACAATATTCAGTTTATAGTGACTGTTCATAGGCTTGGCAAAAAACTCCACTTCCCTGTAACTTGCTTTATCTGGAAAAAAAAAACCCCAAACAACTTCTCTGCTAGAAAAGTAGCAATCTAGAACAACTTGTGCTAATAAACAATCTGTCTCTCAAGTTTCTGGACATGTATCTACAAAAGACTGAGATCTCCCCAGGGTACCAACTGAAAATTTCAGGAAGAAATGTAATTTTTTAAGCTCTACTCAGATATTCAGTAGGGAAATGTTTTGGAGAGTACAAAGACTTGGGAAGGAAACTAATCCAAGTCTCCCTTTCCTTCCAGTGCTGGAGTTTACATCAGCAGAAGTTTCCCTGGGCAGTTCTCACCCAGACTCCAGGATAAACATTGTACTTTAGCATGATGCCTTTTTTTTTTTTTTTTTGGTCTTTGGAGAGAAGGAAAACCAAGGTTGAGATTCTTCATCCCATACAAATATTGCTGGTTTTGAGTGTACCTTGAAATCTGTTGAGAATCTGAACTCCCTCCACACCTTTCTTTTCCTCTTTCTGAATAACATAAGAATGCATTGCTGAAGTGTTGTTTCAAGATGAAAACCCATTTCTAGGCTACTTTGTACTTGCCTGCATATAAAGAAAAAGAAATTTCCTCTTTTCCTGTTCAGTTTGGCTTCCTCCTTCAGCTGAAGGTTAATACAGTGGAAAAATCTTCTCTCACCTGAATTTGCATGGCAAGAGACTTTCATTTGTGATACACAACTGGAGGGGTTGTGTGCTGGGTCTGTTTTCCCACACTCCGCCCTGCTCCATCCCTGGGTGTTCAATTTTAATAAGAATATTCAGGATGGCCTCTAAATAACCTTGTAAGACTGTTGTAAATATTTGGTTTGAAATGTCTCTGGAATTAATATTTGTCTCAAAATGAAGCATTTTGTGAAGTCTTTCAAGGCAGTCCTACTGTCAGCTTCATAACAAAGGTTCTTGCTTTGTCCTTCTATGTAAAGACCATTGGATATTAACCCATTTTCTAGAATAAATATTAATTATCCACTTTGGATGATGCTCTATATTTTGTATATTTCAAAAAATGCTTTGATACAAGTTGCTCTTAGGATGGAAAAGGCGAGAAATTAATGTTTTGAGTAGTTGCAGCTTGTTTTTCCAAAAGTCCTGGGACATCTATGGATCATTTCAGCCACATGAAGTTATGCCCTAAGCAACTCAAACCATGTCAACTGAAGGAGGAGAGGAATCAGCCCAGGCCAAGTGTTAGTTGGCTCAAAGTCCCTTGTCATTCTACCCAGGTATCTGCAATCCAGCTGTTTGCTGGATCCTGACTTTGGGGTTAATGTGCTTGCCAGGAAGCCACAATTTCTTTTTAAAAATCTCCAAAAGAAACACAAAAAGAATCCTGCACTCTCTCATGTTAAACAATAAAACATCAGCTGTTCCAGAGGAGCATAATCTGGCCTGAGAAGGAAATTCTTCTGTACTTCCTAAAATTCTTTATTTTGTTTTAGCTACTAGACTGTATATGAAGTTGGTGCAAATCTTGTCTGAATAAGCATAAAGATATGAGTTATCAGGCTTGGCCTCTGCAGGCTTCTTTGACAAACTATCTTCTGTGTACATCAGAGTTATATAAAAGGCAGGAGCAGTGTGTGCTCAAAGACAAGGAGTTCTCCTTTTGGTGCATTGCAGAACTGCTGTTTGACACTGGTGGGAGTCTCATAACCCCTGTGAGACAGAGGAAAGGCTGTGCTGAGATGCTCCTTAAACTTCCTGACCACTGAGTAACTTCAGCTTGGTGGTACAAGCAGGGAGAAGTGGGGGGCAAGAGAGATGAGAAATGGTACAGCAGAGAGCATCCTCCTCTGCCTAATGGTCAGACAACTGCAAATTATCTTATGTTGTGGCCAACTGTTGGATTTGATTTAATTTAAATATTCACATGATTTTTATCTGGAGGAAGGAGATATGTCTGGTTACTGTTGAACCTCCATTTAAGTGTTAAACTTCATCCTGCATAGATCTGTAAATTGGGATTTTTTCTTTTTAGGCTTCTAAGAGCAAAACAAGTAGCTAAGAGAATGGAAGGTTTGGATTGCATTTTCTTCTATTCTGAAGCATGATTAATAATAGTGTTCTATTATTTAATAGGCTCTGTTTTTTCCAAATCTGACATTAACTTGAAAAAATTTTGAACTTTAAAAGCTAGACTAAAAAATACCTTGTGGTTCCAGTCTTTGGCAGATGAGCATAGAACTTTTAGCCTTTGGAAATATGGTGTAAATTCAGCATGGAGTTCCAAATAAAATGAGTTCAGTGGTTTTAGCTCAGCTTTTGGATGCAAGTCCAGATAGAAAGCAACAAGCGGGGCGGGGAGGGGGAAGAGCTGTGCATTATTTCAGCATGACTGATGGTCCTGACAGAGACTCTGGAATATCTGACATGAAGTGTATGCTACTTGCGTGGTATTTTCCTCTGTTTAATTGACAAAATATTTTTAAATTAAAGGTTTGACATTAGTAATATGTATAATAGTGTAATACACAGTGGAAATGCCATAGTCAAGAGTTTTGCTAGTTTTCTTATTCAAACCTCTTACTTTAAAATCTTTGATTTGAAATAGTTCAGCCTTTCTGAAAGCAAGAACTAACAACAAATAGTAATTGTGAAGAAAATGTGGCTGAATTATGTTTGGCCATTTGAGACCTATTAACCCAATGGTCATGTCTCTTGTGTGACACTCTGAAAGACTTAAATTTTTGCTTACTGAAATACATTATTATCAATTTTTGTACAGTAGTGGTCATCAGGGCATTCTATTTTTTTCATAAAAGTCATTAAATTCCATATTATGATTTTACTTAGTATGTCTTCTCTTTCTGCTGGGGTGGAAATATCCTTATCTCTTAGCTATAGAGTGGACACAACCTTGTATTGATTCCTCACAATATTCCACTGTCTTTTCTTGAACCTTCAAACCTCTTTCTATGAGAAGAAATGAAACATTTTAACATCTCAATAATTTTGAATTGGTTGATGACTGTGGTTTCAAAATTGAAAAGTACTGACAGTGGTATTCAGAACTTCTTAATTTTTGTATGGATCACTGATTTTTACATTTGTGAATCTTGATTTCCTGGTTTGGGAGTCATAATTTTCCATTTGTGGTGCTGGACATAAAATCACGAGCATCGCAGAGCAAGAGTTCTCTCTTCCTTTGCTGCACTGAGGATCAAAGAGACACTTGACAATTATCAGTGCTCAGTCATGGTCTAGTCTTGTATTCTTTGAGCAGAGTTAGAGAGGCCCAGTGCAATTACCAAGGCAGGTTTCAGTAAAGATCAATGAAATTATGCTTTTCTACTTGTTTGTTTCTTAAGACAGCAATTCCTCTTTTCTACTTCTCCTTCAAAAACCATAAAATACATATTTGTACAGCAATGTGAAAACCTCTAGATCGTCATAAAGGCAAGTTTTATATAAATCATACTTTTGAACTTCTTTTGAATCTGGGTTCTCAATATCAGTGGAGCATAAGTGTGATTTTTTTGTTGAATGAGGAGTTTTTTTCCTCTCAACTCAGTTTTTCATCATAAGAGTCTTGACTATAGTGTAACTTTCATATTACAACTACTGCCGTATGTTAATAAGTTACTTACAAAATCAAGAATCATTCTTGAAAGTTTGCATGTAGACATAGATTGAATAATGCTTTTCAAAAATGCAGCCCATAAAATAAAAGTTGAAGAACTTAAATCCATTTTGACACTGATGTTACTGGTGTTAGGGCCTCAGTGAAATGTTAATTGACCTAGGAGATATATTGAGCAATAAGTTCTTCAAAATGGCCTTCAAATTTGCTACACATTGCAAGTTACGAAAATATCCCAACAATTTTTTTATTAAGATGAAAAAGTAATGCAGAAAAAATGCAGAAAACATTGCTGTTACCTGGCAAAGCAGGATTCAATTAAAAAGCCTGATACGCCAACCACAAAATTCCTGCGGAAGGCCGCAGGTATGGCGCGGCGAGCGGAGCTAAAATAGATCTCTGAGGAGTTTCTGTGTTTTGTTTGAAATGAAGAGAGAAGCCAGCCCCCCCAGGCAGCAGAGGGGCTTTGCTCTCACCTGGCAAGACGCTGTAGCTGCTCTCGTGTTGGCCCAGGCCCACCAGGGAGTGGAAGAGCCCCACGACGCTGTCGTCCACGGCGATGAGGGGGATCCTGGGCCCCGGCGCTGCCGGCCCTGAGCCGGGTGTCCTGGGGGCCCTGCCCGGCCCTCGGGGCCGCAGCCGCCTCCTCGGCCTCCTGTCGCGGGCAGCGGCTTCGCCCGGCCGGCAATGGGCGCACAGAGACGCCAGCAGCAAACAGCAGAGCAGCGATGGCGCCCGCATGGTCCTGTGTGTCCTGCAGTGGGAAAGAGAGGAGAATTGGGTACCTGGAGAGTTTAGGGCTGTGTCAGCCTCAAGGCAGGTGAACCAATACGTGGTAGGTCAATATAACCAAGCTTCCTCTTGGAAAGAAGTTACCCCTGAGAGCTAAAGGGACCAGTTTGATTTTAGTGGTTCTCTGCCCTTGCAGGCAATAGTCCCGTTCAAGCAGGTGCTGGTTGGTATTTGGGGTTGCATTTGAAGAGGTGGTTTAGGTTTGCAGTGCCACCAGACATTGGCAGCTCAGTAATCGTTACTGCTTCCAGCAAGGGACTTCTGTAAAGTGTGTACCTTCCTTTTTTCTTTTTTTTTTTTTTCTGAGCATAGAAATGGCAAAATAACAGAAAAATGCCCAGTTCATTTGTGTTGTGCTGCCCCAAATGCTTTTGATTTGGCATTTTTGTGCAAGGTGTTTTTCACTGTAGATAAGATGTTGCGTTTCCTTCCATCTCAGGCCATCCTCTTCTCCAACAGGATCTGTTTGGTTCTGCAGAGGAGACCTTTGGGAAGCTTGTGCTCTTTGTGACAACCCACATCTGCTTTTCCAGGGCAAGTTTTTATTAAGTATAGGGTCTAAAAAGGTCAATCTATAATGTGTTGTGTTCTGCATTTATTTATTTAAAAATTCAAAATAATTGTGTATCTTGAGCCTTCTTATGCTTGTGACAGAAAAATTACATTTGCTGTCACCAATAGGTGGCATTCCAAAACAGAGCAGTCAGGATTCAGGAGTGTGCATAGGAAGCATATCCAGCAGTGGATGAGCTGCACCAGTGTGGAAATAAAGCCCTGCATGTCCAGGGTTATTAATGATTTGTCAGATCTCTGTTGCATAATTCTTTCAAAAAGGAAACGCTCTTGTCCTGTGGCCTATTTTAACTGAGACAGTAGAGACAGGAGACATTTGTGTTCTTGTGAGGGTGAGAATTAGTGAAGAACTTGAGACTCAGAGCACTTGGGCTTTGTGGCCAAGGCAGGGCTTAAAGCCTGTCCATGGTTCTTCTGTAAGGAAGTTCTGAGGGAGATTAAAAAATGCTTTGTCTTAATTTTCATCAGTCTGGCTTTATATGTCATCTTTCACTTTGGACTTAGTCTTACTATATTGTATAAATATTGGATGGTATTATTTCAGTAACTTGAACTGTGGTTTTGCCTGAATTCGATTTTTTTAAAAGTACTTTCTTATTCATAGAACAGGTCAAGTTTTTGGTACAAGTTGCCTAACTGCTCTCTAACATAAGGCACATGATTGATTGTGTGTTTTTCATGCTTTCCACATCATAATTCTCAAATGTTTTTATTCTTGTATTTTAAAACAGGAAGTTGGCAGTAAATAAGCTTAAGACAGTATGGATTTTACTCCTTTTTAATAGTGTAGTTTCTGTGTTCAAGTGTTTTAATATTAAAATGTTACAGCAAACGTAGATATTAATTTGCAGAATTTTAAGTTAATGTTTTTATTTCCATATAAAGGCAATTTGAGATGCAAGTGTCTCACACAAATCCTCACAGTGTCTCCTGCAATGGCAGGTTCTGAAATGAATCCAAACTTGAGTTTGCTGCTTTCTACCCATCAGAAATCAGTTATTCCAAAATGCTCTATAGACTTTATAGCCTTTTATTTCAGAAATTACTGTTAGTTAACATATCAAATGGATGCAGAAACTTGTCCTCTGCATTGGAAATGCCTGTTCTTGTTCAGAAAGTGCTCCTTTCTGAGTGCCTCAGGACAAATGACCTAATGCCTTTGGTTTCTGACTTGCGTGGTAATGACTGGCTATAAAATTACACAGTAAACTTCTGTTCCACAAGTTGGGCTGAAACACACCAAGAGCCCTTGGGGATGTACAAAGGAAAGGCTTGGACATGTGTGTTCATTCTGTCGAGTCTCTGACATCTTAATTATGGTCCCATTTTTCTGGTGTACTCTGTAATAACACCGTGGCTGTGTAGTTACAATGCTGCTACATTATACTTGGACTTTTTTAACATTTAACCATTTCCTCCTGTGACCAAAGGCCTGTAATGGCATCAGTGAAATACTTTTCCATTCTCCATCTGTTCTTAAAAGTCAGGAATAGCATAGGGTGAATTACATTACCTGTACAAAAGATATTTTGCTAGGAAATTGAACAGTAAAATTCGATAGTAACTCAAATTATTTAAAAGTGAAACTTGATTTCATAAAATACTTCATAAATACAAATTTAAGAAAATCAAAACCAGAACAACAGAAAACGCACACCACACCCCTGAATAATGTCTTTGTAAACTAATCCTGTTCATACATGTGAGTTTACATGCTGTATTTTGACACCAATTTAACTCTCCAGGACTGAAAGCTTAATATTGCTGCTTTTAACCAGATGGTGTTCTTTGCATGCAAAATATTGGGCTACTGAGTTCCCTTCCTCAGCTTATTTAACAAGTGCTGTCTCACATTTTAAGGCCCAAATTGTGAAGGGCCTTGAATGCATTGAGGCCTTTCCTGCCCATGACTGAGATCCTCAGATCGTCTCTCAGGAGGTTGTATTTCATGTAGGGCCAGCCAGCTTTTAATTTGGGGAAAATTCAGCCTGTTCGATTTGTGACTTTCGTAATGAATCATTGCATAGGAAAATAAAATTATAGATAGACAATATAATGAAATTATTAACTGTTTGTGTTGCCAGATACTCTCAATGTGGATGCATTGCTATAGTTTTTTTTTTTCCTTTTACACATAAATATTTAGTTCAGGCACAGTATGTGAAAGCACCTTAATTACCTTTACTTTTACCATGTAATGTGTTCAGTAATTTGTAGCTTTATCTTCAAGAAGTTCAGGATCTGTCAGTTTGCTGTTATGTTAATGGAAATAGTTAATTTTTAAAGGAGAGACCCTTTAGAAATGCCAGAGTATCAGAACATATTAAATAATCTATCTTTATGCATTCAGCCTAAATTCAGACATGTTTCTAAGATGTCAGCATTATTTCTCACGACACACAGGGGTTAAAGTGCTTTACCAAGATTTTTCATATACTCTTTTTTAAATGTATTGCACAGAAATGAGTTACATTCATCCACAGCAGCAAAACCAGTTGCACTTTGTTAGTTAAAGTTGGATGTGCATGGCAGACATTCCGACAGAACAAAAAGCAGCTCAACGGGTATTGCACACTTTATCTAGAAAAGCATTTCTGTTCAGTATTGCTAAATATAGCCCCCGTTATTTCAGACATATCTGCAAAGTTAACATGAAGTTCGAGCCATTCAACACCATGCTTTAAGCAGTAATTTAAAACGTAAAACATTTTACCTTGTAATCTAACCTAACAGCAGATTCTGCTTGCTGTCATTTAGTCTCCCGTTGCAAATGAAACAGAATCACAGAGATATCTTTAAAACAAACAGAGAAACAGTAGGGATTGTTGAAACACGTGAGATGATTCCTTAGTTAAGCCTGAAGCAGCTCCTTCCCTGGGGACGCAGCGCTGAGCTCTGTGTGCAGCGGATCAGCCGTGCCGGTGCTCGCAGAGCTGAACCTCACTCCGGGCAAATGAGGAGCAGCACAATGCCTTCGGTCCCCAGGCTGACAAGGCACAGCTGGAAATTCTTTTCCAGTGCTTACAGTCACATATGGAACAGGGAAATGGAGTGTTTTCAAAAGAAACAAAAAAATGTGTGTTTTATTCTCTGCCGGTTTATGTATTTAGAAGTTTCGTTTCCAGGTGGCATGACTTTAATGTAGATTTATTTAAAATAATAAGATATAACACCTTTTGGCAAATGTAGCCTTAGCATAAAAACATTTATTAAAATTAGAAATTGTTTTTCCAATTCATGTTTTCTTAATCCACTCCTGTACTTAAAGCCTGTAATCCATAAGCAACAAAGCTTTCTGTTGAAGTTTTAGCATGGAAAGTTTTTTTTGTCCATTTACAGCGATGATTTCACTGTAAGTTGTAGCTTATGCATGGAAAATAGAACGACCAAAGCACTTTCCCTTCATTTTTCCTCTTTGTAGGGCTAATTACATCCTGAAACATGATCCTGCAGCACAGCTCTGCAGAAGCTGCAGGGAAGTTAGTGCTCCAGAGAGGAGAAGTGAGTGTGAGGAAGGGAGGGAATAATGGTACATTACCACAAGTCCTGAGTGTGCCAGCACAGCCTTCTCCTGCATCCCCAGATGGTGCAGCTGCCCGGTGTCCGGCGGGGCTGACTGGGGTGGTGGGTCTGCTCAGCTTCAAAATGACAGATTCACCTGGGAGACAGAGCTGTCTGAGTTCTGCTGACATTAAAAATTTGTCTTTTGCTTGAACTCGCACTCTGAGGAATATTTAGACAGATAGTCATGGAATGGTGTAACCATTGAGGTAACCATAATTGTTAACTGGTGTGTGGTGGAAAGATACTGGGAAAACACATTGTCTCTTAAAATAGTCATTCAGATCCTACTGTGCTCTGCTTTGCAAAGACAGAAGAAGAAATATTAAACTTTGGTAGTTTATCTGGAGCTGTTTGAAAGACATGGAGGCAGTTACACTTGAGGGAGTGAACATCCAAATGGAAGGAACCTTAAAAGCTCATCCCATTCCCCCCCTGCCATGGGCAGAGACACCTTCCACTATCTCAGGTTGCTCCAAGCCCATCCAACCTGGCCTTGGACCCTTCCAGGGATGGGGCAGCCACAGCTGCTCTGGGCACCCTGTGCCAGGGCCTCCCCACCCTCACAGGGAAGAATGTTTTCCCAATATCTCTTCTAAACCTACCTTCCTTCAGCTTAAGGCCATTCCCCCTTGTCCTGTCACTCCAGGCCCTTGTCCAAATTCCCTCTCCAGCCTTTTTGTAGGCCTCCTTTAGGCACTGGAAGGGGCTCTAAGGTCTCCCCAAAGCCTTTTCTTCTCTTCTCCAGGCTGAACAGCCCCAACTCTCTCAACCTGTCTTCATAAGTGAGGTGTAGATTCAGTAACACCTTCAGAGGTCCTTCAGTCTGCTTAGAGGATTTAGGATTTTCACTGTATGCCTGTGAGGCCCTTGCTTATCCTCTTCTCAGCTTTTATTAAGGAAGAAATAAAGACAACCTGGGGGACCTGCAAAGACACAGCTCCCTCTTCATGAAAATGTCTTTGCACCTTCCTACAATGAGCAGTAACACTTGAAAATTGTAGGAACTGTCAAAGAGTGGTTGCCTGGTGTCAAGAGGGTTTGGGGTTTTTAATTTGAAAAACTAGTGTGTGAGAATGGACATCATCTACTGCCTTTCAATGGAATTCAAATCTATGTAAGATTAATAATTTGATATTGGTTTTAATACTGTTATTTACATTAAAATCTTCCATGTAAACTTGCCTGTCATAATAACTAAAGAAAAAATGCTGCATATTCTGGTAAAACTTCAGACTAGAATAGCCTTGCAAATAATTTCAGACACATACAGTTCAGGTAGTTTCTGTTTGACTGTAAACACTGCCGTATCCTCAGGGATCTAATATTTACTGTGTTTATGGGAATAGTTCATCCAAGAGCACAGCAAGTTGCCAATATCTGCTTCATCTGCAAGTCCTGTTATGCCTGTCTGTCCCATGGCCAGTCATTGGAAGGAGCTGTGCAGTGGGAATGTTATGGTCTGTTAGGATGCCTTACTGTGGAATTGTCTCCTTTGAGGAGAGAAGAGACACAGTAAACAGCAGTGACTAATAATTAGAGTAACTTTTTATTATTTTATATCCTAGGGCAATCTGCCACTGTTGGCTTGTGTCTTGAGCAAGAGCCATAGGATGTGAGAAATGGCTGTGGAAGCCTGGAGCCTCTGGCATGGATTCTTCTCTTTTCCTTTCACAGCAAGAAGTATTAGTCAGTGTACAATAATATTATTGTTGTTTTCCTTTTTTCCAATTTTGCTTCTTTCTGTAGGAGTTAATGGTGGGAGGAAAAACATTCACTGCTGTGTCCCTGTTCTAAACCCCAGAGGAGGTAAAATTAATTTATAAATTAATGTAACAGAATCTGTAATGCTGAAAGGGGCTTACAGATTTTCAGATTCTTTATGAAAGGTCACTTAAATACATGGAGAATGCTGAAACAGGAGGAATAACTTCCATTTCTCAAATGTCTGCAAGGTGCCTGCAGTGTAATGCCTTAGTCGTGGAAGAAAGCCAGCAGGTTGAAGGAATATAAGGAGGGCATCTTAAAAAGGAACATTATTAAGCCAACTTAAGAAGTTGGCTTAGAAAATATAGCTTTTATATAGAAAGTTGGCTGTAGAAAGTATAAAGAGTACAGAGTGTAGAAAGAATAGCTGAAGTAAATGTTTATGGTCACAGCATACAGAGACCATGAAACTCAGTTCTGTATCATACCTTTAAAAAATGCAATCTCTTGTCTACATGGTGGCCAAAGAGAACAGGATGAGAGCAGGAATAGCCTTCCCAGAGCCAATTTCATGGCAGGTGCCTGGCTTATCAGAGTAGAGGGAATAAAGTGTTTACTTTAGTCAGCCACTGATAACTTCCAGTATTGCTTGAATGTCATCCCCACCTTCCAGTGTGAGTGACCTCAGGAGGGTGTGCAGGTCACAGAGTCCAACCTGCTCAAGGCTGAATCCAGAATTGGGTTTTGTTCTGTTGGTTTTGAAAGGCAGCAACAGAGTCACCTTCTCTTGGCTGCCCAGATCACATTATTTGCTTTATCTTATATTCCTTTGTTCCCTTTCCTCCCCTTTCACCCTCAAAAGTTCTTTTCTCAGCCATTTTAAAATAAGCAGGGTGCCAAGGTTTATAGTTTCCCTGCTGAGTCAGTTTTGCAGACTTTATTTTTATTTAATTTATTCACTAATTACAAAATGGTTGCCCTTGCATTTTTCCTTGAGCATCAAATAAAACTGCTCCTACCCATCCTCCCTTTTTAATCCTGCAATATTCTGCTTTTTCATGTTACAGCCTGGATAGTGGCACAACAGGGCAGTGGCCACCTGCATATACAGGATTTTTCTTTTGCCTGAAACCCTTCATGGTCTCTCCCTCGTGGTGCCACAGGTGAGCAGTAGCCACATGCAAACCTCTTACAATTTTATATCCTTGCAAAAAATCCATTTCCTTGTTGGGAATGGGGAGAACCCCAAGCCTTTGTACTTTATCACCTGTTATCATTTCTCACCTGGCACCAAGAGTACATTCTATAGCTTTAAATGTTCCATAGTCACCCTTATTTTTAACAGCTTTCTCTCACATTATATTATTAATAGATGTTTTACTTATGCCTCCTGGCTGACTATGTTATTTACAGCAGGGCTATGCTGAAGTTGGACCTGTTTTTTAATTAAAATACTGATCAAAATATTGTTTCCATGAGTCAAAAAAACACATCCACGTTCAGGAATGTAAGGCTATTTCTGCTTTGTTCAGGAATTGGAAGGGAAATAGACAATACTGAAAATTACAGCAGTGGTTTTCTAACCTTCCAGTGAAATATAATAACAGAAAGACTTTTTTTAAATTGCTTTACTCTTAGTTGTCATGATGAATCCGTGCAGTTGCTGGCTGGTTTTGATCAGAGACAAAGATGGAATATTAAACTTTGAAATTACTCATGTGGTTTATTTTTTTTTAAATCAAACAGACAAGTTTATAGTTGGAAAAAAGTAGCAATGGGGGAAAAAATTTATAACTGTTAAAGTCAGCACAAACCATGAGATGGGGAATTTGGGATTGGCAGCACACTGTATTTCTGAAACCTGTACCAGTTACTGCATTCTTCTCTGTAATCAGTGGTCACAGATATCCTTAAGGAAAAAAATATAGGAAAAGACAAAATATTGGTGGTAAACTTTAAGATATTAAACACAGATTTTCCTCACATATTTAAAAATATTAGCAATACATTGCAAAAAGCATTGGATACTTCTTTAGGTGGGAATAAACCTAAATTGCAGTATGAGATGTGTGTGTCTGGGATCTATTTACATTAAAAAAGCTTTATTTTCAACTGTAACTGCATTCCAATTCCAGTTCTTTGCTGCAGTGAACAGAATATCTATGATATTAATATTCATTAGCATTAACTTTCTGAGGGCACTAATTATCACCACAACTCACTGCCTCTGGGTTAGGTTTCTGTTCAATCCCACAGCACCAGTTTTAGTTTGTGGTAGGTTTTTCTCACATCATATCTAAAAGTCAATGACCAGACAGATGGAAGGAACTTGTAAAGCCTTTCCTCAGAGCTGCCTGAAATTTAAGGTTTCACATGTTGTCTGTGTGTGCATCAGTGAAGAAATTCAGTTGAATTTTTATTATATCATTGCCTAGAGCCTGTTCCCTGGGGTGTTCCAGAGCAAGCTGCCCACCTCCCTTGGATAAATACAGCTTTAAACCCTGGCCATTGTGTGAAAACATGGAAGATTTCTCCTGTTCTTCTGCATTTCCTTTCAAATAGTAGGAGTTCTTTTTTGGGGTTCAGATGGTTGGCACTTCCCTGTACATTGGGCAGTTCTCTTTCAGCTGTTTGCTGATTCATGTGTTTCCAAAATATTCATCTCAACAACTCAGCACATCTTCTGTGTGTCTGAAACAGCACAGGGAGCTTGGCTTGGGGCTTGGTGTCTCTCCTGTGCCAGTATTGAGCATTGTTACTCATCAATAGAACTTGGAGGTTTCTAACTTTTTTCTAAAATAATTGTGTTTTGCGGCATAAATACAAAAGATGGAGTAATTGATTTTCTTTTTGTCTTTGCCATAGTACACAAAATATTATCTCCAGTTTCTGCTGTACTCAGTCTTTATATAACTGAAGACAAATAGTTTTGCATTTCTGAAAGTTTATAGGCTTGAATCTTAATTTTGATAAGTGCCCATTGAATCATGGGAATATAAATTTTTATCAAAGACACTTCTTGGATTTTCAGATACTGTCAGCTTTTCTGGTCTGGGGAAACCACATTATTAGTTTCATTCTCATAAAATTGTTGTTGCTCAGAAATAAACCCTAGGAGATTTTCCCTGTTTATTTCTTTCATAAAGAGAGTTTTCTCCTGTAAAGTGTGAAGAATTCAGAATGTTTCAAAAGAGGATATTGAAGGTCAAAGCAACCTAAAGAGTTGTTAAGTTTTTAGCATAAGCCATAAGCCTCCTGTAGGCTTTCATTGATGTCCTGTCATTGCTTCTTAGACACAGTTCCATTTCTTCCAAAGGCAAGTTCATCCCACCAGAGCAAAGGGACAGTGTTTCTCTTAAATAAAGATTGGACTATACTGAACATAGAGAAAAATCTGCATTTAAAATAATTATATATAGAAATATATAATTTAAATATATGTAATACAGAAAAAAATAAATATAGAAAAATTAAATATAGAAAAGTCTATTTTAAATATTTTAAATATATTAAATATAGAAAATAAGAATATATAATTATTCTAATGGTCTTTGTTTGCCCTGTTCATCTGGTTTCCATTTGCTTGGTTGTGCTTGGTTGCACTTTCCATTCCATATGAAACACAAGATACCTCTCTAAAAAGTGAATGCATCTTTTTATAAGCTTCTCTTGGTGCCTTCTTGGACTGTATCAGAAGTGACACGTGAAATGAATACTTGATCTTACAGAGAAACTGGTGGTTTGAGATGTCAGCAGGGAGACATGGTTGGGTTCCTGTGACTTGCTGCTGCTTCTATCCCTGCTTTTTGTGGCCTCAGATGTTTTCCCATTGGTTTTGATATTAAGTAGGAATTAGTAACAGGATGCCTCTCCACTGAGAGACTGTCTCAGGAAGGAGATGTAAACTGAGGACACAAATATTTTGAAGCATTTTAGACAAAATGAAGGGTTTGTTGGCAACTGGGACAAGAAGACACTTTGAGGACAAAAACAAAGTTTTCTTGTGGTTTCCTTCTATATCTTAAAGTTAGTTGTCTTTGCCTGTTGATTCATGTTTTTCCCATTACAAACAGTAGCATCAAATGGTTTGTTTGGGTGAATTAGTGGACAATGGCAAAAATTATTTGTACAGTAATTCTGCAGCTACCAGTGACGGTTTGCAGGGGGAAAATGTCAGGATGTGTATGTAAAGATAGCTAATTTTTGAGTTTAACTTTTAATACCATATTGCTATTTCTGATTATCACATTTCTAAAGATTTATAATTCCACAGTGCACAAAATTCAGAAGTGAGTGCAATTTGAAACACTCCAAGAAGTGATTAAGTACGTTTGCTTTATGATCTGACTGGCAATTGTGGCCAAACCTGGGCAACTCCAACCAGACAGGAGTTATGTATTTGCTGATACTCCAGCACACTTCTCACTGTGTCATCTTCAGGAGGACAAGTTAAAAACAAAAAACCCTTCTGTTTCGACAGGTTATGTTTTTCTGGATGACCCTGTGTGGTGTATAAACATGTCTTGTTGAAGGAGAACATTGGCCTTGTTTGGGTTTTTCCCAGAGCTCAGAGAGACTTTGCCAATTTACATTTTTATTATGGTTTCTCTCTGTTCTTCACATTAAATCCTGTGTGTTCCCTTGCCTTTGGGAACTGGAGGAATCATCAAATGACTGAAGAACGAGTAGAGTTACTCTGAAACACTGAGTTTTGTTTTCATGGTACAAGATGATGGGAATTTTGGGGCTGGGGACAGAGATGGGTTCCCTTGTAATTCCTGCTGTGTCAACACATCCTGTGTGCTGGACAGTCCCAGCTTCCCTCTTGGACTGTCCCTGTTTAAATGCTTGCACAGGATTTGATATCTAATCCTTTAGGAGCTGGACTCAAGATCTCTGTCCCTGCCAGCTCAGGATATTCTATTACTCCATGTTTATTTGCTACTTTTTCTGTATTTCACAGCCTTTACTTTTACACAATGTGAGTTGTCCAAGATGGAATAAACCAATTTATTTCAGAGAGTTGGGACATTTTATAAGGTCACAGCGCGGACTTTGGTAACTGAATGTTGTGATATTTTTGTCTCATAGGAATTAGCAGGAAAGATCCTATGAGTTAATAAGGATTGAACTGTTAGTAATTCTGAATTCACAGAGATATATTAGAGATGAGAAATGCGATTTTGGAGGCTTAGGAGTTGTAGAGCTACAACTGGAATTATTTTAAGGGGTTTTAAGAGGCACAAATATGTGCATAGTCTAGACAGTGCTACTTCTGCACTGGCAGGGGCAGCTGCAAGAAATGGTAATGCAGGAGCTGAGTCCAAAACAGAGAGGGGGAAAAAAATAGAAAAAGCCAAAGGTGAAGAATATGCTGAAGGCCTCAGATGTAAGTGCTCAGTGTGTTTGGGGAGAGTCATCCAGAGGTCTTTCTACAGTGGAAAAATGAATATTGAAGTAATCCAGAACTCCATTTTAAATAACATTATAATGCTTGCCTTTCTTCTTGAATTTTTCCATGGGATTATCTATATATTCCTTATAGTTCCTGCAGCAAGACCCAGCCTGGGTTTGGGAATGGAGTCTGTCTGAGTGTTACAGCCTCGTCTTTTCATACGAGCTGGGGATAACTCCATGTTTAAATCCTGGGAATGGAAATCTTCCTTTTGTCTGTTGCTTTAATTTCCTTTTCTTGAACTATTTTGACTCAAGAGGCTTGAGGGCTCCTCATGCTTCCTCAAATCCAGCTGTGTGAAAGGTGGAGAGGGGCTGGTGCTGCAGGATCCAGGCTGCAGCAGGCATTATTCCACAGCTGTGAGTTGTGGGGTTAGGACAAATCTCCTTGCTAGGACACAGGGAAAACTTAAATCATAAACCACTTTTGCACACAGGAATCTTTGTGTCACTTTACCTCCTTAGAGCTTTGAAAACACAAGAGAACTAAACTGACTGCTTGGGAAACTGAAGAAGGAAAAAGAGAAAGTTCTAGTATAATTAGTTTTCTATCAAATGGCCTTCTACAGGAACAAAACATACTGTTACCAAGAGTTTTGAAATGATTCTGCAAGGCCAGCCTTTCAAATTCAAATATGGCTCAAATTTGCCCTGACAGTGAATGACTTGCACTGGCAGCTGCTGTTGGTTTTATCAGTGCTCCCTGTGTTGTGGAAGTACCTAGCAATGAAACAAATATTTATCCACACACAACATTCCTAGGGACTGCAACTTTGGCCTTTATAAACCAAATAAGGTGGAGCATAAGAATATGTTTTTGCCTGGCAGCTGCCTCTGATTTTTCCTGCTGGATACACTAAAGAATTCTCATCGCTGCCTTAAATTCTTTTCTGCTTGGCAGTACAGATATTGGAGTCAAAATCCTCCTTGTTGTGAGAGATTTGGTCAAAATTATAGCACAGTTTGCACGCTCAGTGCTGCTACAGGTTTTTAGTGTTCCTTGGAGTTTGCTTCTCTTTTGCTTTTTTGGGAGGTTTTGCAACTTTCTTACTGAAGTTATTGAATAGATCAGTGTTTGAGGATAGCTGACCTCTTTTGCAAGCCTATTATTTATCAATGGATTGACAACTTTACACCCTCACATATACAGTAACCATAAATTGGGAAGTCTCTTCTTGTAGATGTTTGGGTCTTCTCAAGAGTATTTCCTGTGTCCCTCTTGTTTGTGCTAAGGATGTGCTTGGAAAACTGAAATGTCATGCTTTTGACAGCCAGATCTAAAGAACTGTATTTGGGTATGACATGAAAGGAATTCAGTGGGTTTAAAGCTTTCAAGGGCTTTTCAACTGGAGCTGTTCCTGCTCTTGTTGATAGCAACAGGCACTTTAGCACTGCATGTTAATATTTATTTTCACATAAGCAGCTGCTAATTGTAAATAACCAGACAAATGAAAGCTACTGGGTGGCAAATTTCTGTGGAGTCTGTCCAAAATGTAATGCTTTGCAGAACTATTGAAAGAGGATGGATGTCTTGTGGAAAAGAGTTTAATGTATCTACAGTATGTTTGATAGAGGACATAGATCTGTTTTACCTACTGCAGATGTTAAACCTTTCTGTCTCTTTGTGTCTCTTGGTGAGAAATGAAAACTGGTATTTGGGTGTTCAGGAGGGTCTGTGGCCAGACATGTCTCTACTAGGTAAGAGAAATTTGCCCATATAGAAGCCAATAACTCTTCAGACCTTTGAGAAGAGGTAAAATAACCACATCAGTTAATGATGAACATAAGCTGAGTATCTTGTCTAAAAGCTTCCTTTAATCATGCTTTCAAAGAAGTCAATGTCTAAGCTTGAGCAAATTTAGATTAAATAGATATTCTTCATTGTGTCTTATGGTTTATTTTTTAAATTAATCTGCCTACTTGGGAAACAACTAACACAGCTTCAGAGCCAAGTCATTAACTAAATTCAGATGCTTTTATTTAGATGACGTTGAAGTTCTGCTGTCTGGATGAGCCTGGTAATGTAAACCGTACAAAAGCAAGTTGGGCCACATCTGATAATCAACTCTGCTGTGGTATTTCAAATCCAAGTTTCTTTATGTAATTCAGAACCCTTTTATTAAGATATCAAAAGGCTTAGAGAGAATCTTGTAGTATCTTATGTACAGAAAAAAAAAAAAGAGATCTATTAAGTGTCTTGCTTCTGTTGTAATGGAAGAAAACACAAACTTGGCTTAATTTCTCTCCTAAAAATGCCTTTCCTGCAGTCTACTTCCTTCAGATTATTGAAAATTTGGCTCACCATTATTTCTTCCCAAATTGTTGATACTTCATGCAGTTCTGCAATATGACATCTTTTTTCCTTTTGTAATTTTTCATCTCTGTATTGTCCTTGGCTGCTCAGTATCTCTTGCTGAATTAGACATCTCTGCTGACTTTCACACAGAGCTGTATGTAAAGTTTATCATCAAGAAGTATTTAATTATACTTAACTGGACGGGGGGGGCAAGGGGTTCAAAATACATTAGAATGAAAAATACAATAGAATGAAAAAACTGGTTTATCAGTAAACTTGTGGAGGAAGACCAGAACTGCTGAGCTCTGCTGGTTTTCTGGGAATCTCCACCTAAATTCATGTCCAGGAGCAGTGTTAATGCTCTCCCACAAAATCCCAATTATTTCCCATGCCTTGGGCTTGGAGCTGGGCTGAGAATTAAGACAATATATTTTCAAAGTTGAATAAAATGGCAACTAAACCTTAGAATTTTAAGCTTAGAATTTTTATTTTTAAAAATATGGGGTTTAAAGCTTTTTCATAAACTAGTGGAAATCTTTTGCCTCAACAATTTGAAAGAGAAATACTGGGAGAGAAGATTTGTCTCTTCCCCCACAAGAAAAAAGTAAAGAAAAAGCATCTGCAGCCTCTGTGTTCCCTGTTTATGATCTACCCCTTCCTGTTCTTTCTGAGGTTTTGTGTTCATTTAATTCTATTTTTCCTCACAAAATAAACCTCCAGTATGTATTTTAATTTACTCCCAGTCTGCTGTAATTAAGTTACAGATAAACACATGGTTACCATATGACAAAGTGATATTGAAAGGAAATGAGACGCAGTATTTTGTGTACTTGGGCCTTGGTAATGCTGGGTTGGCTCTTCTGTGGACCTACAGCCTAGATCCAATTAGGAAAATACAAAAATGATGGAAAATTAACAGTCACATTGTGAACATAGTGACAAACTGAATCACATAGAATCAAGGTTGAGTCAACCACGAAAAATAATAATGTTATGGAAATATAAAAGGAGGAAAATAAAGGCAATGGAAATAGAGCAGGGGCCAAAAAAAAAAGAAGCTGTAATCAAGTGAAGATAAAAAGAAAGAAAGAACAAAGCAATGAGCAAAGGCCACGTGGGTTTGGGGCTGGTGGTCAGTGGTTTCAGATCCTTGTGCAGAGCGTTGTCTGATCCACAAGAGGTTTTTATTTGCAAGATTGAATCTTAGCAAAGGGAACGATGACTCGAGTGCCAGATCTGGGCTGATGAGAAGGGCAGCTCTGGAACCAGGTGGATGCAGAGCACTTTTTATCCCCGTCCCCAGCCAGCTGTGCCTGTGCTGCAGGAGGGAACCTGGCGTGTCCTGAGCTTGGGAGAGATTTGGTAAATGTTTGCAAAGACTTCTCCTGTCCCAGGTGACATTTGAGCTGTTATTTATAGAATCCCAGAATGGCTGGGGTTGGAAGGAACCTTAAAGATCATCTCATTCCAGCCAGACCAGGCTGCTCCAGCCTTGTCCAACCTGGCCTTGGACACTTCCAGGGATGGGGCAGCCACAGCTTCTCTGGGCACCCTGTGCCAGGGCCTCCCCACCCTCACAGGGAAGAATTCCTTCCCAATATCCCACCTGTCCCTGGTTTCTGTCAGTGGGAAGCCATTCCCTGTTGTCCTGTCACCATTTGCCGTTGTCAGACTTTCTCGTAGGCCCTCAGATCTGCTCCCAAAATTCTCCTTTCCTCTACCTAAAGTGCAACCTGCGTGCTGGTTGTATCCCTGGTGCTTTTGATTTTACCAGCAGGGCACTGAGCTGTGGGGGCTGTGCTGAGACTGCCACGTGGACAAAACCACTTTGTCCTGGTGCTCTGCTCGTCCTCGGCTCCGCCGGCGCCGGAGGTTTGGGTGATTGGCATCACAGGATCTCCAGCAGGACTGGTTTGCTTGAGGAGCTTTCCCTCCAGATGGGAGCTGTATTTATTCTGAGACTTAATTATGACTGGTGAAGCTTCATAAATCCATTCTGAAAATACAGTGTTTCTGTGGGGTGTAATTTAGTTGAAGGGTGAAAGTGCAAGATCTGTTCTTGGTTAAAGTTCCTTTAGCTGAACAAAATGAGAAACTTTCAGGAACTTTAACTTTCTAAATATGCCTTTATTCCTTGAGTGAAATTCATTTTAAAGGTGTTAGGTCAGTGTTGGAATTTGAGGCCTTGATGCTCCCACTGTGTGATAATGTGGCCTTAGCTGAGCAAATCATATGTAGAAATCACCCAAATCAGAGCCCAAATGGAGCCTCCTTGCTAAGTTTAGAAATTGCTTATCCCTATAGAGGAGCCTGTGGTAGCAGAACTCTTTATATACATCCTCCTTACAAAACAGCAAATTCAGAATTAGCAGAATTCCAGCTGGGAGCAGTCATGTGTTTTCTTGCTAAGTGGGACAGAAGCAAATTTATCTGCTTTTAATACAGCATCTCCCTTGCCAATTTTGCTTTGCATTCGTAGCTACAGCTCTTAAGATGAACAACTTATTTTCCTTAGCAAATATTTAGTGTGCAGAAAATTGCAATGCAGCTTTAAGCAGCTGAAGAACAATATATTTTATTGAAAAACAGCTACTACAAGTGTGTTTCCTGGGATGGCTCTGTGTGTGTGTGTAAAATCTGTCATGGGAGCACAGGAAGGCTGTGTATTCCATCACCATGGTCCCTTTGTGGTTTGGGACTATTCCTGTTTGAGACAAAAGTTCCCATAAGATTCCCTGCCTGGACTCCTGAAGGAGCTGGAAAAACGATTTCCGTCTAGAAGTAATAATAGCTTGGACTTTTGGTTTTGATCATAAACTGACATTTAAAAGTCATCTGAGGAAAGAGATTTCTTGATTAAAGTCAGGTCTGGCTTAGTGCAGTTGTAGCTGATCCTTCCCATCTGGTATCACGGACTTGATGGGATCTCTTTCCCTTGCCTTGGGTCCGGTTTACAAGATCCCTCAGGAGTTCCTGACTTTCCCCAGAGACCTTTCAGTGCTCAACTCATTCTGTTAGCCTGGTTTTACTGCTCAGCATCCCTTTTCCTCAGGGAAAACTCGGGAAGGTTGCTCAGCAGAGATGATGAGGTGATAATGTGGTACCCACAGAGTGTTTGGAACTGTGGATCTGTCCATGCTCGCCCTGTGCCCGGTTTTTCAGTCACCTGCCAGATTTGACCTGTGGGATTCAGACACTACATTTTCGATGTGGAATATAAAAGGCAAATCGTGTGGCTGCATTTCCCAGGGTTTATTCCTGAAACTGTCAGTGTTTAAGGTTGCTGCTTAATCCTGGCTGGAGTAGCTTTGCTTCCTGCTCCTGCTGGTGTTGGTTGTGAGGTGGGAACGGCAGCCGGGATCCTCGCACGGAGCTGGGCCGGGGCTGCCTCGAGCCACTGAGGGGTTGGGTTTAGCAAACAGGGATGTAGGTATTTGTGGTTTGGCTTTTTGTGAGTTTTGTGGATAGCTAAAATATGACTTTCCCTGCTGAAAAGCTGGATTTGATCCCAAATCCTGTGAATTTCACACAGGATCGGATTCTCAGGGCGTTCAGGTTGCTTGGCAGAGCCCCAGCACTGAGGGAAGGCAGGGAACGGCTCTCGCTGTGTGCAGAGCTCACCAGGGCTCCCTCTCCCAGGTACAAGGAAGCTTTGCCACAGAACATCAGACACTGGGATTTCCTTGAGTTGCCTCTGGCTTCTGTGAATGCCATCCCCAGCTGGGGGGAACACGTCAGTCACGGCAGCTGCACAGGAACTCCCGAAAAAGCCCTGGGAGCATTTCAGTGTTTTGGAAATTGTAACTCCTATCTCGTTCCTCTGATCTGTTTTCTCTGGTGATTCCCAAAAGTCTGGGTATGGGCAGATGGAGATGAAGCACAGCTCAGTGTTTAGCAGTGGGATACTTGGGATCTCTTGTAAATGAGGGATGCAAGAGCTGAGTTCCAGACAGAAGCTACTCCTGCATTTCCAGCATCCACAGCCTGGAGCTAAAGGATCACTCGATCCTCCCAGGCCTGTGACACCAGGCAGGGAGGGCTCATAATGGATGTTTATGTTTGATCACATTGCTTGCAAGCCTGGAAAACTTGTTTTATTTTGTTATCAGAGGGGCATAATTCCACAGGGAGTAAAGCTGGAAGAGGATCCCTGCTCTGCTGGATGAGTGACCTTTGATCAGCCACACTTCCAACACTGTAACTGCCCTGCTCCGTGTCCTCCCTTCTGTGTCTGTGTTCCCAGGATAGATCATGGTTGTTGTCCTCACAGTAAATACAGTACTGGACACTGGGTAGAAATTAAAGCGACCAAATTCCATGTGTTTTATGTCATTTGGCGTCCTGCACAGCCCCCTTCAGTTTGTCAGAAATTCCTAAACCAGAGCAAGGTCACATCTGGTAGCAATTTTGCTCCGCCAGATGAGGCGTAATCCCATAAAAGCAAACTCATTTTCTCCAGTGCTGCTCAAAGCCCAGCTCTCCTGCTCCTTTTCCATAAGACCTGCTGCTTGTCCTGGGAGCTCTGAAGGATGATTCAGGCCGAGAGACTTTTCACACTTTATAAACTGCAAGGTTTGGAACACAGCTTTGTGTCCAGCACACGAGGCAGGACAAGCAGGGCACAGCCCTGGAGTCTGTGGCTCCATTCTGTTCCCTTTTCCAGCAGCACATCCCTGCAGGATGCTGTTCCTTGGTGTTTGGTGTCTGTGCTTCCTCTCATTCTCTGAGTTACCTGGCACCTGCAGGATCCATACAGAACCACGAGTTCTTTTCAATGCTTTTGAAATGGTTCTAAAGTTCTGAGTCTTGGGTGATTCAAGAGACACAAGTTGGACACATCAGATGGACTGACACAGTAATGGAGTGACCATCAACCTTTCCACATTGTAGTAACTGAAAAAAATTCCCAGAAACATGACATTTTAACAATAGCCAGTATTTTTTTATGTTTGATCACATTGCTGTTGTCCCATATTTTGCCAACATTGGTTATTTTGGTATCTTGTTGCCTTTATTACTTTGTGCTTTCAAAGCTCTGTGTGGAGCTTGGTGACCACCTCAAACCAGAGCCTTTTGCTCACAGAGGGGATGGGGGGTGACATGGTGATGTATTATAAGGTGTTATTATATCTAAGTAACAAACTTAGTTTAAAAAAAATGTTCTTTCCAGGTCACAAGGATCTCTAAAAAAAAAAAAACCAAACAGGTCAGAATTTCAGAGTCAGTATTGTTACTCTTAACTGTTCCTATTATTATCATCCAAGCTACTGCAATGCACTGTGCCTGGGGAGCACTGGGTAGAAACCACCTTGTCCAATACAGTTTTTATGACCCAGTTGAACCTTTTTATTCACAGGCCAAGTACCCTGACATCGTGAGCCTTCCGGAAGGACAGCTGGGAGATTTTATCATTCTGAGGAACCCCAAAGTTTCTGGGTAAGCAGCAAATGCATTTCTGTATTTACACAGGTGAGGGATTGCACAGGCAGGGCTGCAGCCTCGTGGTGCAGCTCCAGGCTCCCTCTGTGGCAGGAGGTGCAGGGATCCCAGTCCCATCCCAGCAAAGCCCAGTTCCTTGGTGTCTTGCCATTAAAGAATGGAAAGAAAATGGCATTTACCATGTAACTGGAAGTAACTGTGGCTATAATTTTCCATTGTTTTGCAAGGAAATCAGTTAGATATGAAGGAATTATTACCTACCAGGCACATAGGATTTGTTTAGGCTCCCTGTGAGATATGTTCCAGTAAGTTTGGGATTTTCAACAGAGAAAAAAAATCCTTAAAGTTAAATGTAAGGTGCTGTAATTATCACTGCCAGGAATTCCGTAAGGACCAAGAAAAGTTATTTTGTGAAGGGATCAGACCATTCCCTTCTCCTGATACACCTTGCTGTAATGTGCTTTGATTTATACAGAAACAACTGGCAATAAAGCACAGCTCCCTTCAGTATGTTTGTGTGTGGAACCAGCAAACAAACCCTAATAGATGGTGCTGCTTCCTTCAGCCAAACCTGCTCTTTAAATGTTTTGACTCAGGGGTGCAGGAATGAATTGTTCTTAGACCATCAGTTAGGGAATAACCTGCTTTTTTTTAGTTTCTCTTCTGGTGCCAGGTGCCACTTCCATTACCCACATTCCCTCTCACCCCCAGTCACAAAACACAAGAATTTAAGTGTCCTTTCAGTGGGTTGGTAGAAAACAGACTGGCCCAGGAATCTGTTTGCAAAATCCCAGAACAAGCTGTGCTCAAATTCCCAAAGGATTGGTACAAATGAAGTGGCAAAAGGCTGGCAAATCGTGTGGGAAGGAAACTTTTCCAGTCATGAGGGGTTAAACACCACTGAGAAAGGGACCTTCCTCCTCCCAGTGACTCCAGCTTTGGATTAGGAAAGCCTTACCTCCAGGAAGGAATTGTAGGATGGGAAGGGAACCAAGATGCAGAAAGCAGACAGAACGTTGTAAAGCAGCAGGTCTGCTCTGGATGTTCTGGACTCACCTCCTGCCTCACTGTTCCCTTGGGATGGTGCAGCAGCCTCATTCCACTGTGAAAGCTGGGAATCATGACTGGCCCTGCAAAACCACCAAAACTGTTCCTGAAAGAGTAGTGATGGTTATTTAATTTTTTAATTAAAATGCAGCAATGCAGGCCTTGGAGAGATGCTTGCCTGTGTGTTATTCTAAGACAACCATGAACAATCTCAGGCTGGCCCTTGTTCCAAACCCAGCACATCACCACTTCTGCAAACACTTGTGGAACAATGTTCCTGTTCTCAGCACCTGACCCGTGGAAATCGGGACAGGGGACGCTCAGTGCTTGTTTGCTTTCCTCTCACTTTTCCCCACTGCACTGGGCAGATTTGGATGTACCCAGAACCCCTCCTTGGCAATAGATTACTGGTTTTCCTTGCATTACTGTTCCTGGTTCCCAAATCCAGAGATGGGCACGTTGCATTAGGTGAGGTGAATTTTGTTGCAGAGCACGAGGCTGAGCCTCTTGACTGCTGCACTTTCTGCTTTGAGGGAACCCTCTGGAGGCAGGGGCCTGGTTAACCCCGAGCTGCCTTTCCTGTGCACCCCATACAGGTTTGAGCTGATGATTGTCTGGAAGATCCACCTCGATGAGGAAGGGACAGCAACGCCTGTCCTGGACCTGCTGCCCAAAGTCCCAGAGCAAGGTAAGGTCAGGCACTTCAGGGGCTGCTCCTGAGCTGCCAGGCCCTGTTTTCAGCCAGCACCTCTGGCAAACGTGGAAATCCATGGCAAACCCCCCATGCAGCAGCAGCTACACTTCAACTCCTGTGTGCTTCCCACGGGCTTACAAACCCTGTCTGGCTGCAGCTGTCCTGCTCCACCCAGCTGCTGGCAGCAGTGCTGCAAATAACCTGCCCTGCTGTGTTTGTCCTGCAGCCCTGGAGCAGAGGATGCTGAGTGTGGAGAGCATCCCCGGCAGCTTCCGCAGCGCGCTCGGGGTCGTGGGCATCGAGGCGGCCGTGGAGAACGTGATCACGGGGCTCGCCTCAGGAACATGAGTGCCAGCATCACTTAACACCAGGTAGCAATTTCAAAAGTAGTTTTAATTAAGATATTGTGTTACACGGTCTATAATTTTATTGAATATAAACATTAAGTTATTTTCCATTTAGAAACCATACTCATAAAACATGCTATCTGTACAATTATGGCACGTTATATATAAATTGTCATGACATGAAAATAAATACAGCCATTTAAATACAAAAATGCCAAATAAAATAGTTACATGTACAGAGTGATTTCATTATAAATTTATCTTTCTGAATCATTAATGTACCAGAGTGGTTTATCTTCTTAACATTTTCTAGATACCTGGAAATTGTTAAAAGATCATGCACTGTCAAAATCAAGTCCATAAAAATCCATTTCATTTCACAGCTCTGTAAAAGTACAGTGATTTTAAAATTACAAGAGAACAGTAAGAGACTCCTAGAACAAAGAGTTAAACAGCTTTCTCATTAAATTAGGGTGGAAGAAGACAATCTGAAGATTTCAAAGACATACAATGCTAAAAAACCCAAAGGTAACTGTATGAAGTCACTTTGTTCCACAAGTTTCCACTTTGTAAGTGTTGAGACAGCGTCAAACTAACCCAGAGAGGCCCAGGACACTCCTGGAGAACGGTGGGTGAGGCACCTGCTGCCCACTGCAGCACTCCCCTTCCATCTCTGACTTCCAGGAGGAAATTCTGTTCAGTAACACATTACCCAAGCCTCACATTTCACACATTCATCTCTGAAGAAACAAAACAGATCAGATGGATGTCTTGCCTCTCCCTTCACTTCCAGCAGCTCTGCCATGAGCCCCTTTGGGAACTCTCAGCGTTTCCTGCCCTGCACTGGCTCTCCAGCCCAACCAAGCGACCGTATCCCAGTCAGGTACTTCTCAGGGGGCAGTGACAGTTCTGGAACCAAGAGCCCAGACCCACCAGCTCTGGGCTCTCAAGTGATAAGAAAAGCCCTCCTTGCCCAGGCCAGAGCTGCTAGAGCCCCCCTGGCAGCACAACTGCTGTGCACAGCAGTGGGGAAAGAGGTGGAGAAATCAAGAACTAAAGCAACAGTAACAGTATGTTTATAATCCCATCAATGGAATAATCCACTGTGTGATCACTGAAATAGTCTCCCATTGTTCTGGTAGGTCAGGAAACCTGACAGACCAGAGCTTGGTTTCTGCCAGACTCAACAGCTGAGCAACACCAGAGAATGGGATTTGATAAACAGCAACTCCATATTGTTAGATAAGGCAGGCTCCATTTCAAGTTTGGAATCCAGTAGACAGGCAAAATTCATTGCTACTTATCCACTGCCCTGAACTGGTTTAGCTGGTTTTGTGTAACCTTTAGTTCAGTTCATCTTTAGCTCCTTCTTGCCTGACAGTGAAACTGTTTGCTCAGCACAGACACTTCTGTTTGCATATGAAATGTGTGTAAAGTTTACAGCATAAAAACCTGGAACCTTCCCAGCTGGGGTTGGTCCTTCCTTCCTCCTCTTTCTAGTACCTGGAGGGTTTCTGGATTCAGAAGTAGCTCTCTCTCCCTCCAGGTTTTCTTTGGGAAGAAGGGGTTATTCCTGCTGCCAACTTATTGCACCGTTGTAGTCTCACATCCCACACCCCTGAGAGAGCTCCAGGCCCTGTCCCAGAAGGGCTCCTGGCACTGGGTGCAAGCCCTGCCAGCTCAGGGCTCTCACTGTGGCAGTGGTGTCACTGTGTCTCACATTTCTTCCTTGAGTTGTGCCAAGGTACAGGGGCTCCTATTTTTGAATTTCAGGTAAAGTGTTTCACTGAGAGTCCCAATACAAATCTATTTTTAGGAGTTAACCTACATGATTCTGAACCATGCTGCTGGTAAGCACAGGCTCTATCCAGGTGACAGCTGCAGGGTAAGCAGTGTAAGCCCCGAGGGAAAAGGGGCTGTAGCTTTTATCTCCAGCTCAGGCTCTGCCCCAGGGCTGGCTTTAGTGCAGCCCCTCCCCAGCCTTCAGCTGCACCTGGCACTGAAGTGCTACAAGCTCACCCTGCCATGCCACTGACCAGCTGCAGGGAAGAAAATGAGATTCTGTCACCTTTTTTCTGTGTCACTTAAAGCAAAAGAGCCTGAAAGCAGCTGCTCACACCAGGCAGGGTGTGGGGCATCAGTGTAACAATGCCAAGGTTTGGCACTACCTGAAGGACCTGAAATGATCTGTAACACTCAGAACAGCTTAGAGCTCAATTTCAGTTAGGTAACAGCGAGCTGTGGTTTCACCTTCAATAGCAGCATATAATGTACAGACAATAAAAACCAGCATGGCAGGCCAGTTAAGCCCAGCTCTCACATAAAACTCAAGGATGCTTAACCCTTTGCCCTTCGTTTCAGAAGCTTTAGGTAGATACGAGGTGATCACAAAACTTCTGGAGGCAGCCTGGTGTTCCCAATCCATGCAGGAAGTACTTAAGTGTTCTGCAGTGACAGGGCAGTTCCACAGATGAGCCACTGCACAGTTGTATTTTCAGTGGATTAATGCTAAAGTGTTGTAGCAGGTTTTGCCAGAGCATTCCCTCCTTTAATAGGGATGAGGGAGACTCAAAGCACAGGCTCCAAGGCAATTCTCTTGTTAGTAATTAGGCTATGTTAGTGCAATACTTCAGGAAACCTTTCATTCTGTGCTCTTTCAATTCTAAGGAAGTAGACTTTTTGTATTAATTTGATCTGTCCTCTAGTCCCAAGGTATGGCACATTACCTGTTCTGTCACATTGAATACATTCATTAAGGTTATCTAGCAAACATGTGGCTTAGTGCTATCCCAGCTCTCTGAGAAGGCAGTGCCCATTAGAAATCATTTCATAAAGCAAAAACATTCACAGCTGAAAAATGCACTGAACACAATAGAAAAGGAAAAAAAAAATCACCATAACTGTATTCCATTAATCTTTCACCTTCTCATGTGTTTGAATAAAAATAACCTTAAGGGAATGGTTACACTTTATGGAGAACTAATGTGCAGTCTTCATTCTCCTTGAAGAGGTTGGACATCACTGGGTCCTCTTTGGCCTGTACATTCTTCAGGTAATAGTTGACTATTTCACCATCGAGTTTGTACTGGTGGGGGATGCTCTCATAGGGCTTCAGGTCCAGGTCCAGCACAGAAACAGAGAAGGTGAATCTGGATTTGGATGTCAGTACCACAGGTCTTTGCTCAGAGCTGGAAAATAAAACCACATTGCACATCTGAGTCACTGAAACCGGTATTTTTAATTTATGTGTCCCCTTGCAAAAATTAATGTTTATCTTAGAACTTTTGTGGGAGCCCAAGAAAATAAACTGCAGCTAATGCAGCACTTAGGAAACTCCAGCTCCAGCTCCACCAGTCCTGCTGGGACCTTGCTGGCACCTCTTCCACTCATTTTCCTTTCAGCTTCCATACAGCTGAAATCAAACATTACTCTCACTTACTGTATTTAGTAAATCTAAGCTGTTTCTAGGTGGTGCATACAAAGCAGCAGCCTGGTTAACCAGCAAAAGCAGAAAAGTCACTGCAACTCCTGCTTAGGTTCAAGGTAATAAAACATTTAGGATGGGAGCTGCTGTCCAAGCCTGCTGAGGGATGGAGGATGGCTGAAGCCAACCACTGCACGAGCCATGTCCATCATTACACTTCACCTGAGAACTGCAGGATAAATGCAGAAAACAGCATTCTCTAAAAATAAGAGGGCTCTGGTAAAGCAAAGCCCCCTGCAGAAGAACAGATTAGTACTGCTGATACAAATAAAATGGGTAATACTGTGGGACAGCCTCCTGCCTGGCAGCCAAAGCTGTCACCTCCTGATTACTGCCTTGGTGTAATTGTAACGAGGCCATTAAAGGCAACTCACCTTGGAAAATCTCTCCTCTGAGAACACCAAGGCAGAAAAACTGTACCTAGTTAAAACCACACAGAGCTACTGAGAACAGTCAATTCCAATTTTAATAAGGGAATAAACATAAAACTTTGATCCTTTTGCTCAACTTAAAACTCTTCAGAAAGACACACTGGTCAAAAATGTCTTAAATCAGAACTGTACTCATAAGCTCACAGCCTGGGCACACCACTCCCACACATCCCACATTTTTAAGTGACTGAATTGCCTGAACACTACAAACACATCTCCAATTTCTGAACAAGTGGAGCCATTCCAAAGCAGGTCCAGGCAGCTCTTACCATTCATCTTGCAGGCAGGGGGAGAGGGCAATCATGATGGAGCAGTCTTTAGCAGTCATTGCTATTCTGTACTGCTGCACCTGTACAACACAAAAATAACACACATTTCCTCTCAGCTTTGTGTTTGCCTCTAACAGAGCATCCAGGTCCTTACAAAAGGCATCCCTGAACCCCCTGTATGGGTACAGGGTTTGTTGGCACTGTAAGAGCTGGAAATTCTCTCTGTAACAGACTGCTGGCAGGAGCAGGTGCTTTTGCAGCATCCTGTATACAAATCATGTTTATTTCCTGCAGATCATGTTCCTAAAGGCCAAACAGCACCAGTTCATTCAAATGCTTCCTCAGTATAGACAGCAAATAAACAGCTTTATTTTCCTCTCAAGAACTGGTGCTACAGGCTTGTTTTTCATTGTTTCTGCTGTAACACTGCACCCTGGCACAATAAAGAATTTTTACTGTACAGACCCTGGCAAGCCAGCAGTGCTGCCCCCATGCATTAGCCTGTCAGGGAGACAGAGGTTAATTAACCCTGACAGAATGAACAACCCTCGAGGACGTGCACAGGCCAAGTACCTTTGTTAATGCAAACGCCACTGTCCCGTCGTCTTCTGGGGAAAGGTCCAGCAGCTTCTCATAAAATGCTTCATTGTAAGGTCCATCTATCTGTAATGTACTTCTAAATAAATGTTAAAAGAAGATTTACAGACAGCCAAAATGATTTCCTGGTTTTCAGTGTGATCTGTCTTCAGCAGCCCAGATACTCAGAACAACCCCACAATAACACTGAGAAACACATCTCAGTTATTAACCCATTGCCAGCCAACATCACCACAGTCCCTGGTATCTCACAACACTCAAGAGTTGCTGCTGCTTAGGATCTGGGTTGTGTGGGGTTTTATAAACATGAATGATTCTTAATGCACTGCCCCTTGTGTATCACTACAAGAACAGTGCTTTTTGCAAAACAACAGCTAAGTTTCAACATTTGTAGCAGCCTGCAGGAGCTCCAGAAGCCTTGCTGAAAATATATATAAGAAATATATAATATATATATAAGAAATATATACTATCTTGCTATTTTATATATATTAATATTATATATATATTATTATGTACATTAAAAGTATCAATTGGGGGTACAGGCAGATGTGACAGGGCCCTGCTCTGCCCCAGCTTCATGCCATGTGCTAATGGGGGGTGTCCTGGCCTCCCTCCTGGCCCTGCTGAACACTCCCAGGGGGGTTTGTCCCACACACAGATGCAGGAACACATCTCCCAGGGCTGCTACTGTGTCAGTGCAGGAGCAGCAGCCACTCCTGGGTGAAGCCAGAGTGCCCTCGTGTGAGCACAGGAGGGGAACAGCACCCGGGGAAGGCTCCTTGTAGCAATGAGTGCTCCACTAATCAGCCTTATTTGAGGGAACAAACACAGCAGCTTGCACTCATCACAACATCATCATCCCTGCAGACATTCTCAGCTTGCAGGTACTGGGGTCAGGAGGAACCAAGCACCCATTCTACTGTGCCTTTCTGCAAACACACAAGCTCCACTATTAAGAAAAAGAGCATTTTTCTCTCTTAGCCTGTTGTGAACTCTCCATAAGCATTACTTAAAAATTCAGGCCAAAGTGACCAACATCAAAACTTTTAACAATAAAACTCATATTTTATGTTAGCTGGCAGTTCATTAACATTTCAGAATACGCAGTGCCATGAAGGAAGGTTGTACAACATAACAGGACAGGATCTGCACACAGCCAATCCTGCCTGCAGTCCTGGAAAGCCATCAAGTCTTACCTCTCTTCAGGAAATTCCTCCAAGTACTGTTCAACTCTACTGTACAAAGGATAGAGTCCTTCAATATCCAGCATGTCAAGCATCTGAGCCTGAAGTGTTTTGTAAAGCAGACAACCCCTCGGTAAGCCAGAGCTTTCCAATTTATGTTTACCTAGAAGAAAATGCATTTTAAAACAAGGCAGACACAAGTCTTTGCTTCAAATTGCTATTACATGTGCTTGTTCACAAATCCAAGTACTTCTACTCCAGTCACAGGGATGGGGAAACCTTACATAACTTCAGTTTCCAAACTCTTAAGTGCCAGGTGCAGGTACTGACTGCACATTTAAACAGCTCATTTTGCACTGCAGACTAAAACACCTCATTTACAACTATACAAATTACCTAGAAAAATAAACACCAAAACACACCCATGCCCACTGCCATCTACTTGTTTGAGTCCACAAAAGAAACTTCTCATCTGAGTTCGAAGCCACCACAAATTCACTTTGAACTGCTGACAAAGTAATTTAGCATTTCAGCTGTTGGGTCTTTTATAGAGTATCAAGAGATTTGTATTTGCTATAATTTCTCTAAGACAATTCTTTCTCCAACCCTACAACAAACCATGGGCAGTGAAAAAGGTCTTCCTCAAAAGCAGAGTAAGAAATGTGCTGTCTGTGTAATTAGGATAACTGGCAGCATCTTGAATAATTAGAGCTTTACAGAACTCATGCACTGAGGAATTAATATTATTTACAGTTTTCCAACTCTCACTTCCCATTCCTTTTCCCTGTGGTATTCAGAGCTCCCTCTTTACCAGGAGAAGAGCAGTAGAAGAAAGGAACATGAGCCCTTGTGAGGGCTGACAGGAGGAGCAGGAAAAGCAAAGTGCAGGTGTCACATAATAAACCAACAAAGCAGCCCAACTTCATCACATGCAACATAAAAATTCTCCACTCATTTGCAATACCTATGATTGTTATCAGCTCAAACTGGTATTTTCTTCCATTTTTCCTCTACCACCTCCTGAATTTATTTTTGCCCCTGTCATCAGATACAGTGCTGTGAGTGCTCACTATAATGTCATACTAAGAACAATTATCTGGCAGCTGCACAGCTCAGAACCTTTTTTTTTTAAATGCCACCAGAATTCCACTGTTTCTGTTCTCATATCAGCATTAATAAACCAGGAGACAAAGCTCTAAATCCTTCCATCAGGAAGGCTCTGAGAACTCTGGTCTAGTGGAAAGTCCCTGCCTGTGGCAGGGGGCTGGGCCAGGTGGCCTGTAAAGGACCCTTCCAACCCAAACCATTATGGGATTCCATGAACAGTTAATTATTGACAATTTTTACAAAACTACCCCTTACCATTTCTTACTAGCTCCTTATTAAAAGCACTTGCTTCACAGTAGCTTCTCCCTTGTGAAATGGGAACTGTCTTCATGTCACCTGCCCTGCAGGTATCGGTACTACTCAGTAGCGTCATGGTTATCACGTGGATTAATTCCTTAACAATTGTCCTTGTGCAGTGGGGGCCGCTGACCAAGCCATTGCAGGGGAAAAAGAAAGGTTTTAAGTGACGAGCAAGTTCATTCCAGTCAGAGACACAGTCCTGGTCATCCCTACAGCCATAAATGAGCTCTCCATTCTGAAAGGGGGAGAAAAAACAAGGCACGTCAGGAAATCAACTTGTTCATCCTGAGCTGCTCAAAGCAGCAGGTTTAAGATTTTAAGCACAGAAAAGTGTTATTAGTTTAACAATCTGCATACAAACATACACAAATTTGCCCTCTTAAGTTTAACCAGAAGCTACCTCTGAATGAGAGCCAAAAGCAACATTTAAATCAAGTGGTACTTTCCCAACTGCAAGGAATGAATGAACTGCAAGGAATCAGGACAATACAGGGGAGTGATACTTGGCACATTGTCCTATCACTGTCAGAAGTGAAAAAGCACCGTGTGAAACAACTTTCTTTCACCAGCCCAGACTGGCAGAGGGAAGGCTGTGAGAGGGGACAGAAAGGGTGTGACAGCTACTTGTACTAATACCAAAATTAGGGCAGTTCATAGAATTTTAAGTAATACAAATGGTTGATTTAGTATTGGAAATAAATTGAAAGAATCATGTTTCCTAGAATTAATCTGAAAATCTCCACAAATCATCAGTTACTGCTTCATATTTTTCCTACATGACTGCCATGGAATGCCACTTTTACCTTCCACAGTGAGGCCTGCATCAGTGCTCTGATAGGAATTTAAAAACAAAATATTTGCAGCAACATGCAAAGTTCTCCATCTTCTTCTTCCTGAAGCAGCACATGAAGTTTTAAAACTCTGGTCACCTTAAAAGTCCTTTTCTATTAGTTGTTCCTGAGTGATTCTTTCTGCCTAATTCCCCAGGGAATGGTCAGGCCCCAAGGCTGCCACAGCTCAAGGAGCATTTGGAAAATGCTCTCAGGCACAGGGTGGGATTGTTGGAATGTCTGTGCAGGGCCAGGAGTTGGACTTTGATGATCCCTATGGGTCCCTTCCAACTCAGAATAATCTGTGAGTCTGGGAAATTATTATTTATCTGTCCTCACCTGAAATCTAACTAAGAACTTTCCCATTTCCTTCTTTTGATGGGGTCCAACACTGATGGTGCTGATTAGGTAGGTTTGAAGTCAGATCTTGACTGTTTAGATGCTCAAGTCAAATTGTTTAAATGCCAAGCCAAAAAAAGCAAGCAGAGATTTAACTGTTTACCTTAAATATTTTCAAGTTGTTCTGTGCCTCCTGTAATAAGCTCTTCAAAGCAAAGTGCATTCTTTGTTTATTTCTAGGAAAAGCAAAATAAAGCCAAGAATGTTTTATCACAGTTTCTGGAGGTTCACACCTGGTGTGAGCACATGCACTGGGCACATTACTCATGCTGAGGTCACTGCAGAGGCAAAGTGAACTTCACATCTGAGTAAAGCAAACAGCTCTTGGGTGCTACATTGTGCTGCAAAAGGCAGCTCTGATTGCCAAGATAGGTGTAAAGGGGTAGATAGCACCAGATAGTCACTGTAAAGGTCAGATAAGGCAGCACTGATCATCCTTAATACCTCAGTGAAAGGCAAAGCAATCCAAGCAAGAAAGCTGTACTGCAGATGTTTGGGTTTTTTGCAGAAACACAGGATGCTTACCCTGAGAAGAGATCCAACGGGCAGTATTTACTGGGTCGCTTCCATTTTCCATTGGCTACCTGTGGAGAAGCCAGAGCACTGCTGTCACCCTCTGCAGCTGGAACAGCTGCTCTCCCCTTGTGACAGCACTGACACCCTGCCCTCAGAGCTCAGGACACTGAAACCCCTCTGAACACAAAATTCATGAGCACCCTGGGTGTTCCTGGTCGTTTGTAACTCGAGTCACTCAGAATTCACTCCCACAGGGAGAAAGGGCACATCCCAGGGAGGCACAGCCACACCATTTCAGTGCTGTTTGTTGTAAGTCAGGGTGCACTTGGGGAGCTGATCTGGGAAGGAAGTTCCACATCAGAGTTTACCCAATCACAGCGTCCACAGTCCCCAAAGATTGACATTGTGTTTGTTTGCTTCCTGCTTCCCACAGAACTTGTTCCATCTCTCACTAAACAAACTCACACCCAGCGACTCAGCTGTGGATCCACCTACCAGCTTTAGTCATATTGGAGATTTGAGCAAGTTTCAACAGGAACAGCAAATAAAGCACAGTACAGCCAAAGGAGAGCGGGGTGACTTAATAATTACCTTTAGATGCTGATGCATACAGTAACGACACACCTTGTGCTTTATCTCCTGTGAAACATGGCTGGAAAAAGGAATGAAGCCACACTTTGGCTAAAAACAAACAAACAAAAGAAGATCATAAATGCAAATGTCTCTCTCTATAGAAATATAAAGGCACACGATGTGCAAATCTTTTCAGTTAAAGGAAAATTTTTAAAAATAATAAATCCCAGCACTTAAAAGCTGAATTACTCCCAATTATTTTTTAAAACAGGACACACACAAAACTACTGTGCCCTACAGAAAAGCTCGGTAATACCCGGGAATTTCCCAAGTTTCAACAGATCGGGAATTGGAGGGGGGGGGGCTATTTCCTGCTGTGGGTCACAGAGAGCAGCGGGCTCTGCCTCCCCCCGCTGCGTTCCCGGAGCGCTGCCCGGGCCAGGCTGTCCCCGAACACGCCCGGGGCCGCGGGCAGGCGGGCCCGGCGCACCTTGATCTCGATGCAGAGGATGGGCCGGGGCTCGGCGAAGCGCAGGCTCTGCAGCCGGGTGAGGTTGGGCAGGCAGACGGCGTAGCCGCTCAGCGTGTCCATGTCCTTGTCACAGCGGCACTCTGGGCACAGGGAAACGGCACAAACAGGGACATCAGCTGGGGCTGTTCGCTGGCTCTGCCGGCGGGGGCGAACAGCCGGGACACGCGCGTTTATCGGCTTCGGCCGACGATGCCCTGGCACAAATCTGCCCTCCCCATTACCAGTGCCGGGTTTCAGCCTCCCCAGAGCTGTCCCAGGCAGATGGGGTGTCCCAAGAGCTGCTGGCAGTGGCCAGCTCCCAGCTCAGCCCGAGAAAGGTGAGGCTGCAAACAGCAAGGAAATGGATCGGCCAACAACAGGTAAAGTGACTTATTAGTGTATTTATTCAAAGATGTGATCTCCTGTTTGCTTACTGTGCATGACCTACCAGCCCTGAGCAGAGTCAAAAGGATCTGAAAATCAGATAGTCAAATACTCACAGGAGTATCCTAAACTTAGGAGGCATTATGGAGAAAAAGCCTTGAAATAACCTCTTTCCACATGCATCCTTTGGGACACAGAAAGGCCTGTGTCTTTTTAGTGTCTTTTTGATTTTAGTTCAAAGTTGACATGAACATACACTCAAGTACCTGTGCCACTAAACAAATACACAGAACAAATGTTTGTTACAGTTTCCACTGCTAAGAGAATGCCCACTCTGAAAAATATATTGCAATAGAAAAAAAAAATAATAAATCTCAGAAAGCAAAGCCTCAGGCACCAGCCTGCCACCGCATACTGCTTCACCAGGATGAGCAAGAAGCCTTCTGTCTCCAACAAAATGTTCAGGTTTGTTTTCTTTTTCTAAATTTAAGCAAAAGTACATCCTTCACACCTTCACAGCTGAAAGCCACTTGCCAAGTCAGAAAGACACAGAAATCTGGAGTATTAGAGAAGCTCTCTGTATGCTACACAGGCTTGGGTGAAGGGTTACACTGAAAGAAATTCTCTCCTTAAGGTTTAAAAACAATTCCTGCTAAAAATGGGCAGGGAGATTTGCTGTTGTGGAGCAATTGGACACTTCCTCTCAACTTTTCAATCCCCAGCAGCTGTAGGCACACAAAGTTTAACTTTGAGAAATAAAATTAAATTCTATTATTCACTTCTACCAGAGTATCATTGATTTTCTAACTTTTATTACTTTTATTTACTTCCCTCCCTGGTTTCTGGCACTGTGGAACTGCTTCTCAAACAGGTGAGAAAAAATCAACAATGGAGTGTCCTGTGCTCACTGTATATAAATTAATTTCTTTTTTTTCCTGGATCAAAGGCATCAAAGCACTGAATACAGTACTTTGATTTAATACCATATTTATCTTCAAGAAGTTTTGCTAAAGCAGGAGTTTGTGGCCATTCTCAGTAACATTTGGGAACATAAGACACCATGAGGGCCCAACTCTGCCCATTTTAGAGCTATCAGGTACTACTTTTAACTCTAAAACACAACCCATTTTTTCCACAACAAAATTTCAACTTATCATTGTCTAAGTATTTACAAAAGTTTGCTTATATTCTGAAGCATGATGCTTTTTTACTTCAGAACAAAGGAGAATGCTTTAGAGCTTGAGGAAGCCCCCTTTTAATGCCATTCCTGGCACTTACCTGGCCTCTCTGGCTGGATTTTCAAACAGAGCTGTCTTACAAAGTCTAAAGGCAGTTGAATAATTTCCTATTGGAAAAAAAGAAAACATTTTAATGCAAAATGCAATAGCCAGTGGGTGTTAACAACAGTACACTGAACTCTCCAGTCAGCAGCTTCTCCCTCTGGTTCACTGTGAACACCTGGCCTGCAATCACATACAAGACCTGCTCCACTATAAACACCAAGAACTCATTTAAATAAATTTATGAGAAAAGAGCATTTTCAGTGCCAGTTTAATGTGTGTGAAGGACCCTGCATCACTTTGTGCTTTTCCCAAAGGAAAAGGTGCCATGTCTCACACCCCAGCCTTCCAATGCAGAACTGTGTAACTCCAGGTGAAGCTGTAACTTTTTCACTCATCTGATGTTCAGTGAGCAAGATCTGGCTGCCCTGAAGAACAGAGCAAGGGAAAAGGTNGGCAGAACTGTGTAACTCCAGCTGAATCCCTGGAAGAACAGAGCAAGGGAAAAGGTGACCACTCACTGCACAACATTTTACATGCATCAGGTTTCTCCCCCTATTTTACAGTTAGTCTAAAAATCTCTCTCACACACACCCCTCTTGCCTTATGAAAGGCAAAGAAATGACCACACTCTTCATCAGCAGCTTGAAATGGCCAAACCACTGAGTACAATCCAACCTCCTCATCAGCACAGAGCAGGATCCCTGGTCTCATCCAAATGCTTCTTCTGTGAGCATCTTGCAAACCCTCTTAGTTCCTTTTACTGGCACTCAGTGTTCCCCCAACACTTCAGTGTTTACAGTGCAGAAGCCATTTATTTGAAGAACAAAACACTTACCCCATGGTGAACATAGTTCTCCCCAAAGAACTGCTTCATCACATGTTTGCCAAAGTCTACGATGTTTTGCAGATGGTGTAGGATTTCCTCTGAAGTCTGGAAGACAGAAATGTGGTAACTGAACTCTGAAATAATGATAAACGCTCCAGAACACACACACTTGCTGGTCAGTGATTCAGCAAATAGTTAATTGCTGAGCTTGGTAGGTCAGTGCACACTGAGGTTAAACAGACACATCAAATGTGCTAAATTTGCTTCCCTACTGCAGCCCCAGGGGCTGGAAAACACCGAAAAATGGTCAGAAAATGAGATTCTTCTGAAGTTTCAGTGGGAAAAGGAGAGAGAAAATGATAAAGGTGGAAGAGTGGGAGATACTCAATATCTGCTCTGACCATTATTCTTAAAACAGCTACAAGAACTCTGATAGTGCAAAGAGGTGCCCAAAGCTGGAGTGCAGGAGAGGCCTGGAGCGTTACAAATCCATCAGGGAGATTGGGAAGAGAATGGCTGCAAAGACTGAGCCATGTTACAAACCTCAGCATAAACAGGTACAGAACTCGCCATCTGTCCCAAATCCTGCCCCAGACAGTGAAAAACCTAATGTCATGTTCTGTTCATTTTATGTTATGTGTCTATAAGGAAACACCAAGTTCTTCTACAAGACAAAAATGCCCAAAGAAAGGAAGGAAGCTCCATGATTTACTGGAAGCAGGACAGGGACAGAGTCCTGCTCATTGAACAGGGAGCAAAGAAGCTTTACAGCAATATCATCCCATTCCCAGCACACTCTGGTTCTCTGCACTATTTCATTGTTTAATAGACAACCTCAAAGCTACTCTGTCCTTTTGTAACACACACACAAATAAAAAAACAAAACAAAACCATCCCACAGTAAGATTAAGTGGAGGAAGAGAAAGTGCAACACTTGGGTACATGTTAGAAAATCAGAGAGGAAAAAGAAGAGCAGGGGAAAAATATAAACAGAGCAGAGTAAGAGGAAATAAAATACTAGGGGACTCAGACCCTGACAAAGCCTAGAGAAAGGAGGAAAGACCACATCCAATACAAACTAGAAATGACAACACAGCCCATTCTTTAACTTATACAAATTCTGAATGGTGAGAAGGAACACTGCATCCTCTCATCAGTAACAGAAATCTCAGCTAATTCCCACTTACAGCTGGTTCTGACCTGGTTGGCTGACGTACACTGCACCCACAGGTTTGTGTTTTGTTTGGTTGGGGTTGTTTAACATACATACACAGACTCACACACTGAGAAATAAGCATTGCATAAAAATTTACTGCTACTTTTACTACATGGAAAGGCTCACCAGTTAAAAAGATCAGTGTAAATATAAAATTACAAATCAAGCCTATGGCACCTTTTAAGAGCAAGTATATTTGATATATCTAAAGGAAGTAAAAAACAACTAACAGGCTACTTGAGCATCACCTTGTAACACCAAAACCCACGAGGATGAAAAGCTTTTGGAGGACCCACCATTACTGCCAGCTCGTTCACTAAAACTCAAACAGACTGTATACAATAAGACAAAAGATTCTTTTATGCAGAAGATCACATACTAAAATTAGCAGTATGCAATTAAAATCATTCCATGAGTCCTGACACTTGACTTGCAATGCAACCCCCACAGTTACATTATTGAGTATTTTTCAGTAATAACAATAAGGTTACAATTCACAGTAACACCACCTTAACTGCTGAATTATCTAATCCCAAATTCATAACCAAACAGTAAAAACACAAAGCAGCACCCAGACATCTTTACCTTTCCTAAAGGAGTTAAGCAGAAGAGAGTGAGACCTATTTGTTCACATCTGAATTTCAGTGTGTGTCTTACTAGAAAATATTTTGCTTCAACTGCTTCCTTCAGTGTTGTTTACCTTGCACAACCTGTGATGTCATGCACAGATACAGAACACTTAGATCCTAATTCATCTTGCACTACTCAGGAATACAGATTACCCCTAAAAATCATCTTCTCCTCTGTCATGTTGTATGTGCAAGTTCATCCCAAAACTCGAATTCTCCAGGATTTGTTTACTGATCTAAAGATAAAATATTTTATTCTTCTGTTCTGCTCCAAGAAAAAATGATCCTTTAAAAAAAAAATCAATCACCAGAATAAGTAAATCTATTCAAATTACAAAATCTTCTGTTTAGAGGGAACAGTGAATCATGAAGTCCAAGCAATCCCAGTGCAAGGCAAGCACAGAAGGCTGGAGCCAGCTCTCCTAAAAATGTACTTGTACATGGAACATGTGTGCCCAGCCTCAGTGCTGTGCTGGGTAACTCCAGTGTCACTTCCTGGCTTCCTTTGTGACTCTCTCATAATCTGACATTTGTTTAAAAACAATTGCTATGCAACAATCTCTTCGAACTTCAAATAAAAGTTAAAAAAAAAAAAGTAAAAAGGGCAGGTGCTCGGTGTTCTGTTTTCTTAAATACACTGAACAGACTGACTTCTTACTTAAACTTGTGGTCTCGTCCTCTCCTGCTGTACTAAAAATTGAGATAAGCACTGTTTCCTTTCTTGTGATCCACTGGACCCTCTGGATCCACTGTTTTTTGTTAACACTAAACATTATTACCTTGGGCAGAAGCACAAGATGCATTTTTGAAATCCTGCCAATATAAGCAGCTCAAAAAACAACTTGAATCATACTTTAGTTTTACAAGACCTTTTTTCAAGTGAAATAGTAGCAGAAAGGCCATCAAATAAATCATACATAAGCTGTGCTCACTGTTTTTGCCTTCCTCTACTTTACTTTAGCAACTTCTCCCTTGTTAAACTCAATGCTTTTCACATTCATCTTCCCAATTTAAACCAACAAAATGCCCTTTCTAGATTTTTACATTTATCCTTGTTTCTTGTTTCCTGAAATTATGCACACACACACCCCCCAGTTCACAGTAGAACCCAATTCTTGTTGTATTTCCCTCATCAGAACAACCTGCCTCTGTGCCACTGAGCCTCACCAAGCCGTGGTTCAGGAGCTGCTGTACCTCGAGCCATCCCCTGTATCTCCCAGGTAACACACCCTAAACACTCCTCTCAAGGTTGAGGAAATGAAAGAATTTGAACCTTGTGCTCTCTTTTTTTTTCCCCCTTGGAACACTGTGTTTATGCTCCACCTTTGATTCTTTGATCACTTTTTATCCCTGTTAAATCTCAAGTAACTCGCTTCAGTTCCTTCTTGAGCAGAAAAACCTTTCACCATCCAAGAAACTGGGAGATTGTGTCCTGCCATGTTCTTTTTGTAACAGACAGGACACTAAAATTACTCACTGACAAAAGGTATTCTGTGAACATTTCATCTGTTTGTTCAAATTCCGTGGCTTTTTGGCTACTGAACAGTGGTCAACAGCAAACCTTTACCATGGCACCGAGTCCTGTGCTGCTCCTGTTCTGTCCCACCTGGCAACAGCCAGGAAATCTCATTTCTTCCTCAGCATCCCATCCTTCCTGCACTCCCAAATGTGGCTGTGGAGCATTAACACTGTGTCTGGCCTTTCAGAAAGCCCTACCCTCTCACCCATGGCAGTCCCACACCCTGCCCCACACACAGCTCTTGGTATCATCCTCATTACATAAGACAACCTCCAATTTCCTCCTGTTGCCAAACCCCCTGAAACACGGGCACATTTCAAAACATCCCTTTATTCTTACTCCTGCCAGTCACAGTTCTTTCACAGGTTTCTTGTTTCTCCTCACACTGGCTATTAGCTTACCCAAGGGCTTTTAGCAGTGGGACACTGTTCAATCTTACCTTATTGTGGTTGGGGGGGAACTTCAGGAAGCGCAGCACCACACAGCGCTGGAGGGAGAGAGGAGAGAACAGGGCTTCGTTAGCACTTATGAACAGCACCATTGTCCCATTCCCCAACCTACCCCTTGGAGAAATTAAGAAAACAAGAAAAGAAAAGCACATTTGAGATGGTTCTTTCATCCCACTGGAAATCAAATACAGCAGATGAAATCGAGCACAGCAATGTCTGCTGCCAGCTTTGCCATCGCTCTGCAGTTCCAGGTGTGCAGGGAAATGTTCCCTTGGCTCAGGGCACTGCTCTGAAAGCTGGGAAAGCACAGCATGGAAGCACAAACACCACCCTGGCATTTGTGCATCAAACATCCCCACAGGGGAAAGAGAAACAAGACCCACTCCACCTGCAATATCAGCACAGCATTACAAATTACAGGGGGACAGCAGTTACCAGCAGCAGCTCCTGCTGTACCTAACACTGAACTAAACCCTGCTGCTTCTAAACTTCCACAGAACAATATATAGCAGGTTTCCACATCTTTTACCTTAAAACCACAGAAAAACTCATTAATTTTTGTAATATTTACCATTTGTATCTATTTTATAACAATTCAAAAACCTTTGTATTTTCCAAGCACACAAATTCTGAAAACATCTCACCCTTTATTTTTCATCATTCAGATAAAAATATTGAGTTATTAGACCCTTCTCCTTAAGCCTATTGAGAGGGTCCTCCCTTATAGAAGTCACCTAAGCATCTTTCTCTCAACAAAATAAAACTTCCCATAGCCTGACAGCACCAGATCTATTCCATATTTCAGGGCTGAAAGCTGTGCTGAGTGGGAGAGACCTGCAGATATCTTTAATTACTAACAAGCAGAGAAAGAGCAGGAAATAAGCAGAAGTGATGACAATGTGCCATCCAAAACACTAACAAAACCAGGTCCAGATTCAGACATTGCCACTGAAACCCAGACACAGCCCCTTCCAGACCTACAAAGCCTCACAGCACCATAAAGCTCATTGTTCATCCACATCTGGAAAACACTCTGGTGTAAAAGGATACTCTGCTGAATGTGGATTTGACTTGTCCTGCAAGGTGAGTGTCCCAACAGCAAAGCAGATCCCATCAGAGTGGTAATTAGAGTCACCCAGATTTGACAAGATTCCTGGTGACACTTCCCCTCTCCCATGATGCCCTACCCATGGATAACAGAGGCCAGGCCTGAGGAGCCTGTAGCTGGGTGTTATTCTTACACTGCTTCAACTGTTTGCATCTCCTACTTTAATTATTCATAAGCAGGTGGATCAGTGATGGAGTGATCTGATCATCACTTCTAATCCATTCAGAAACATGATTCTGCAGTCTTTCAAGGCTGCTGTAGATATTTATCTTTTAATCAGCCAAGCTTTCAACCAGTGCTCTGGAAAACCTGACTGCTCTCACAGCAAACGACCAAAATGATACATGGCAAAACAAGGTGGTGTTGCTTGTCTGAAGATGCCAAAAGGCAACACAGCACTGCTCAAACAGAACTTCACAGAGGCACTTAAACCAGCCTGCCCACACTGTGCTTTAGTAAGACTATTACAAGATTAGAGTAAAAAAAAAAAAACAAAAAACAAACACAAAACCCCACCAAAACCAAAAATAAACCAAAAAAAAAAAAAAANNNAAAACCAAAAAAAAAAAAAAAAACCAAAACACTTCCTTCATTTTTGGGGGCAAGTTTTCAGCTAGCTCCATCCCTCTGTGCATTTCAATATCCAGTTCCACAGCACCAAGGTTAACCCATCAGATGTCACAGATGCCAACTGCTCCAGAATTACCACCACCAAAAATATTGGCCCACATTTTTCATGCCATTGCATTTCTGATTCACTTGACTGATTCTTTACTTGGAAATATTGTGGGTGGTTGTTGCCATGAGGTTTTTTTGTCAGTTATCTTTAAATGCCTTTGATTTTTTTTCTATTTACAGGTTGAACACCAAAGATGCACCATGCTGGTCTGCACGCAGCAGAATGGCCCAAATCCCAAGAACAGATCTCTGAAGAGGCTGTCACTGCTCCTTAGCACCTGGAGAATCAGATGAACTAGATCCTAATGCTCCCTAAATTTCATTCTCCCCAGAGGCTTACAGAAGTGCCTAACACCACTTCCATCAAGGCACTATCACTATCAGAGTATTTAGTTAGCTGGGAAATAGTCTCAGAGAGATAAAAAGGTGAAAAAAGCAAGCTGCAAGCAGAGGGGAAAAAAAGAAACAATGCATGGATGTAGGCAAATGTAACACATGAAACGTTAAAAGACTTCAGGTCTTTTAAAGTGAGATAACTTAGAAAAATAATTAATTCAAAGGAAAAATTCTCTACAGTTTTTTTTTAATCCTGCATATGTTCAGTCTCCAGTTAGGGACAAAAGACTAAAAATAACCAACCCATCACCCACGACTGCTCTTACTCTCAAATAAGGAATTTAAGGACAGCTCTCACACGAGCACAGCAGCTCGACAGCAGATAACAAACAATGTTCTCAGTGGCTCCAGGACCATACTCGGGCTACAACAACCACCACCTCCAATTGTGATGGAAAACTCCAAACAAACATCAGCAACAAGGCCACCAAAACTCGTGTGTCTGGAAACACATCCACAAGCGCTCCCAGGAGCTCGGTCCCAACCACAGCGCTCGGAGTCTGCAGCCTGAGGTTTACAGCCCCTCCAAGCAAGGCAAACACTCCTTTAGCGCCCCATCACCCAACAATTGTTTGGGTTAAAGCCTGACAAAGTTAACGATTGCAAATAAGGAGAGGGGGAGCTGTGAAAATAGTCGAAGAACTCAGTGGCATCACAGAACCACAGCGATGTCCACACACAGCTCTTGTCCTTCTGTGTCCTGGGCTTAGTCCCCAAAACCTCACCTGCAATTCTCCAAAGCAGCTACTACAGCTATTATATTAATCTTACTCAATGAAATCCAAAAAACAAAGTAATCCTGGGTAGCTCGGTCAAAATATGACTGGCATCAATCCAGGTACTTTGGATTAGGCAGCAGCATTATGAAACCAGGATAAAAGCTTACATTTGTTTCCTTACAGCTTGGTGTTTGATATTGACCTTATTCTACGACCTCACTGCCAGAAAATGCAGGCCTCCTGAACTGGAGAGTTTTTAGAAGTTAAACACAACTGGGGCAAACCTATAATCTTAATATTCCCCTTCAGGGAACAACCTCGTTTGCATCACTGAGGATTTTTCAGGTCTCTTGCTACGTTAGTAACAAAAAATCTATGTAAGAGTTGGTGGCAGTGAAAGAAATAGGAAAATTGATATAAAAATTAGCTCAACTGCTGGTAAAATTGCTTAGAATTACAGAGAGATGTGTATTTTCCCTCTGCTCACGTGGGTTTAAAACAAGCTTCCCTACAAAAATACAAAGAATGAGCCTGTCCAAACACAAAGCCTGGGAAACATCAGCTTCTCCTTTTCCAAATAAGCAGGTTCACGTCATTTGTTATGACTCTATTATTATTCTAAGCTGCACACATTAACTGCTTTTGTCTGGAGGCAAAGCACTCTGACATCTCCTTCTGCAACTGGGAAAGATTCTCATCTTGCTGATTCCCAACTTGTGTTCACACATGCAAGGTCTGCTGGTAGCAAACGAGACACTTGGAGAAGCAACTCTTGGAGTCCCAAAAGGAACTCCACCCCTCTTCCCACACCCATCATCTCCCTCACTCCACACCACCCCATAAATTCTGCCATCTCAAAACTCACCGGTATTTTTGCAAGCACCATCTACAATTTTACATCACACAGTTACCTGTTGTTTAAAAGGGCACACAATATAGAATTTTAAAACCCATCTTTCTTTTAAAATTGTCCATACAGAAGTCACAAATTTCCAATCAGAAACACGGGGGGAAACCCTCACAGACTGGTAACAAATCTTTCCTACCATTTTTTGTAACCAATTACACAGACCACCACCAACCAGTGCCAAAGGAGATGAAGATACAAAGTCAAATACTTTTAAAGAAAATAGTGGCTGTAAAGGCTCTTGAATTTCTTTATACAGTAAAAATTTAATTCACTGGGTTTTGCTAACCCTGAAGAGCTACCAAGAATTTACCAAGCACAGCTCTAAGGATGCCAGACCTTCTGCCACTGTTGTAATTCAGTGCTACAGAATCACTGTGGATTTACAGCAACGTACAGCAGTGACACCTACAGAAAACACATTCCATCTAATTTTCAGTCCAAGGGAGGGAGACAAACTGAACACAGTGATATGCAAATATTAATTAATGACAGTTCCAATGAACTTAACATGAACTGTGGAACTGTTTAGCTGGTATTAAGCTATTCCTGCAGTAGCACACTGCAGCTGCATGCAGTATGTGTCAACTAAAAAAATTATTCTGACTTTTGTTATTCCAAATCTACATCCCACAACCTCTTCAATTCCAATTCCAGTTTGGGGGATTTGGACAGAAAACAATGGTTTTCTAGTCAGAAAATGCAATTTCTGGGAAGGAGAAAAATGGACAAAGAGGTGTTAGCTACATATCCCAGAAAAGAAAGTGACATAGAGGAGAGTTCCTCCTTCTGGGAACTGAGAAAACTCACTGAAAACATGAAACCATGCTGTCCAGGCCCTGCAGCCAAAGCTTACCTTCATGATACTCAACACAAGACATTTTTAAAGGTCTCCTCCTCCAGGGTCAGTGTGCTGTGCAATGTGCAGGGCTGTGAGAGATGGATACAAACTGAAGTGCTAGAAAATTTTGCAGCTTTTAAATGAAGTACACCTGGCAAAATTGTATACAATTGTTGTTTTCTGACCCAGTTTTGTTCTGCATAAGGTGGATAAGATCACACAAAACAAAGTGAGGAAAGCTACATTTCCTGCCAGCATGGAGGAAGTTTAGCAATTGCTCACACATAGTGCAAAGGAGCATTCAGAAATTGGAACAATACTCTTTTATTTAGCATAGGAGTCCTTGAAGAACAATGGTTTTATTTCTTAACACGAATAAAGGATTTCTAGCATGGCATCTGGCTTGACACCATTCAATATTGCAAACCATTATTGAAAGCAAACCCCCCATGGTACTTGTTTGCTTTAGCACAGAGCTCACAGCTTGCATCAGACTTCAGGTGCTCATTCCAAATTTTTTTTTCTGCTTAGTTATGATCCAGATTCCCACGAGAGTTAAGCACTGCCTCAGGTTTCACTTTATAGCTAAGCTTCTATAGCCTTGCAATACACAGATGGTACCAATTCGGAGAGAATTTAATGATTGCACTCTCCAAGAGGGAGAAGGAAATGTCTGCCCTTCAGCCAAACGAGCTAATCAGAGTACCTGAAATGATATCAAGTGATACACCCACTGGTACGAGGTGGAAACACATTCCAGAGAGAGAGCAGCATGAATAAACCCATTGATGCCTGGCCCTCAGTGAACATTAGCACTGTCTGGGTAGCACAGCACATGGCCCTGACGTCCTTCTGTGAAACACAAGGGAAAAATGCACCTTCACATCCACCAGCAGATCAAATACCTCATCCATCTGTCAGGCAGGTGAGTTGTACCAATCAGAACATTAAAACACCCACTGAGCTTCCTTCCTTTCAGCTGCCCTAACCCCCCCTCTATCAGCAACACTTCCCAGCATTACCCTGCCAAGTCACCTGATGCTCTGCTGGGGAAACCAGGCATTCCAGGAAAATATTAATGGGGAAGGAAATCAAGAGTCAAAGCAGCAAGAGGGATTAGAATGAAGTAAAATAATGAAATGGAGAGTTAGAACAAGTGAATAATTCCCAGCATCTGGAACACCTCAGTAAGCCTTGGAATCCAGTGACTCTGTTCCTTCCCCAGCAAAAAACGTCAGGGAGGACAGTTCAAGGAGGTCAGAACACCTCCTTGACACTTTATTCCATGTCTCAGACAAATACACTGAGGCAAAAGAAACAAAAAACTGAAAATTTGGGAGGGAGAAAAGAACCAAATGAGTTAATGAAAGAGGCTCTTAGGCTGAGCACTCCTACACAGCTTTGGGTCAGCCAGGATACTTTATCCAAAGCAACCAACCCTGATGCTGTCAGCTGAGGGCAGGTACAGCAGCAGCACAGACAAGGCACAGAAACTCCCTCACTGCATTTACCAAACAATTGTAACAGACACAAAAAAATGTTTTTAAGAAATAACTTGATCTCAGCTGAGAAAGGAACTCGTTCAAGTTGGAGCTAGCACTGAACCCAGACAGAAAAGAACAGGACCATTTTTAATCAAGGCTAACGACTTCCTGAGCTTGACTGCACAACTGAGATTTGTTTTACATTTTCATTGGTATAGCCTTCAGCATTTCCAAAAAATCACTCCAAAAACCCCAAAAATAGGCCCAAAGTGGAGTTTGAATTTCCAAGGAAGGTCATTAAAAGACAAGTCTGCTTCAACAGTCATTATCAGCAAAAGACACCACCTCTGACACAAGTATTCTGCAGGGAGGAGAGAGGTGCTGCTGCTGCTGCAGATAAATGATCCCTGTCATTCAGCATCAGTGTTAGACCACGGCATTCCCAGAGCTGCTGCCTCCCATCCCAGCCACACACAGGCTGTGTTTTCCCATCTGCACCTACAGAACTTACTTAAGGCACTCGTGTAAGGAAAGTTCTAATCACTGCCTTTCTCCTCTTTCCTCTCTGCATTCAGCCCTTCCTACCTAGTGCCACCTTCCTGTTCACTTCGTGGAAGGCACCAAAGTGCTCTGCATCCAGAGCATCCTTTCAGTGCAGAAACCTGGTAAAGCCAAGGAAAAAGTAAATTTAACTGCACTGGTACAATATGGAATTGAAATCCCAATATGGAATTAGAACTCCTTGATGTTGACTCAAACTAATGACTTGGGGGGAGGGGGTGTCAAAGAAAGCTTCACAGCTGATTCACAGGACTGGAAGTGCTTCCAAATTTTAATTCTTTGTTTGTAGTAAAAGCTTTGTAGATTGAACTCGAGTTAGTTTAATTAGTCATGACATCAACAGTCACAGTTGTACCTGTTTAGCCAAAGAATCAAATACAAAACTGCCTTTCCTTCCTTCCAGTGACCATAGATTGTATTTAAGCATCAGTCAGCCAAGGTCAATGCAAGGAATCAAGCAGGTGTCACAAAGGGTCCCAAATTCCAATTCCAGCTGGTGATTGCTTTCTGTTCCTAAAAACTTCATTGTTGTTTACAGCAAGACAGGCATCTGTTCCTTTCTTTTTCATTGATGACACACCCTGATCACATACTTGGCTTTTTCAACTGATTTTCATAGCTGCTTGCTTCAGTCAAATTGGGCAGAAGCTCCTCTACTTCTTTACAAAAAATAAATAAAATTTTTAAAAAATCAAAAGCAATTACAAATAAGAAAGAAGGAACAAATATCTTTAGTCACCAAGCTGTCTTCCTGCCCTTTTGTCCAAGTAGGCAAGAAGTGTGCAGGTGTGGGGGTTTTGCTAAACAATGTTTAGAGCCAGACAGGGTTGAGATGTGCACACACCCAAAGGAACACAAGGCTGGAGCAGCCAGGTCAAAAAAATGCCCTATGAAATTTAAATAACTACACAAAAGAAAACAAAAAGAAGCAGCAGAAAATTCTGCAGAACGACATGTGAAACTCCTCCTTGCATTATTCCTAAATCCATCAGAAATAAGAATTTTCACAGGTTTGGAATGTAAATAGAAGAATCTCATTGAGGAGACAAAAATGTTTAAGTCCAAGTGTTACCAAAACTATGCTTTTCCATTAGTCAAAATAAAATTCAACAAATACAAGTTGCATTTTACCTTTTCTGGTAATGTCTTTCTGTGAAAGAACCAAGAGACCAGAATGTGGACGTATTTTCAATCAGAGCAATATTCAGAGAAGGCCATTATTAATAAACTATTCTATTTATAACCACAAGAACAGCAATTTTTCCCTACCTGAAGATTCTTTAATACAGGAATCTGCAGCCTGTTCTTTATTTCCTTGAAATCAAGACAGGCATAGACATTAATGAAAAAAAAAAACCCAAACAATCAGAACACAACTGAACAGAAAACAGAACACAACTGAAAAAAAATTGCTTTATAATCAGGGATCTGGAATTTCTCAGGAACGACTTGGAAGTTTAGGGGGTGTCAATACCTACACACATTTCAATAGGACAAAACAGATTCAGGCAACTCCACAGAGAAAAACAACAGAAGAAGAAACAGGACACACAAGTTTTTGGACTTGTGCAAAATGACATCATCAGGAAAAGCACATTAATGAGATTCTCTCACCAAGACAGCACCTAATGATCAGCATCATCCCTTTCTGCCAAACCAGACCAGAGGAAAGCTGCAGCTAAAACATTCCAACCATAAGCTTTCCACTCTTTTGGCAACACCATTCTGTCTAAACATACAATCCTGCCCTCTCTTCAAGTAAGTTTATTGCAACTAATATGAATAATTTGTCATTATTCTTAAAAACAAACCAACCAGCCAGCCTCAGGAAAACTATTTAATAATTATCTACCCTGGTTTGACACAAAGCCCTTTCTCATAAGTAGAACTACTTTATTTCAAAGTCCCAAACCCAATCCCTCTCCCCCATATGCAGAAAGTGACTTTCTTTGCAGCCATCATAATGCAGGTGGCAGCAGAAGCAGCTCCAGACACAGTGAAATCCAAGCCTGCTGCTAAAACACAAGACAGCCCTCTCTCCAGCACCTCTGCTCTCTGCAGAGAGCACAGCCAGCACAAGGACTGGGAAGGATGCCTGCAAAAGCAGCACTGGGACATCCTCCATCTTTAGCACAGGTCTGGAGGGGAAAATAAATATCACAGAGAAGAGACAGATATTATTCACTCACTACAGGCACCAAGTTTGAGAATCTTCTGTGAGTCTGATGACCTGGCTTGACTCCCTCATGCAGTCTCCTTAGCTACGCTGCACTTACCTTCCCCACCTCCCCTCCTTCCCCTTCCCCACTCGTAAGCTCACATATGCTCTGGAGATGGTTTGTGCATTCACTAATTAAGTCCTGGATCAAAACCCAAGGATATCTGCTAGCTGCAAGCATTCCAAGACACGAAGCAGATGATCACTAACAAGCAAGGTATCTGAAAACACAAACCACAACCTTTTCGCAAGCATGTGCCAAGGCTGTTCTAGACCATCTCACTGAATAAAACACAAGCTGGGGGAAAAAGCCTCCTATTTTCCAACTCCCTGCAGTCACCCTGAAACACAGGTTTAATGTTCAAATGTATTTTAAAATGAGGCTTTTGGTTACCACAAAATCCCAACACACAAGAAGTAAAACAGAGCCCAGGAGGAATGTTCATACTTCATCTCCTAAAGCAACTACTGCAGACTGCAAGCACGTGTTTCAACAGCGAAAGGAAATCCAAGTTATTATTCCTGGAGTTGCTTACACTGCTTTCTACAAACATCTACTGAAGCCTTTTGAAATGAAGTGTTAAGCATCCCTCTAAGAGCAAACAACTGATTAAAGTGCAGAACTCCAAAGGAGGATTTCCAGCTCCCTTCTGGAAATTAAGGATCTGCACTGCAGACAGACACAACAGTTTACCAGGAGATAAACCCTTCACAGTTCTGCAGCAGCTCCTCTGAACCCTCTCGACTGCTCTTGAGTAGGGAGGAGGGAGGAAAGCACAGCTTAGCTCTCTTTTTAAATCAGAAGCCAAATCTGAAGCAGAAGGAGCGACACTTCAATAAAAGTGCAGGGGAAAAGAAGCCTCCTTTCTAAAGTGCCTGTCTGACCGTGATGGTGCTTGGCTGGGGTTTTGTTCAGCCTTATTTGTATCTGTCCTGCAGCACGAACATCTCACCAACACTTCAGAGTTACCAGTTGTATTTCTCACTAAAATCATGAGGTAGGAAAGTTGTCTGTTCATTCTAGCATTTCAGCAGACTGCAAGGCTACACAAAGGCCTTTTGACCACAATGCAGTCTCAATTTGTATTAATACATTCATAACAGCAATAAAAACCAAAAGACAAAGCTTGGTCACCAGAGAAATTTGTGCCATAATTCTGTACATCTTCTGGAACTTTAGATTCATCAGAACTGAAACTTTAAAAATCCATGAAAGCAGAAGTTTGAGTTTTCACCAACGAAGCAAGCACACAGCTCCAGTGCTAACAATGGGAACTGGAAATGCTCGGCAGACATTCCACCTTTATTCACCAGATCACTGTCTAAACGCTGGCAAACTAATTAAAGGAACTCTGTAAAACTATCACTGTAAGAAGAGACGTGTTGAGCAGACCAGCCCTGCCTCAGGATCCTTATCCTTCAGTGGAGGGATAAGAAGAGAGACGCACTCGCAGTGATTTGAGCACAGCGTTGGCAGGCACACAGGGAGACGGCCGTCACTGCCACGTTCTGCAGGGTTAATAACCAGCAAGAGGGAAGAGCACATGGAGCACTGACAGCACTTTCATGGGAACAACAACCAGAGCACGTTCCATAGGATGCCAGCGTCCCAGTGCCAGACAAACCTTTGTCTGGACGCGCTGGGAAAGCGGCCGCGCGTCGCCTGTGTCCAGGGCTTATCAGCTCGCTGCCAGCAGAGCTTTTTGCTGGGCATGTGACTTTTCCATGACCAACTTTTTCATTTGGTTCTGTACTGTACTGGATCAACAATGCGTTACATTCACGTCTTAAAGGGCAACAAACCGGGAATGGAGCAAACCAAGGAAAGAAGCAGAGCCTCGGCCACAGGAGAGCACCCTGCAGTGATGCCGTGGGCCTTGCTGCCCGCACTGCCCATGCCCAGGCAGGAACAGGAGTGTCCATGCAGGCTGCCTGCCCACCCCAGCCCACACAGCCCTGCTGCAGCCAGGGCCTTGCACGGGGCTGTTATCAGCGCTCCAAGGAGCGGTCCAGAGAGCAGGAGTTCAAACACAACACCCTGCACCTCACTGCGTGAAAGGCAAAGCAGCTCGTGCCCTCTTCTCCAATAGGACAGGGATTCATTTCTTTTGTTGTGTTTTTTGACACTTCTCAAATTTTCCAAAAGCAAGGAAGTGAGGCTTAGACCTAGCGAGGTGGGACCAGCTTCCTCCCCACATTCCAAAACACATCAAAAGGGAGAACATGGCAACAACGAGCACATACACTGTTTCCATCTGGCCTCTCATTTGTATCTGAGCATCCATTCACGTCTCTCCCACCACAACCCAATCCCTATCCCTTCCTCTAGCACTGATACACAAAAAACACATGAACTGTAAAGCTACAGAAGGAAGCAAGGCCAGTCAAAATGGCATTCACTCTCTCAGTTGTGCTGCTGATCCCTTCACATAAACCTGAGAATAACTTAACACCAGATCACGAGAACGATGATTAATCCTGCAAGTACGTCCTGTTTGCAAGAGGCACGAAGCAACAATTAGCACTAAACAGTATTTTATAGGCTTCAGGATTTACCAGAGTTTGTCAGCAGTAAACACAAAGCTCCAAGATGTAAGCTGCACTGGTTCAAGGATGTCTATAAAGGAAAAATCATATCTATTTCACTTTCACTCTATCTCAAAGTTTTAGCATCTTGTTAAAAAGAGAACTGGCACACAGAAGCTATTCTGAATCACTCGCTGACTTCCTCACTTGCCACATCTTTACAGATATTGCAATTACATCACTAATAATCCATTAAATATCCTGACTCTTGTCATCCAGTAACTGAGTAGTTTCTAGACTGCCTTTTTCAAAGCTAAAATGTGACAGGAAACAAAGTCATGCACGTTCTTCTTGTACCAAAAATAGCTTTTAAACGGTATTTTATATAAAGAAAAAGAGGGGGAAAGCCAGAGACACAGAGGTGCCCCTCCTAAAGTTTGGAGAGCACCATAAGATTTCTAGCATTTTCTCAGACTTGGTGTTTGTTAATATTTCACATCTAGATCATACTTATAATCCAGAAAAGAGACATTAACAGAATCCAGTATTTTCAGTCATTCATTTAGACATAATTTTAAAAATGGTTCTCAAGATTCAACTCTTATTATAGATCTTTTTCCACAAAAAACCTACATTTCATCATTCTGGTTTTACCGGGTTTAGCTCCATGAAGCATCAAGAACATTCTGCAGCAAATCCATACCAGCTTTTAGAATGAAATACAAATAAATTTTTAATGCATAAAAAAGCCACAGGCACTTTTTAGAAAATTAATAAACTCCTTCAAGGGACACATATCTCTACATGATAAGTAAATAATGTACCTGCAAGGTGGGCACGAATACAATGACAGAGTAAAGTGACATAGAGTCTACTTGATTGGATTCAGCTTCATTTAATCATTACTTCTTTAAGTGCTGACTCTATTTTACTGGTTTTTTTCTTCTTTTTTTTAACAAAACACACCTTCCCGCTCAAGAAAAAACAGACAAACAAAAAAAAAACAACCCAAAAACCAGACCAACAGGTAGATGGGAGGACGGGGATGCAGTGTCCGCCGGGGTCACATCACACCAGGTCTGTGGCAAAGCCAGAAACAGAAATTAGAGTCGGGAGCCCGGCCCAGCACTGCAGCCAGTGCTCAAACTCCTCACGGAGCCAGAGTCGGTGACAAAGGGAAAAACACGCCTTCTCCAGCTCGCTTTCTCCTGTCACATCACCCACACCCGCGAATGATGATGGAAAAGGTGAATTTTTAGCACTTTTCCTCACAGCTGCCGTCCCCAGGCAGCAGCTGCCCGGCCATCGGCTGCTCTCCTTCCCCCCCGCACCGGCCGTGAGACGGGACCCGGGGAAACGCCCGCTCATCTGCCCCACGGGACGGGCCCGCTCTCCCCGGGATGGAAAACTCCTCCGGGAGAGAAAGGAGCGAGGGCGGGCGGCGGGGCCGAGCGGCCGCTCTCGCCGGACCGCCCCCTCACGCGGGCCCGCGTTGGGGCTCCCCCGCACCTGGCAGTGTGAGACGACGAGGCTCTGGTTGCCTTCCCCGTGGTACTTCCATTCATTCTCATCCATCTTCTCCACTTCCATGCCCGGCCCGGGCCGCGCTGAGGGCAGGA